>JAPPVO010000016.1:95782938-96176543 GCA_030407325.1 Camellia japonica
TGACTGGAACTGCCCTCAGGCGGAGTGGGGAAAGCGTCCTCCACAGCTTTTGTCACAACTGCAGATATCTGTTGCTTGTTCATCCCCCGGCTTTCAAAGCCTCTACTGCCCACAGCAGTTGTTCGATAGGGTCGGCATCTGCCTTCATCTTACCTTTGTCTCGGCCTCAGCCTGATCTAGGATTTGGGTTGGTGTTGACATGTCATTGTTGTAACTGGAGGCCATCTCCGGTTGACTAAGTTCAATAACAATTCGGCCCAACAGCGGGGGCTCCTGGGGTACAAAGCTCCCGGCATACGGTGCGGCTGGCGGTGAAGCTGACATTCCATAGGCGAGATCCGCCACGGATCTTTGAAGATCACCTATCATTCCCATTAGTTCAAATGTAGTAGGCTCGCGAGCCTGATATAGCTGAGGGGCCCAAACTGGGTGCGCGGCCGGCGATCTGGGTGGATGCGGCATATCAACAGTAGTCTCACTGTGTAGGGTGATTCCTTGATCCAACGCGGCCGTCATGACCACGATCTCTTCTGAATTCTGCGTCATGCTAAGTCCTGCCTCAGCAAGGAGAAGACACTAGCTGTTCTGGATCAATTCTCTGAATCTCTGAACTGAAACGGAAAAACAAGCAGTATTTCAGCCCCAAACAGATCAAACACGGGTGTAGCCGAACAACTGCACTCTACTACTGATCACTGTTCCCCAGAATCACTGTTCAAAACTGAACTGATACCCGCAGACATAACTGATTCTCAACAACACTGATACTAGTGCCCTCGGGCCTGATGCTCAAACTTGCAAACTGATATGTGCGTTCCCTGCAGAGATACACTCTAAAAGCACATAGCAGGTAAAGAGAGCCAATACACCCCTATGTTGGGGTAGGGTTTCCCTGTCCTATTTTGTCAGGAGCTAGGGTTTCACTACGCACACAGCGGTTTCAAACAACCTATATCGGGTAAGCAACCTGTCCTAGTTTGGAATGGTCACTATGGATCCGAATATGCACTAGGTCGAATGGTCAAAAGGGTGCCCCGGTAAAACCGGGGTTTGTGTTCCCATACTGGCAGAGCCCAAACCGGTCAGCCTTATGGTCATGCCTTGACAAGACAAGCCTCCGGCAAACCGCTCAGGAATAGCAGATGGCCAACACGGTGTCCTAGGCGCACCAATGCACATGCAATGCAAAGAGACACATAAATGAAATCAAAACAGGATATCACGAGTTCGAGTCAAGCTCTCTAAAATCCCCAGCAGAGTCGCCAGAAACTGTAGACGTCCCGAACGCCCGGGAGGGTTAGGTCCCGTTCCGTTCATATTGGGTTTACTACAGTTCGGACTCAAATTGTCACGGTTCTTAATCTGAACCAAAGAGTCCAACTCTGGCAAATCGTTTTGAAAACAGATTTTTGAAAAGAAGTGCCAAACATGGACTGCTTTGCCAGATACAGAGTCGCCACCTAAATATTTTTAATGGGAAATTTAGGAAACCCTGACTCGGTGCCGAAGGCCACGTGTCCGTCATCACCAAAGTTGTCTTGGCTCGGGAGCTTGGGTACGATCGGGGAAGGTCAGCTATGAGCACCCCCTTTCGCCCGGTCCGAAGACCGGCCTCTACTAACCGTGATATCCGATTTTGAAAACGTTATGTGTTCTTATTCCGGTTATTAGCCTAGAATTACTATGTTATGCGCACAGCAAACAAGTATAGACTAGATTGCCTAATTTGGAAATAAGCATTGCATATCCGTTCGTTTTGAAAGCGTTTGGAATTTGCTACTCGCAAGTAGGCTAAAACACGGATTTCAACGAGTTTTCCAACTCAAGCAATCCAACCTCCACCCACAGGCATTCAAACAGTTTATCTCATATAAGCATTTAGCCACATGGTAAGCTACTGTCATGTTAACATTCACACGCATGCGAGATGCTAAAGCGTAAAAACTTACATCGTACTCCGTGCCAAAACAATAAACTAGTTAGCAAACATGCATGTCCTAGTTCATGTTAAGTGACTAATGCATCGCATACAGAATGTGATTTAGGATAGGCTCGGCTAACCCTAAAATGGCATGTGAAATGCAACAACTCGATACACGTATTCAATTTGGAAATTGAAAATACAATGCGGTTTGTATGATGTACCGAGCCAGGTGCATGTCAACAAATGCATAGATGCACGCATGCATTGCATAAGGTATGCTAAAATAAACATGCCCTAATCTACCATCATAAGCAGGTAAATAAAAGGGAAGAAAGAAGTGGGGTTGGAAGACATACACACCACTCACGCACGCTTATTACAGATTTGCCCTCGCTCGGAGGGACCAAAATAATAATACAAATTAATTAACTACGCAAGCTAATTAAATATTACAAATTACCTAATTAATTAACAAATTAACCATCTAAGAAAAACAGTAAACCCTCGGGGCGAGGGCTCAATGCATGCGCGCTCGGATTCCGCTCGGAATTGCACTGCCATGCCTAGCCTGCCTCTGTTTTCCCTGCTTTGCTCCTCTGAAAACTGCCAAAGTCTCAAGGATGCCTCTCTGGACACTGGGGGATCCCACCGGCTAAGTAAAATGACCACCGGCACTAGGATGTGGCCATCGGCACAAAATAGATCCACCGGCCATCGATTGACTGCCGGTCGGCACTAAATACTGCCGGCCGGCAATAAGTTCCTGCAGAACCTGCAACTCACAGCAGCAGAGGGCAAAATCTTGCATGGCAATGCTATTCAAGCTATGTATGCACCAATCACATTCCCTATCATGTTAATGACTCAGGGAGGATGTGCCTCGATTCTCGGGCCACCAATCACGCATTTCCATGCATGATGGCCCAAAGAATCAAGTGTGCACTTTCAATTTCAAATGCATGCAAACCAAACAAATAAAGGGGCCCAATTCCTATCACTAGATCAAGGAACAAGGCATGCATGTCTATGCGCGCAATCCTAAGCATGTCAACTAGTATGCAACATGGGACGCAAACAAGAATGCTAGTATGCAAACACACATACAAGGCAAGCATGCAAACCAAGCAAAAGGGTGGACTTAAACATGACTTAGGCAACTCCAAATAGGCCCAAAATCAGTAGCCAAAACCAAGGAAATGAAGGCCAAAATGCACACACACATGCGAGCACTCATGGTCCAATACTTAAAGCATAATGGGGCAACTTTTAAACACATTTAAAAGGGCACAAATATGAACAATTAGCATGCGAGTTAAGCTCTGAAATCATGTTAGAAGAGGTGCCAAACTAACTCAAACAAGACAAACAAAAGCATGCAAATGGCCCAAGTACTTGAGGCAAGCCAATAATGCATTGAACTACACTTAGCAAGACCTAACATGGCAAGACTTAAGCAACTAAAATCAGAGTTTTAGCACACAAAATCAAGCCCAAAGGACCACTTAGATGGCATCTAAATGGTTTGAATTCAAAGGCATGCACAATGGTCAAGACATAGGGCATACAACACATGCTTTTAAGGCAACAAAGAGGCATCCAAGGTAAGCATATGAGCATGCCAAAGGGACTGAAATAACATGTTGGGTGGTTCCAAACCACCAAAATGATGCAATCAACACATGCTACACATCCACATACTTGAGGCATACAAGCCCGGCAAGCCACAAATGCAAAGGAGCTATACTAAGCATGCCAAAATCGATCCAAACAACTATGGACAGACCTAAAGCATGGCAAAATAAGCACAAAACATTCACAAGGCTAAGCCTAAAACGTGCTCGAACAAAGGCTAACAACCTAAGGCATATTAAGGCAATTACAAGGCATTACATGGTAGGTATGCTAAGCATGCATGGTGTACCAAAACCAACACACAACATGATTATATCATGGCATAATAAGCATGAAATGCAGCCTAGACATGATCAACACACACTCTAACATAGGCTCCCTCAAGAGGCCAAAAATGGTCCCTTTCAAGGACAACAAGGAGAGGGGGTGGCCCTCCCCTTTTGGAGACTTCAAGGCACCATCCCCACCACTGAAATCCCTCAAGATTTCAGTGGTGAAGAGGCCCAAACACCAAAGTCTCGAAACTTGCACAAAATAGCACAAAATGGGGCCTTTCAAGGCCTAAGGGTGGTCAAACTTCCCCAAAGCACAAAACACTCTTAATAAACTATCAAGAGGGCTAAAAACAGAACTTTTTTGTATTAAACACTAAGCACAAAAACAGCTCTAAGATAGGTAGAAATAGGATGCAAAAATGGGGTAAAAAGGACTAGTTTCTTACCCTTGTAGACCACCTTCACAAATGATGCTCCGACAGCCCTTCTTGGCTTGAATCCACCTCCAAAACACTCAAACAAGCCTCCAAGGGTCTCAAGTCCAAGAGATAGTGTGTTAGTGTGTGTATGTGAGCAAAAATGGCACAAAACACACACTTATAGAGATAGAAAATATATCTAACTCTAACCCTAGAACTCAAGCTTTTCCAAAGCTGTCTAAAATGTCTAACAAGTGTCTAACCCTAATGCCCAGAGAAGACCCTCTCCTATATAGGCAATTCCCTCTTGTAAAGCTTACAAAACAAGCCATTCAAGAGGGAAATCCCTCCATACACGTGTATGGAGGGGAATGGAGTGGGTGCCAGCTATCACAGCTGGCACAAAATATCTACAAAAAGTAGATGAACAGTGGTCGGCCACTCAAAATTGTCATTTTGACAAAATTGATGCGGTCGGCCAAAAAGAGTGCCGGCCGGCAATATATATTGCCGGTGGCAACAAAAACCAGCCGGTGGCCTCTGGCCACTGCCGGTGGTGTGTGGGGATGCCTCACAAGGCATTCCCTGCCCCTTCAAGGCAAAACACAAGTGTTTGGTGCAAAACCAGACACAAAACGGTCGAGTTCGGAGATCCTGAGACAATGCGCGTAGCCGAGAACTCCGGGAGCTCCAAACGAACACAAACATGGATAATCACCGAGTGTTCAAACGGTGACGTCCAAGTCTTGAGGACGGTCAAAAATGGGGTGTCTACAGGCATTAAGCCCAGTCTTGCATGTATGAATTCAAGAGGTGTCTCGCACGGACTCTAGAGGTAACTCACATTGTAGCACTTAGTTCCGTACAACACTTTGTTCCATACCATAACAGATTATACCAAATGACCATAGGCCTAACAGAGCTTACAGATTGGCCGTAGGCCCAGAAATTAACAGATCGGCTTTAAGCCCAGAATACCAACAGATTGGCTTTAAGCTCAGTTCATATATGTATGGACTCAAGAGGTGCCTCGTACGAATTCTAGAGGTGGCTCACACTGTAGCACTTAGTTCCGTATAGCACTTTGTTCCATATTCGAAGTTAACAGGTCTTAAAGACCGAACAATTCATATTATGTCATAGCATAAGCGGAACAGATAAACAGAATAGACTAGTCTCAGAGCTATACAGAATCTTTTAATCGTTCACATGAGTTAACATAGTGAGTTTGCGTTTAACAGAATACTAATGATAATTATTAGCAATGAGTAGAGCGTATCTTATAGATTGATACAGTTGTCTTGCGTATAACAAAGCATTAATAATGATTGTTTACAGAAGCACATATGTCATTATAGTGCTATTAAAGAGGACAGAACAATTCACACCATAACGTGAGTCATATAACAATGTTATTGATATTCGATTCTAGACAGATATCCATGTCATAAAACATGCGTCAAACCAAACAAGACTATAGGAGTCCATAATAGGACTTTCAAAATATCATGTTTCCGTTCAAAATATCATGTCCCCAGTAAGCGGGGTTTACATTCATAGTTCCTTCCTGTCAACCAATTGCACAGTATTAATAATTCGTATGTAATTGTTATGCGGAGTCATAGGTAACGTACAGGTTATAGCACATTAATGCTAATTATTAACCATAACCAGACTGTAGAGTAGTTCCGGAGTCATGCCGATGTACACAAAGTCCTTCAACGTTCTCACCGATTTCCAAACAACATAAACGTTAACGGAATTACTTGCAAAGAGCAGAGCATTAATAATAAGAATTATTAACGGTAGTAAACGTTCGATTACAGTACTACTACTCACAGTGCGTTGATGGAGCGATAGTTCCTCCCGGTAGGTGCCCTACAAACATACACAACTTCCAAATTAGTTCATTCCTTAGTTTAGTCACTTCCTGCCTTGCTTCGCTTCAAATGAATTTACACATATCAAAAAGACGTCAAATACAAATTTTAAAAATATTCGAGGGTCAAGCACGTAAAACGGAGCAGACCAATTTTTCCAGCATGGGCTGCACGTGCGGCTGTGAGCCCCGCACGTACGGCGAGGGTTCCCGCACGTGCGGCAATTCTGCCCAGCAGCAGTCCGAAATTCCAGCAACACCCAATTTTTGGTAAACTTGTTCAAGGCCCAAAATAGGTCCTTTATTTGATGAAATATGGTTCAAAATCATGTATATAAACATTATGTAATCGCAATATAACTTGGATCTTAATCTTTAAAGTTTATAAACATAAGCCAATTCCACAATACTTCCAATTCCCTCACACATCCACACACACATATACACACATATGCAACCATATATCCATATAGATGGGTTCAAGTTGATAACTGAGGAAATAGGTTGGACCTCTCATTAGATAATTCCACACAATTCCAAATCAATTCAATACAAAAGATAATAACTTAATTAATCACTTAGCACAATAATATAGAGGAATTTCTTCTTTATTCAATGAGAGGGTCAATTAGAAATGAGTACACATACCTTGAGTCAAATCCCCTACAATCCTCTAGATTTCCCCAATTTTTCCTTGAAGAACTTTGCTCCTCCTCTCTAACCCTTCTCTTTCCTCTCTCTCTCTCTCAGGATATTTTTGTATAAAGCTCCAAGTCAAATATTTAAGATAACATAGATATATATATATATATATATATATATAAAAGGGGAATAGGACAAAAATCAATCAATTTAATCATTCTAAATCAAATTCCTACAAAAATGCTTATTATTAATTAAAAATCATGCTGATCCTAAATGTAAAGTCAATTTCAGATTATCAAGCCTCTAAGACTCTCAATTCCTGATCCAAACATTTTAATTGTGACAGATATTTTCTTATTAAACAGATATAGGTCTGTAATCATAAAACCCATTTGCTTAAACTTAATTTCACCTGAGATTTCACGTTAAGCATTTAAATGTACAGAATAAAGGACTGAAAACATACCAGAAACATACGCGAGGGTAGGGTCATTACACCTCACCCTCTCAGATCTAGAGTAATAAGTTCTAGAGGTTCTTGAATGAGTGTCGCCTATCCGGAGGTTTCTACTCTCGAAATGCATGGGCGTGGCATGTCTAACCTGATCCCTAGAACGGCAGGATTCGGCTCGCCTTTCGTGAATCTCCACCCCAGCCACGCCTTTGCCCTTCACTTGGCGCTTTAAAGTCTCCATGTCTGCTATCATCCTTTTTATCAACTCGTTCTGCTCCCTCACCCGATCCTCCAAAACTTCGGTGTCTGTCCATCGCCTTTGTCCATCCAGGCTTCGAGAGTGGCAAGGACTTAAACCTTGCTTTTCTTGAGCACCCTTGTGAGGGTTCCATCATTATGGGTCTAAATTTTCCATGGGCAGAGCATGGGGCAAGTTATCACGCCCCATGTTTCCCTCTAGCATTTGGCCATTAATGGCAAACTACGGAAGATCTTCATTGTGTGCCATTAAAACTCACTAAAGGAAAATTTGATCAAAAGGTAAGTTGTTTGATGCTTCCCACAAACAGCGCTAATTGTATGAGTACGAAATAATCTTCACTCGTACAATCTTATTGATCAAGCTCACATTCCTTTAAGCGTCGTCGTAATATCTGAAATTACAAACGTAAGCTAGCCAGCGGGTGTGTGCTGGAAACCCCTTCGATGCCTAAGTCAGCAAGTAGACTAAGAATACAAAAGTTCTATGAATTCGAGAGTCTGAATTGTCATACCTGGATGAGAGTTTGGCTTGATCTTTTGTCGGCTCCGCATGACATAATCCTAGTAGAACTTTAATTTCTCTTAGTGGGTTCCTCCTAGGAATCATATTCCTAAAGGATAATGCATATCATTTGACACTCTCCTCACTGCAAGCCAAGTGAGATGGCTCAACTCTTTGCTCAGTCAGCGCAATTGATCGAGCTAATTTCACTCTATTCGCTACCAATAATACCGAACAACATGCCTTGTTGCCCTATGCTTATACGGCGCACTACTATGCTATCACAGCACAGCCCATCATGTAGCTCAGTCGGAACCTCATTCCTAATTCTATTCGATCATCTTCTGCTATAGCCCAGTTAATGCTTTGACCGCCACTGAGTAGCTGAGCTTTTATTAATCCGGTCAAGTATCTATGATCGGTCGATCCTTTGTTTGGCCCAATACCAAGTTAGTTATTGCTCTTAGCTCGGCCCAAGTTACACAGTCTCTTCTACTTAGCTTGTTCCAATTTAGTTACACAAATTACCCTCTCAAACACTTGAACTTACACTTTAATTTTATATTTATTAAATATGTAATAGATATCTTTAATTACAAATATGAAAAAGAAAGATGTTCAAAAACCATGAGGGTGTCACGATTCTTCTTGATTTTTCTTTCTTAATTTTTTTATTACATTTGTTTTTAGCTTGAGAAATTTTTTATTGCATTAGAAAAATGAGTGGTAGCTCGAAATTACTGTGGCCCGAATGGGTCGACAGCCCAAAACGACGTCGTTTTGGGCTGTCTTTTTTTTTTTTTTTTCCCTTTTCTTTCTTTCTTTCTTTCTTTCTGTGTGTTCAAATACAGAGGGAGAGAAGAGACGAAGGGAGAGAGAGAGAAGAGAGAAGAGGAAGAGGAGGAGAAGAGGAAGAGAGGAGGGGACACTTCTACAACCAACTACCCATCTCGTCGTCTTTGCGCTGCCATAGCCAGGTCTTCTCTTTCCTCGTTGATCTTTCTCTCTCCTAGATCTCACCAATCTCTACAAATCTCCAATTCATTCCCAAAAATATCAAAATTTATATAGATTTGGACCATTTCGGGCATCCTCAAATTTTCGTTGATCTTTCGAATTTTTCTTTTTCTTTTTTTTTTTTCCTCCTTTTCCTTCATCTTCAATCCAGATCTTGTTGTTGATCTGCAAAACCAAATTTTTTTTTTTGTTGATGTTGATGAACCCAGCAGCCAGATTTTTTTTTTTTTTGATGTTGATCTGGATTGAAGATGAAGGGAAAAAAAAAATTTGTGGATGAAGATGTTGATGATGGTGATCTGGATCTGTGGATCAAAATTTGTGGATTTGTTTGCATCATGAAAAATCTGTGGATCTGCAGAAGATGATGAAGAGAAAAAAGAAAAAATTTGTTGATGAAAAATCTGCAGAAAAACGCAGAAAAAAGAAAAAAAAAAATGTTGAACCAGATCTTCTTGTTAATCTGCAGAACCAAATTTTTTTTTTTGTTGATGTTGATGAACCCCGCAGCCAGATTTTTTTTTTTTTTGTTGTTAATGTTGATCTGGATTGAAGATGAAGGAAAAAAAATTCTGTTGATGAACCCAGTCAGATTAATTGCTTAAAATATGAAGGAAATGTAATGCAATAAATATTGTTAATTTAAGAATAAATGAAGGAAGGTGGACCAGATCTTCTTCTGCGGCATTGCATTACATTATGTCTTCTCTCTCTGTGTATTCTGCATTTTTCTTCTTCTTCTTCTCTTCTTTTTCTTCGTCTTCAGCTTCAGAAATGGTGAAAAAAAAAATGACACCAAAACGACGTCGTTTTGGTGTCGACTCTCCGAATTTCGAGTTACAAATCGAAACTGATTGCATTAGTTGGCAGGACATTTCTAACTTGATTTTCTCCCTCGTTTTTTCCCGTTGGTGGTAGAATTGTGAAACAGGACAATAAAAATTTGTTTTTAAAAATGAAATCATGTGGTTAATAAAGAGAGACTCGTCAATGAAAATTATTGATTGATTTTCGCACGCCACGGCCACGTGATACTTTTTTTTCAATTACAAATTATTATATTATTCATATTTTTAAATTATTTAACAGAATAATTGTTTAGCAAGGACAGGGGATTGGATTGGATTAGTATGAATGGGGTTCCATCTGCACCATATTTGATGATGATTGGATTAGTATGAATGGGGTTCCATCCGCACCATATTTGATGATGATTTGCAGGACAGGGGATGATTGGATTAGTATGAATGGGGTTCCATCCGCAACCATATTTGATGATGATTTGGGAGGGGAAATTAACATTGTGAGGGGTTTAGAAATCCCTTTAAGAGGGGGAATTAACTTGGTTAGATTTTAGATAAGATTAAAAAAATATTGAGTTTATATTAAAATTTTATTTTTTTTATCAAGTACACGTATCTGTTTTAATATTTGTTTTAGTTTTTTTTTAATATAGAAATATTTTTTATTTATTTTATATAAAAATAATTTAATAATCCTATCAGTAATCATTTCTCACACTGTTATCAAAACAAACACATTTTTACTTAATTCCCTCACTAACAATCCTCACATTAACAATTTCTTCACTAGCTATCCTCTCACTAACAATCTCATACAACCTAATCTGCCAAACAAACGTGGCCTATAAGTTTCATTTTATTTATCAATTACAGTGCATGTGGCTCTACTTCTTGACAATCGATAAGAACATTTCGTTCAAAATAGTCAAATTCTTAGTTAAATTTTAACAAAAAATTTATTATAATTTTTTATTTTAGCTAACTATTTTTTCAAATATATTCTCTAATAAACTCTCTATTTTTTATTTCATTTGTTGAGTTCTCTTTTCCTAACTGCATATAATTAGTCATTTGATATTCAGCTAAAATAATTAACCAATAATTAAGGGGCCATTTGGAAAGCAAATAAAAAGCTAGCTTTTAGTTTTTAATTCATTTTGAGTCCAATTGCTTCTCACATTTTTTACACACAAAAAGACAAAAAAAAAAAAAAGACAAAAAACTAAAAAATCAACTTTTAACAAATTTTTCAAATCACCCATAAGTTTGATGAAGTGTATTTTCATAATTTTGTACTATAAAATAACAATAAAAAAATCTCTCAGACCAACTCTAATGATTCATCAAATTTAAATGCCATGGAAAAACTTATTTTTGCTGCTTTAACTATTCATCAAATGGACAATCAAATTTAAAATTATTCAAATCTTTCATCAATTTGAGAATTCATATATTTTTTTTAACAAATTATTGTTCATTATTAAATTTTTATTACCAAAAATCTCTCCGAATATTCACATCAAGACAAAAAGTTATAAAAAAATTTATATTGGCTAATCGATGGGCCGTATATCTGTGAGTCAAGAGCCTCTCCTTGCAGGCTTGTGCTTGCAACCGTCCTTGTAGGTCTTCGGGTCTACTTTTAGGTCCAATTTTGATAATCCGAACCGTTCATATTTTATGATTTATTCAGTATATTATACCTGTAAAAAATCAAATTGATCGGATATCGGGAAGCATATGTTCAGAAAACTGTTTATTAAATTATTTAAAAAATAATTTTTAGTTCAATTTTTTGAACACATACTTCCCGATATCCGATCAACTTGATTTTTTACAGGTATGATATACTGAATAAATCATAAAATATGAACGGTTCAGATTATCAAAATTGGGCTTAAAAGTAGACCCGAAGGCCTGCAAGAACGGTTGCAAGCACCAAGGCTGCAAGGAGAGGATCCTCTCTCGTATATCTGTTCCCCCATCAACTAATGATTTGATGAAACTCTATTAAAATACTTTATATTAAATTTTTTTTTTAAACTCAAATAATGAAATAAAAGATCAACCATTAGAGACGCCAATGCATTTAACAGACGTAGTGGTCTTCAATCATCATCCCGAATGAGGTAAGCCTCACTCTATTTAAGTACTGCATTGCTCTTGCTGTACCGCCACGACAAAGGAAGTTCAGCCTATTTCATCTCCCACTTCAACAATCCCTCCTCCATCAGCATACCTTTACGTACCTCTCTCCTGTTCATGCCCAATTGAAGCTAGCTCTCATCTCTCTCTCTCTCTCTCTCTCTCTCTCTCTCTCTCTCTCATAGATGGCTGACCGGAAGCCTCAGAACAATGGTTTTTCCGGCCAAACCCAAACACATATTCCAGCTTTAGATCCACCGCAGAAACCAAAACGAAACAAGTATGCTTTTGCCTGTGCCATTTTAGCTTCCATGACTTCCATCTTACTCGGTTATGGTAAGTTTTATCATTCAAACATACTCTTAACTGCTTTTTCTTCTTCTTCTTTTTTTTTTTTTTTTTGTGTGGGGGGGGGGGGCGGAATATGGGAAGAAAGCTAAAGAAATTTACGGGTGATGATGATGTGCAGATGGTGGGGTGATGAGTGGAGCAGCACTCTTCATCAAGGACGACCTCAAAATCTCCGACGTCCAGCTGGAAGTATTAATGGGCATCATGAGCCTCTACTCCCTCCTCGGCTGCTACGCCGCCGGCAGAACCTCCGATTGGGTGGGCCGTCGGTATACCATCGTCATCGCCGCCGCGATATTCTTCGTCGGTGCCATCCTGATGGGCTTCGCCACCAACTACGCCTTCCTCATGGTGGGCCGCTTCGTCGCCGGCATCGGCGTCGGCTACGCCCTCTTGATCGCCCCCGTCTACACCGCCGAAGTCTCCCCCGCCGCCTCCCGCGGCTTCCTCACCTCTTTCCCCGAAGTCTTCATCAACGCCGGTACTGTTCTATTATGTCCTCTCTCTCTCTCTCTCTCTCTCATACACTATATATATATATATATTTTTACACAAGAAGCTTGTAGGTGTGTTGCTGGGATATGTATCAAACTATGCGTTCTCGAAGCTTCCACTTTACTTAGGATGGCGATTAATGCTCGGAATCGGAGCGATTCCCTCGGTGTTCTTGGCGTTGGGGGTCCTCGCCATGCCGGAGTCGCCACGGTGGCTCGTTTTACAAGGTCGGCTGGGAGACGCCAAGCGAGTTCTGGACAAGACCTCCGACTCCAAAGAGGAGGCTCAGCTGAGGCTCGCCGACATCAAGGAAGCCGCCGGAATTCCAGAGGAGTGCAACGACGACGTCGTTCCGGTGCCGAAGCGCAGTCATGGCGAAGGTGTCTGGAAGGAGCTCGTCCTCCACCCGACGCCGACCGTCCTCCACATACTGATTGCCGGTGTCGGAATTCACTTCTTCCAACAAGCGTCCGGCATAGACGCCGTCGTTTTGTACAGCCCCAAAATATTCGAGAAAGCGGGTATAACTAGCAAGTCAGATAAGCTACTCGCTACGGTGGCCGTTGGATTTACCAAGACTATATTCATTCTAGTGGCTACGTTTTTACTGGATCGGGTCGGGCGAAGACCGTTACTTTTGAGTAGCGTTGGAGGTATGATCCTGTCCCTCGCTGGTCTAGCTGTGTCTTTGATGATCATAGATCACTCAGAGAAGAAAGTGGCGTGGGCCGTTGCTTTGGCGATCACGACGGTGTTATCGTTCGTAGGAACATTCTCGATTGGGATGGGGCCCATCGCATGGGTCTACAGCTCAGAGATTTTTCCGTTGAGGTTGCGAGCACAAGGGACCAGTATAGGAACAGCTATGAACCGTCTGATGAGTGGGACTATATCGATGACTTTTATCTCTTTGTACAAAGCGATCTCGATAAGTGGAGCCTTCTTTCTCTTTATGGGAGTGGCCCTTGTTAGTTGGGTATTCTTTTATACGCTGCTCCCAGAAACACAAGGTAGAACTCTCGAGGAAATGCAAGTTTTGTTTGGTACCTTCTTTAAGTGGAGATCGACTCTCAGGGAATTAGAGAAGAACAAGAAAATTAGGAAAAATGATAACAGTAATGGTCAGATTCAGTTGGGAACTACCACCGGCAGCTAAAGATTAGGTTTTGATCATGGTACTTTTGTTAAAAACGTGTCTTTTTAGAGTCATTTACATGAGAAGATTACTATATCTATCATCCCTTTGGTGTTCCTTGTTTGGCTTGAAAGAAAAAGTGGTAAGTAATGAGAGATGGGAGCAGAAAACAGATGTGTAGCAAGAACTTGGGATATTTTAGAATTTTCAAAAATTTACTAATTTCCCTAAGTAAGAATGATGATTGAAAATAAATAAATAAATAAATAGTATGAGCCCACTTTAGGTACTTTGAGTTTATCGAATGAGAGTTGTATAGTTGAAATTAAATTTATGTAGTATAAAATTTATGTATATAAATCTGAATTACAAGATTATAATTTTGAGTAATTAAGTTAATAAAAAAATTAAATTTGAAATTTTTTGAAAAAGTTACACTTAAATGAATATTTTAAAAAATATTTTTAATTAATATTAAATTTTATAAATATTAAAATATAAAATCATAAACTTTTTCTTGTAATAGTAATTATTTTTTTGAAAAGTCACTCACGCGTGATTCTCCAAACAAAAAAATTTTACGCAGCCAAGTTTGGTATTGGTAGTTGTCTTGATACTTTTATGCGTTTTTATCTTATATGATATATATTATTGGATTGATATTTACATTTCAATATAAATATAAAAAATTTTGATAGGTTTGTAGAGTCTATCTTGAATATCATTTTGATAATTTAAATCATTTATTTGAAAGATTTTCAATGTATATTATCCATAAAAAAAAAATAATTCAATTTGATAATCGTAATATTTTTATTTTATCGTATTTATTTTAAAAAAAATTAGATGAATTATTTTTAAAAACATATTTATCGTTTATTTTTACGGAGAGATGCAACACAATGAAAATAATTTATATAAATATCAAAAATATTACATATGTACAAAAAAATTTAAAAAAATTCTAAATATTAATAATTAATATCATAAATTTTTTCACTACACTACAAGAAATGTTACTTTTGGCTACCAAAATATTGATCGCCAAAAGTCCAATATTTAGTCGCTGAAACGATTTAGCGACTAAAATATTTTGTCGCCGAGCTCGTCACCTTTACCCTGTCGGCGATAGTATTGGCGACTAAATTTCGTTTGGTCGCCGAAAATGACTACATTTGGCTACTAATATTAGTTTAGTCGACAAATGTTATGTTTCCGCCACTAAAACCTTTAGTCGTCGAATGAGATTTTTTGGCTACTAAGTTGTTGTGGTCGGGGAAAGTGTCACCTTCAGCTACTAAATAATTAGTCGCCGAAAGTACACATTTGGCTACGAAACTATATTTAGTCGGCAAAAGGTGCATTCTGCGACTAAAGTGTTAGTCACTAAAAGTGCATTGGGTTATGCTTTTGCTACTAAATTCTTAATCACCAAAACATTTGACAAACTTATTTAGCTACCAAAATATTTGGTGGCCAAATACTTAAACGTGTTTTTTTTTAATTTTTTTTTTTTTCTAAACAACCTGTATCCATTATTAATACAACCTGTACCCTGTATAAACAATATAATACATCAACGCTAAATATGTTATCAAGCATTCAACAACGTGCACACATTTTAGTTCCAACCATCCAAAAAATTAATATTGAACGTCCAATTATATATATTACAAATTCCATAAGAACCAAGTCTAATCCAACGTCAATAATTTAATTTCATACATAATACAGGAAAAACCAACTACTCCCATGACACATTTTAGTTCCAACCATCCAAAAATAAGTACTAATAAGTATAAGATGTCGTCCTGGCATCACTATAAGCTCCCATTGTTCGAGTCCTTCCATAAAACCCTTCGATATTGTTCTCTTACTTTTATTGAGGACAATATGGAGGGAAGGTTGCTCTTCAGTCCTTCCATAAGTACAAGATGTCGTCCTGGCACCAGAGTCATCTTGCTCTTCAGTCTTGCGACTCAAACTTCCAGGCAACGATGCTGGATCGGTAGTCTCACCAAAAGAATCATAGGCTGTCCTACGGTCATTCTGCTCCTCCAGTCTAGTTGTGGCTGGTAGCTGGGAAGGTGGTGGTGGTGACCGGCTCTTTCATTTCGACTTTATAGATAGTGTCCTTAATGTGCGGTCAGTGCAGAGCAAGATCCATGGATGGCCTGAAAGGAACATTGATGAGTGAAAAAGATTAGCATATTTACAAACAAATTCAAGATTAAGTCAAGAAAATGGTATGGGAAAAAAAAGTGAATGATAAAAATTGATGTTTCTAAACATTCAGGTATTGTTCTAGGGCACTGGCATGCTCAAGAGACAAGCCGAAATTGCATTGGCAAAATGGTTGGTCAGCCATTATCATCTCATACTCAAAATCTTGTGCGCGATAAAAACGGCTGTATCTCACCGCTATTACATTTCAGTTACACATTTTCCTAAAGAAAAAGAACAAAACACACAAGCTATGGAATTTGAGGCACCTCATGCTGGTTAAAAAATTCCACATAATGGGGAAGAACAAAGCTCTATAGAATGTCTTTGGTTGAGTGTTATTTGCAACCAAGCCTCCATCTTAATCACCAATATGCCTCCAAGTAACTAAACAACGTCTAATAAAACTAGAAGACCACAGGAAAAATTCTTACGTTAGGGAATGCACTAAAAACTATGTTAATAATGAGTATCGTATCCTTACAGCCAGCAAGTATAGGTAACAGACCATCACATACAGCCATGCTAAATGTTAAATTTGTTTAAAGAATCATGGTCTAAGAAATGATCACTCCATTTGAGAGTTCAGCATGTATCAGACCAAATAACTCCGCCATTAAGATTTTCAAATGCCTTTAAACTGATATACTTCCAAAAATATTTTGAAAAAGTCAGACACGAGGCAACCATTCAACAATAGAAGTTGATTAGGCCAGCAAAACCTGTGGGCCCCAATGATTTTCATAAAAATGTATGCTCACACCTTTTTGGCTCTTTGTACTAACATAGGAAAAATGATATGTACTGGGAGACACAGAAAGGCAATACACATATAGGACCATCATGTACTTCGTCTCATGATCTTGCTATTCTTGCTTCAGTTGGTAAGAAGGAGAAGCACCTGTGAAGAATATCCACCATTATCAATACCAAGCACCAGGCATTACACAGACTGGCCATAATTAAAACATAAAACCCTTGGACCATTTACAAAGCTTTTTTATAACAAGTTTCTATTGGTAGCTTAGTATCCACTGAATCATGTCAAATTATATCACTAAATTTCCAATTACAGGCTCCAACAAATGATAAGAAATTTTCCTAATTGGAAGAAACCACTCAAAAATAAATAAATAAATTGCAAAGATCTAATAAGTAAAGAAACAAAAAGATAAAAAGGTCCATATTCATTCCAACTTCTGGTGTTCAAAACTGCAGCAGAAAGAAAAATATTTAAGGGCAATAAAAGTAAGAGAACAATATGGAGGGAAGGTTGCTTAGATAATGTGGTTTGCACTGGTATCAAACAAATTATTGAGGAAAGTTATTTATGGAAACAATAAAATAAGTAGTTCATGATACAGCAAAAATACTTCACATCCCAATTATTTACTGAAGGATCAAAAGGTTGGTGACAATATGTGTAAAAAAAATGCAAGAAGCCCCTATATGTTCATAATTCGAGGAACTTTCCCAAGCTCTCTTTTCTGACTCCAAAACAGTTACTTTATCATCTGCCAACATGCCAAATGTAAGCCGTACTAAAACTTAAATTGAAAGGCAAACTCATTCACACAGAATAATATGAATGAATTCTAACAGGGTACGCTTGTTAATGTGACTAGACCTAATCTCGGTCATGATGGCCGAAGATGATGGCATAGACAGCTGAATTGCGAAAAACAGTACATGAAGCCAACAAGAAGTAAATAGAATAAAAAGCGATAATGAGTTGAGTACGCATTTAACAGGTTCAGCTTTATCATGTGTTGCCAAGACTAGCATATTACAAGCTCGTAAGACTTTGTTTTAATTTCACCTCAACGCATATATTAATGTCGTGAATCATGATGAAATCAGTCCTAATCCAAAATCCAAAACCAATAAATTGTTTGTCACTCCTATGCATGTCTACAAAACTTGCCCAACCAATAAATCATTAAATTGTTTGTATATAATAGAATTTGAAATTTTCATGACGAATACATACACTTCCCCAACCAATACAATTCCCAATAAAACTTTGTCTAAACGCTAGAGTTGAACTACACGAAACTAATGTTTTTAAAACATTTAAACTTTTTTAAAAGTAACTCATGTTAGATCAAGGTTCTCATCTCATCATTGGGCAAACCAAAATTCAGAGTACATAATTATAAATCAATTGCATTTCCATATAGCATTGACTGAAGGCAAGAATTGAATAAGCCATTTCTTTTTTAAACCATTGAGATAGTTCAACTCTTGCAATTAATAGTTCTAAATTTAACACTTCCAAGTTCCAACCACTCAGATAAAGGCTAAAAGCAGCAGTACCAACCGAAAACCTATTTTAGAATTAACTACAGAGGGAATAGAATGGTGATTCTATAGGCTTTCCTATAGAATGACAATTCCTTAAAATTAGTAAACCATGATTCCATTTGTAATGCATTTGTCATAATTTTTTTAAGTCTAACCAAACATAAGAAAGAATATTTTGATGGAATAATCATTTCATTCCAATGAACCAAACACTATCTAAGTCTCTAATAGATTATCTGCAAATTATGAATTAAATTCACATAACCCATTGTTTTTGCAATTTGTTTACAACCCAATCTCCTCATCAACACATTGAATAAATTTGATAAATTCAATTCATAACCCACAGTCAGCCATTCATTTTAGCTGGGCAAATTCATAATGAATGAGTGCATTGAATCCAAAAAATCAAAATTTCATAAATCAGAGCATTAATAGAAAACACAAACAGATAAAAATGAAGCAAAATGGAAAAGAGTGAGAGCTAAAGGAGTGTTCTCACACAGAAGCCGGTTTTGACCATGAAAAACTCCATTGAACCTCCAATCATCGCCGACACGACTGATATCTTCAGGTACCAATCCCAAAACTTCATTTCTCTATTTCACTTCTTTTTCCACTGAAAATTTGTACAAAAATGAGCAATTAGGGCAAGTTGCTTTCAGCAATTTACAATCAAATAGCCATACTCAAACGCATACACACAGATGATCAGAGAAAGAACTGAAGAGATGTGAAGCAGAAAAAAAACACAAACCTGAGAAGAAATTAATGGATTAGAAAGCATACCTTCTGACTATTTGAAGAACCCATGTGTGTGCGTGTATGTGAAGCTGTACGGGTTTGTAGAGATCACACAAACTGGAAATATAGAGATCACACAACCACTCAACCCTCAAAAGTTTGTATCAAACACAATTCACAGCCCTAATATAAGAGCTCACCATCCCTCAACCCACGCATCCCTACACTGTGTACCAGTTTTGAAAAACCTGCATTAACAAAAGTTAGCCAAAAAATAAATAAATAAATAAATAAAAAGGAGACTTGCACCTATTGATGTACTCACTTCACTTAACCCACTTCCCTAAAAAGGAGACCAGCATACACCTCCAAGGCCCTGCACACTCACCAGAACATTAGAGATAATGCATCACAGTTACAGCAAATACAAGCCACTCTTAAGACCACATCATCCACACCAATTACCTACTGTCAGATTTCAAGAGACAAAACAAAAACAAAACATGTGTCGGGATCCATATGTGTAAAGCAAAATATTTTCTTGAAGAGACAACAAAATATATCATAAGCATGTAATGCATAAAAAACATATGTCCATATAGAAAATACAACACAAAAACTACATATCATAATCCATATCATCATCATGTCAAGTTCTTCATCTTCTTCGTCAACTATCTCTCATTGTTTTATTCGGAATAACCTCAGCTTCAATATCATCCCCTATGAAATCAAATAATTTCTTTTCTAGTTGATCCGGACAACTGAGTTAATGTTTTCTTGTTGGAATGCATCATGAAATTCTAGTTGATCCGGTGGTTCTCCAAAACACTAGATCACTACACCATTCCATCTCACCCTCTCACCGTTCACTACCTCCAAACAATTCAAAGTGGAACAGAAACCAATTAATATTTTTGACTTATTTGTTTTTTACTGGAGAAATTATACTCACATTGAGATTGCCAAATTTTCAAATTGATGTATTTTGTTTTTAATGTATATTGCTTGGCTTAATGACTTAATTGATCAAAGGTTTTTTTTTTTTTTGAAACAACAAAAAAAATTATTGATGATCGTCATGAAGGGTACAAGACACATGCATCAATAAATGAATTGGGTGCGAAAAACATCACAATTAATCTAGAGAGACAGAGAATGTCTCTGCCAAAACAACCAAAACAAAAAATAAAGAAGAGGAAACAAAGAAAAGGGAGTAAGGGAAGAGGGATGGGGGTAACCCACGTGGGTTGCCTCCTTTATTGTTTCAATTATTATATATATATATATATATTTGAATAAGTAGAACTTTCTAGATATTTGATAACAAACAACATAACAAAAACACACATGGAAATGTAAAAGCTAAAATAATAATATTCAGTGTAGTAATTCTTAGGTAGATAAACATCCTTTATTGAACCAAATCGTTCAAATGAGACTCTAAGATCTTGTGGCCTGTAAGGAATCAAGTAGAATTATTAGATTTCCTCTTTCTTCTTCCTTTTTTTAATTTTTAAAAGAGAGTGTAAGAGAATAATAACATTTAAAACAATCATATAATGACAAGATCAAGGTTTAAAATGATACTTTTTACATATTTAGAAGAAAAACTCACCTACCCAAAAAAAAAAGTAAATAAAAATTTGGGTATATGGGTCTATGGCTCCACTTGCCATGTGGCTCGACCATGTCACCACTACATCACCTTCTCCAAGTTCTCTAACCACGTGTGAGCCTCAAGAGGTGACACATGGATCAATAGGCATAAGGCTTTTTGACCCTGCCCCATTACCAATTCCTACATAAGGTTCCTATGTCAACCTACCCATCCCCTACACCCACAACCGCAAATCCCATTAAGTTCATAAAGATTGTGAACATTGAAAAAATGAACTCCAGTGCCATGGATCATATTGACATTAGATTGAACTCATATAAATTGGGACAAAAAAGTTTTTGCTAAACCCACTATAAATTCATGAGAAACCGTAACAATGAAATGCTAAGCAACAAAGAATCAAATACTTGAGGTAGCCCCTGTAACTGTTGGTGAATCTATTCAATTCCTATTTGGTTGTTCACATCCAGCCAACATTTCTTCTCATTCATCAAAATGCCCAATACTGCTTAACGATTTTACTCATCAAACCATCCCAAAATTTAAATGCAAACTTGCAAACCACAAATCAACACACTAAAGCAATAATTATATAAATATGGATATATATATATATATATATAGATCAAGGGATTGAAGGATGATATAAAAAAATAGAGAGAGAGAGAGACTAGAGACCTGGCGTCGAGGGAGATGTTGCGAACAAGGAAACCAGAAGGGACAGGGGAGCGTCGGTCTCTGCGAGACCTGGATTCGCGAGGGTTGTCGTATCGCTTGCTACGCCTTGGGCTGTAGCTTTGGCTTCGGCTTCTGTACCTCCCAATTGCTGTGCTAATCTTCTCTTGTCTTCTTCTTCTTCTTCTTCTTCTTCTTCTTCTTCTTCTCTCTC
The DNA here is from genome assembly GCA_030407325.1 of Camellia japonica. NCBI lineage: Eukaryota > Viridiplantae > Streptophyta > Magnoliopsida > Ericales > Theaceae > Camellia > Camellia japonica. Next base: position 95,804,657 of record JAPPVO010000016.1, read on the forward strand.
TCTCTCTCTCAATTGAAACCCTAATTGAAAGAAAGAGAGACAGAAAAACAGAGCCGAGAGGGAGAGAGAGGATCTCAGGCGACGGTGACAACAAGGAGGTGAATCGGTGCTCCGGTTGCCGGCCAACGCGAGGAGGAGCGGCGGTGAGAGTGGAGGGGAGAGGAGCGGCGGTGAGGGAGAGGGAGACGGAGAGGGAGAAGGACGCTGAAGAGAGAGAGAGAGAGAGAGAGAGAGAGAGAGAGGCGCTATTAATGGTTCAGGGTTGGGTTTGGTTTGGTGAGAGCGTGAGATAATTTATAGAAATGGTTATTGGCGACAAAAACTAAAACTTTTTGTCGCTAAAGGTATTTTATAAATCCCTCTAAATATTTGAAATGTCTCCCTTCAAAACATTTTATTTCTTTGGCGACTAAAATTCAATTGTGTCGGTGAAAACAAACTTTTGGCTACCAAAATTTTGGTCGCCAAAGGTAAAAAACATTTTTTTTTATTTTTCGTTTTCATTCGACAAAACGAATCGAAAAATTATAATTTTTTTTCTAAAATCTAAAAAAAAAATTTCAATAAAGATAAAAATTAACAAAAAAAATAGTAAATATTTGTTGCTTATTTTGAATTTTGAATTTTTTAACAATTTTAAAACATATATATTTCTTAGATTCGGCTCGATAAAATGAATTGAAAAAATAAAAAATTTTAAAATAAAATTACTAAAGGACAAATTTTTTTGAAAAAATAGGTGATTTTTTTAGATGTTGCCCAATGGTTCATGTGATACAAAAATAAAATTTAAAATATTAATTTATTATCTTAAAAGAAAAGAGAAGTAAATGTTACAAAGTTTCTGTCGAGATTCAAACCAATGTTTTATTCATATACCTACTACTAATGGGAATTAATTTTTATTTAATTAATAAGCATGTTTCATTTTTATTTTTATTTTTAAAAAAGAAGCTTCTTTCAATTTTATTTTTCTCATTAAAAAAAAAAAGGAAGTCAAATTTCAAGTGGAGACATAAAATGTCATTGTTGTTAATCTATTCATACTGCAAAAACAAAAACAAAAACAAATTTAAGATTTGACAATCTCTATACGGAAAATTCAAGATTTGACAACCTGTTCATAAAAGAAATAAATAAATAAAATAATTATTTTGTTTAGTAAACTAAAATAAAATAAAATAAAAGTAACTATTTTGTTTAATCATCTTTGGCGACTAAAATATCATTTGGTCGGCAAAGATAAAAGTAATAATTTGTTTTCATTCGGCTACTAAACAATTTAGTAGCCAAAAGTAGCTCTACAGCGACTAAAAAGGAATTTTGTCGCTGAAAATATATTTTTGGCGACCAAAATTTTGGTCGCCAAAGATAAAAAATAAATTTTTTATTTTCATTCGGCTACTAAACAATTTAGTAGCCAAAAGTAACTCTACAGCGACTAAAAAGGAATTTTGTCGTTGAAAATATATTTTTGGCGACCAAAATTTTGGTCGCCAAAGATAAAAAATAAATTTTTTATTTTCATTCGGCTACTAAACAATTTGGTAGCCAAAAGTAGCTCTACAGCTACTAAAATTTCTTTTAGTCGCCAATTGTGATATGTTTAGCTACTAAAAATTTTTTTAGTCGCCAATTGTAATATTTTTAGCTACTAAATTTTTTTTAGTCGCCAATAATCAACATTCCCCTACTAAAAAAATTTAGTAGCTAAAAACTTGACTTTTGCCGACTAATATTATTTTTGGTAGCCAATTTCGTAACTTTTGGCGACTAAATTGTTTTTGGTAGCCAAAAATGGTCGCGAAAAATGTATTTTCTTGTAGTGCTAATAGATAATAATTTTTTGTAAAATCTCTTTGAACAATAATTTTCCCTAATATTTATAAGATTTTTGCATAAGTATCAAAAATCCTAGGAGCATAGAGGATGGAACACAGAAACTAAACACAGAAACTGTTCACCGATTGTCCGCCCGAACGACTGAGCAAAGCTGTCAGACACCCGTTGTCGCTGCTAGCCACCAACAATTTTTCCAACTACTTTCTCAACGCGTGCGCTTATTACCAAAACACATTAAATCTTGGACTAAATAACATATGATCCCATAGAAATGAATTTTTCACCAATTAATTTTATTTATAATAAATCACTAGTTTGTTTTTTAAATTAAAAAATAAATATATATCATTTTTTATCACCATTCTTGGTATGTACTCAAGAGATTGTGATCCTCTCTTATCCAACAATAAGTGCAATAATTTTTTAAATTTAAATTTATTATAAATTTATATGGGGCGTTTACTCATAAATTCTACTGTATAAACTTTTTTCCCTTAATTTATTCCCATTATATAAGTTGTTTGAAAGACAAAATATTTGAGACATTTTTACCCTTAATTATGTGCAAGGGCAAATCTAGGAAGTCGTCAACATACTTGTATGGAAACTAATTTTTTTATGTTTCAAACTTTATAATTTCATATTTTCGATGTATACATCTATTTTTTTATATAAAAAATTTATTGTTTTAAAAACTATTCAACGACATCTATAAACATAATATATCAACTGATTATAAAATTATGTAAAATAAAAATAAAAAAACTATAAAACTTCACACTTGATTGAATTTGAAAATATAAAAATTTTCACTTTTGAAATTTCACATTTTTTTCAAATGTCACATAGTTTCTCAATTAAAAAAAAAAACAATTCAAACTTTGAATTTCTAATACAGTGTGAAATTTCACATATTGTAAATGAAAAATAAAATAAATTTCACAATGTCATATTAAGTCCTGAAGATATTTTTTAAAATTTATAATTTTTTTGTTGAATGATTTTTTTAATTTTATAGAATCAAATATGTTAATGTTCACGCTTTGATATGAATAAGAATAATGAGAATATTACTATTTTGAATTACCTAAAAAAAAGACTAATGTGAATTGTTTTTTCTTTTTGAAAAGTGTGAATATTCACACTAGTTTTTAAATTTTCTAAAAATGAATAGTATTTTATTTATTAAAAATATAAATATTCACATTTATAATTATCACATATTTTAGAAAATTCACACTAAAGAGATTCACATTATTATCTAACTGTGGAGATTTTTTTCGGGAATAGAAATATTTTGATAATATGTATATATAAAATAAAAAAATAAGTCGTATTGTAGAAGATAAATTAGATTAGATACTCTAATGCAATATTCTTCTATAAGAGCATCTTCAATCCTTCATCAAATCTTTCATCAAATTTAAATTTGATGAAAAATTGATGAAAACGGTGCTCCAACCGTTTCGTCAATTTGATATCAAATTGATGATTTTTAAACTTTTCATCAAATTGAGGATGCTTGGAGCCTTTCATCAAATTACTGTAAATAGCTGTTAGTGCAGGAGGACTGGACAACCGAATGGTTTTCCCCTTGAACATCGACTTCTTTGCAATTTACATTATCCGATTGACCGGTTGGACATCCTCCCGGTTATCCTCCTGGTGGACCGATGATTCGATAAAAATTCAAAATTTTCCATTTGAACGCTCGGTATCAGATCAAGTTTTTACTCAAATTTGATGGAAAAAAAAAAGAGTAAACGTTGGAGATACTCTAATTAAGTTACAGATTGAATTAAGATTCTATTACCAAATTTAGATATTATTAAAAAATAATTTTTCGATCCTTTTAAAAGCTATAAGATCGAATGAAATTGTAAATTTTGAATATGACCAAATGATATACAAGTTTTAGTTAAGGAATTTACGAATAAAAATTGTGTGAGTACGAAATAATCTTCACTCGTATAATCCTATTGATCAAGCTCGTATTCCTTCAAGCGTCGACGTAATACCTGAGATCACAAACGTGAGCCAGCAGGCGGGTGTATGCCGGAAACCGCTTCAATGCCTAAGTCATCAAGTAAACTAAGGATACAAAAGCTCTGTGAATGGGAGTATGAATGGCCATACCTAGATAAGAGTTTGGCTTGAGCTTTTGTAGGCTCCGTATGCCATAATCCTAGTAGGATTCTAATTCCCCTTAGTAAAGTTCTCCTAGGAATCACATTCCTAAAAGATAATGCATTTCCTTTGACACCCTCCTCACTGCAAGCCAAGTGAGATGGCTCAACTCTTTGCTCGGTTAGCGCAATTGACTGAGCTAATTTCACCCTATTCGCCACCAATAATACCGAACAACACGCCTTGCCGTCCTAAGCTTACATGGCATGCCACCATGCTATCACAGCGCGGCCCATCAAGTAGCTCGGTCAGAACCTCATTCCTAATTTCGTTCAACCGTCTTCTGCTATAGCTTGGTTAATGCTTTGACCGCCACTAAGTAGTTGGGCTTTTATTAATCCGGTCAACTATCTTTGACCGGTCTATCCTTTGTTTGGCCCAACACCAAGTTTGTTCTTGCTCTTAGCTCGGCCCAAGTTACACGGTCTCTTCTACTTATCTTGGCCCAATTTGGTTACACAAATTACCCTTTCAATTGCCCCTTAATTCCATTTGCAACGCATGATTGGGATACGTTGTCAAGCCAAGCTACGCTACTCCGGTTCGATCATCATTTCATTTCGATCCAGAGCGATCTAATTTGCCGTACATCGTGTTCACCAACTACGCTGACATGATGTCATTTCTGGGACATGTGGCCGGCCACCATTGCGCCTGTGCACCATCACAGCCATCATGCACTGGCCAAAAATTTGAAATGTCCCGTCTATTCATCTTATGCATATATATAAACGATACATATATGATTTCAGTCTCCACTATTCATCTTCCTCGCTTGCAACCCTAAAGCTAGAGCCACAACTCTTCATATTCTTACATTCCTGCCTCAGATCACTACACCTCCATTACAACAGTAAGCTCGTGAGGGCCGAGAGCACATTTTCATCAATTAGAACCTGATTCACCCCTCAAACCTATAAGTTCTTTGAACTCCTCAGTATTTCCATTAATAACCATCTATTCTTCAAATTTTTGGGCATTTTCGTACAGTTAAACCACTATCCATGTCTTACAAATAGTATTTTAGTACTTAAAACCACTAGAGTTTAGACAAAATGAGTTTGGAAACTAGGCTTAAGGTCTGTGATCACCCTTAAAATTCTATAGATAGAGATAAACATCAAACAAATAGGTCCAAAACCAATCAGACACTGTCTTTTTTATCCAAAATTACATTGGAACCAAGCGAACATCCTGTTTGCAATGCTTTCAGTGAAACCCACCGAACTAAGACTTTGCTCGTCATCACGACCGGGCTAAAATCATGCTCCCTGGTTAGGACGGGGCTTAAACCTTGCCTTTTGGCCAAGACCGGTTAAAACCTTGCCCTTTGACCATGATCGGGGTAAAACCTTATCCCTTGGCCCTAATTACCACCGAGCAAAAGCCTTACTCATTTTCATGGCCAAAATAAAACCTTGCACATACCTCAAACCGAGCTAACTATTTGCGAGTGAGGCTGAACTAACACCTTTAGCTCAATGACCGAGCTAAAACAACACTTGCACTCTCCCCTGCTGAGCCATCTATTAAAAGTTTTATCACACTCCACACGATCTACACTGCTGTCTTAGCTCGGTCAATCACTTGAGCATAACACAATTTGTTTTCGATCGTGTAGACTCAATTAGGATTTGTCAGGCACACCATCACAATTGCCCCTTGGCGATGCCATTCGGCCGAACAAACCCACGCAAGTTTGCAATCATGCTGTGAACCCAAGCAAAACTGCTAAATTGTAAACTTAAACTCCACACCCGTGGGCAAATATCGTTTCTTGGTTAGCTTTTATGGCGCCATAGCTGAATTTTGCCGAGCGTACAACATCCCCTATGACGTGCATTTCTCTTTAGTTGAACTACGACATTAAACAGTAAGTAGAACAGTTTTACTTTTCTTATTTTAGTAATTTTGATGCCCCAACGCCGAGCTAACTATTCTCTTATTTTGCAAATCTGAACCTTCTAAATGAGAGGTATACATATGCAAACCAAGATACTCTTTGCGCTGTGTTAAGATACCAACAACGGGACTGGACCGATCTACTCATCTTTGAGCTAACCTATCAATATAGCGGGAAATGGAAGACCAAAGTAACAGACTTTCTCCTCGAGCCGTCGTCTGAACCAGATCCCAACCTACCATAGATGAATCTAATTTCCCTGACCAAGGAGCAAAACATGGCCAAGAAGAGAGCAGTATGAGCCCTTATCACCAAGCAAACCTCCATAGTGCCTACTAATGCTTAGACCGAGCAGCGTCCCGCCGAACAAAAGAGGTCAGTTATGATTGCCCTGCTAATAGTTAGGGCTTCCTTATCTTGGCTTAGCAAAAGGGCCCGAACTATGTCCACCGAGCAGCATTTGGTGGACGAAGAAGACACCGAGCAGCAGACTACCAAGCTACTTGACCGTGAAATGCCTTTAAAAGAAACCCAGACTGAGCGGGCTACCCCATCTACCCCCTAGTGTGGACACCGACTTTGACCTACAAGGGCTGAGCTGTGACCACTGAAGACTCAGTTTGTGCTGATAAGGGTCATAATTTGACCTTCCATCTAGCTAAGAGTCTTTGCCTTCCTACTGACATGGAGAGGTATGAGCAGCTAACCAAGCTGAAGACAATCCAGTCGACCACAAAGTCGTTGGTTCTGGTGAGTGTCACACCTCCACTTATTCTCTTACCATCTTTGTATTCGATCTTCCTAACCTCCAGTGTGCTTTGTAGGCCATGTAGAAGAATCAAGTAGCACACCAATGCGTGCTCGACTTGAGGAAGGCTACCAAAGCAGCCATTATGGATAACACTGCAAAGTACACTAAGCTAAAAGAATTGAAGGCACAGCTAGATAAGGTAAGCACTGCGTGTGACCAGTTGGCCGAACAAGTATGCACGGTTAAGGAGGACAAACAGAAGGCCTTGGCTGACAAAAAGAATAGGTATTTGTATGAGCTAAAGAAGGTCAAGGATACCAAAACAATCGAGATCAAAGTGCTGGAGAAGAAGATGGAGGATGCTGAAGACCGAGGCTACGCCGAAGGTGAACAAGCTTAAGTTCAACAATGCGAGGCCACCAAGGATATCTTCTTCAAGTGTAGTTAGAAGGCTGTGGCAGAGGAGCTCGGCCAGACTCCTGACTCAGAGGTCTTTCTGAATCCACCCCCTCACTTTATCCCAAGTTACATGGTGGCATATGCCAGCACCGTTCAGCAAAAATTGTTGGAGATGGATGAAGACAGTCTAGCGACCGATGTTCCTGCCTTGGCTACTACTAATCAAACATGCCAACCAACTCCTCTAGCTCGGCTAGAAGCAGCCAAATTCCGCTAAGCATCACCATCGACAAGGACGTCACCGATCTAACCATTAAAGATGGTGCTGGAGCTGTGCTGAATCCAAATGAAACCGGTGCCTCAACCGAGTTGGGTGACCTTCCATGTGACCATGCTATAAATTTCTTCTAGTTTTGCATTTTTTTTTTCTTTTTCTCCTTTTCTTGTGCTATGTAACCGGGCTACGTGCCCCACTTTTATAATTGACTTTCACATTAATGAAAATTACAACTTTTTGCACGCCTAGTGTGTTTTGGCATTATGATCAAGTTTGAATGTATATTTTGCTAAGCTAATCAGCCTGGCAAAGATTTCTAAGGAGTTGGTTAATCCCACCAACCCATTTGTAGACACCCCATTTTTAACCGTCCTCAAGACTTGGTTGTGCTTACAGGTACATCCAGCCACAAGTTCGATTGCTCGTCGAGTACTCGACTTTCGCGGCGAAACGTCACAGGTTTGAGCTTTCTAAACCCTGTATCCTTTCTGCCCCATTTTTTGGACCATGTGTTGGTCCTTTCAGCTTGATTCTCATAGTGCACTGCCAGCCACCCTCTGCCACTGCCGGCCATGCTTTTTTCCCTGCCTACTATTGATGAAGCCTGCCGGCCATCAATAAGGCACTGCCGGCCACAGCTGATGGCTGGCAGAACACCTTGTCTCAGCAGATTTCACTCCAGATCTTTTGAGCCAGCTGATGACGAGCCTCTTTTCAAGCTTGTTTAACAAGCTTTGCTTTGCCTCTCTTCCATATAAGGAGAGGCTCCTCCTTCATTTCAGAGGTTCAGAAATTTGAGGTTTTGAGTTATACATATAGTTTTGTATCTATACATCTCTTTTGTTTTGTGCCCTTAAAGTGTAGTTTTGTCTTACTTTAACACACAAACACACACTCAAACACCTTGCTTGTGTTGCTGAGGCTTCTTGAAGTTGTTTTGGGTGTTCTTGAGTAGGTTTGAGCTCAAAAAGGGTGCTGGAGTTGCAGCCTTGAAGGTGGTCATCAAGGGTGAGTTTCTAACCTTTAAATCTCTCATTTTTGCTTAAGCTTTTAGCCCTTCTTGCATACTGTTTTAAGCTTAACTCTTAACTGGAAAAAGTTCTATTTTTGCATGCTTAAAAAGTTTGTTTAAGGTCACTTTTTCGTTTGGGGTGATCTACCCCCTCTTAGGCCTTATTAGGCCTTATTTTGAGCCATCCCCTTTAGGCTCTTGTTGTAACCTTTGCATGACGTTTCTACCACTGAAATCCAGAGAATTTTCAGTGGTGAAAAGGTGGTTTTGGGGTCTTAAATAGAAAAGGGTCATCCCCTCTCCTTGTGTTGTGTTTACTTACTTTGAATGCCTCATGTGTGAGCTTGTTTACTAAGCTTATGTTGGCCATATCTTAGCATGTATTTGTGGTTATTTTGCTGTGGTATACCACTATTTTGGGTTGGTTTGGTTGGTACATGCATGCATAATACACTTGTAGTGTAAATCACACAAACTAGTCTTGTATGCTTCATGAAGTAGCATGTCTTTCTAGCTTATGTTGACTCCATTTCAGTAGGTTTTTGGTGATGTTTTGCCATGTCATACCTCTATTAGGGTTTGGTTTGGTTAGCCTTTGCATGCTCCTTGCACTTGTAGTGCAATTCCATGAAATAGCCTAACATGCATCATGCCTTAACATGTCATTCTAGCATGCTTTTGGCTTAACTTCAAGAAGCTTTTGTCCATGTTTTAATATGATTTAGCTTTGATTTTAGTTATTATGGTCATGCATGTCTTGCTTTGTATAGCTATAGTGCATTCTAGCTTGTTAGCTTTGTGTATCAAGTCCACTAGCATGCATTGCTTGGACTGTTTGAATGATTTGGAATCATTTATAATGTGATTTCAGTCCATGTTTCATGGCCATACACTTGCATCTTTCACTATTTCAATGCGTTGGAGGGTTTGCCCCTTTATGTCTTAATATGAATCATTGCGTATGCCTTCATGCCTAAGCTTGCGAGCTATCATTTCAATGTGTTTTTGGGGTTATTATGCCATGATATAACTCTGATTTTTGTTGCTTAAGTCACCCCATGGTTGGTCCTAATAGGTGTAGTGTAATCCACCATATTTGCCTTGTATGCATTGTGCCTTATGCCATTCATGTTAACATGTTTTGGCTTCCTTCCATGTATATTTTAGACTCACTTTAACATGTTCTAGGACTGTTTTGGGTTTCCTTTGCCATATACTTCATGCTTTGTATAGCTGTAGTGCAATTGGCCTTGCTAGCTTTGTGTTTTAATGACTCATGCATGCCATCTTTGAGCTATTTAGATGATTTGACATCATTTAATACTTCATTTCAAAGCTTATAGCATGACCATGTTCCCACTTCATTCATGCTTTGAATGCCTTTGAGTATTGTGCGTTGTTGCCTTGTTTATGGCCTAGCTCGTATGCTCGCATGCCTAGGTCCTTGAGCCTCTATCTTAGCATATTTTGGTCTTTGTTTAGACCTATTTCAACTCTGTCCATCATTGGTTCATGCATATTTGCCATGTATTGCATGCCTCCTTTGTAGTTCTCTTTATTAGCCTTCATGCTTTAGGACCTTGGCATGCTATACTTATGTTTGTTTGAATGATTTGGCATCATTTCTTACTTAATTTCAGTGCATTTAGTGTTGTTACACTTTCGCATTTATTGCTCCTTGAGCCTTCTTGAGGGTTGTGCTCTTAGGCCTAGTTGATTGGCCAATGCATTGTGCATGCATGGCTTATCTTTTGGTGCCTTCGTTTTGGTGTTATGGCTACTAATTTGGGCATGGCTGGGGTCTACCCATTTTGGTTTAAGTCCATTGAGCATTGTGTATGCCATGTAGTTCATAGCATTGTGTATGCCATGTAGTTCATTGCATTGTGTATGCCATATAGTTCATTGCATTTGTGTATGCCATGTTCATCGCATTGCATATGCTAGTTGTCATTTAGCATTGTGTATGCTAGTTGTTGTTCTTAGCATTGTGCATTGTGCATTGTGCATGCCATTAGCTTTGTTAGGTTGTTCATGTTGTTTGCATGTTTTGCATTGTGTTCAATCGGATGTCGTATTGAACACGAGGAAGATTGGTTCATTTCATACTTGAAGTGATGAAGTGAGCCAATCATCCTTGGTCTCCATTGCCTTTGATTCGTCATGATAAGGGGATGGTCAAAGTGTCTTATTTGTCATGCATTTATTGAAATTCGTACAAGTTGGATCTTTAGCCATCATGCATCGAGATGCGTGATTAATGGTTTTGGATCCAACGGTGCCTCTCCCTTGATGTTTTGAGGTGATATGGAGTGGCATAGTACGTACATACCCTTGGGAGACCCTCACCTTTCTCTATTTTGTGCTCTGCTGCAGCTTGGTGTCACAGCACACCAGTGGCTGGCAGTGCCACACAGATGGCCGGCAGCTCTTCATTTGTGGCCGGCAGTGTGCACTCTTGGCCAGCTGGGTGGTCGGCAGCAGCTCCTCATGGTCGGCAGGCCACTGGTGCACTCCCCAACATGTTTTTGGTAAGATCCAACAGCTAGTTCTCAAGGACACCCTGTAGACAGAGCCTCTAAAAGAGCATTTGGAGAGCTTTCAGGACGAGAATCGAGCATGCATCTTCAACTTCTTCAAGGCAGAGCTGAGGTGGCCTAGTCTACATATTTTAATGCTTAGCATTCGGTGTTGTAACTTAATTAATTTGTTTGATTAGTTTTGTGATGTAATAATTAGTTGTAGCTAGTTATTCAATTTGGTTATGTAATAATTAGTCTACTTAGATTATTAGATTAGTTGTGTAGCTTTTATTCGAACCCTCCGTTGAGAGGGTGAATTTTGTAATAAGTGTGCGTGAACGTGTGAATGTCTTCCAACCCCACGTCTTTCTCCCTTTTACTTATCTGCTTTTCATGGTTAGTTTTAGGGCATATTTTGTTTAGCATACCTTATGCTTTGCATGCGTGCATCCATTCATCCGTCTTGCATGCACCGGGCTCGGCGCATCATACAAACTGCATTGTACTTTCAATACGTTACTTGAATACGTGTTCAACAGCATGTTATCAAGTTGTATTTCATATGCCATCATAGAATAGCCGAGCCTATTTTAGATGCATTTTCGCATGTGTTGCATTAGCCATCTTAACATGAACTAGGATCATGCATGATTTCTAACTAGTTCTTTGTTTTGGCTCGGAGTACACTGTGAGTGTTTACGCTTTAGTATACTGCATGTGTGTTATTGATTGCCATGAAAGCATGCTTGCCATGAGGCTAATTGCTTAGTTGATATAAACTGCCTGAATGCCTGTGGGTGAAGGTTGGATTACTTGAATTGGAACAATTCATTGAAATCCTCGATTTAGCCTACTTGCGAGTAGCAAACTTCAAACCATTTTCAAACCAACGGATATGCAATGTTTTGTTCCAAATTAGGCGATCTAGTCTATACTTGTTTGCTGTGCGCATCACGTAGTAAGATTAGCTAATTAACCGGAATCAGGGCACATGTGTTTTCAAAAACAATATATCATGCTTAGTATAGGCCGATCTTTGATTGGGCAAGCGGGGGTGCTCATTGCATGACCTTCCCTCTCGTACCCAAATTCCCGAGCTGAGGCAACTTTGGTGATGACAGACACGTGGCCTTAGGCACGAGTCAAGGTTTTCTAAATTCTCCGAAAATAAAATATTTAGGTGGCGACTCTGTATCTGGCAAAACAGTCCATGTTTGACACTTCTTTATAAAAATCAGTTTTCCAAAATGATTTGCTGGATTTGGACTCTTTGGTGATTTATCGGTCTTGCATTGCACTTTGCGAGATTAAATTCAGAACCGTGACATTGAGTCCGAACTGTAGTAAGCTAATGAACAAAACGGATTTCGTGCCAATTCGCGCGCGGAACACGGGACGTTCGGGCGCGTCTATACCACTTTGTCGGGCTAACCAACTCAATCAAAGAATTCAAAAAGTTGGTCAATCTTGCGAACCCACTTTGCCAAGCTATCTCGCTCGGTCAAAGATTTTCCCTAGAGTTGGTCAATCCTACCAACTCACTTTGCCGAGCTATCCAACTTGGTCAATGAATTAAAGAAGTTGATCAATCTTGCCAACCCATTTTGCCAAGCTAGCTAGCTCGGTCAATGAATTCAAGAAGTTGATCAATCTTGCCAACCCACTTTGTCGAGCTAACCAGTTGGGCAAAGATTTTCCAAAGAGTTGGTCAATCCTACCAACCCAATTTGTCAAGTGTAGTTGGCCTTTCGTGCTCCTCGGAGAGGTTTAGTCTTCTCGTTTACGATAGCCTTACAGTTCGGACTCTCGTGGTTCTGAATCTGGTTTCACAAGTGCAATGTGAAATAGATAAAAAAAAAAATGAGAGTCCAAATCCGACAAATTCTAGAAAATCCATTAATCATCACAGATGCCAAAAATGGACTGCATTGCCAGATTTCAGAGTCGCCACCTAAATATTTTTGAAAATTTTAGGAAACCCGTGACTTGTGCCAAAGGCCACTGTAACATGCCCAGGGGGGTATCCTTGCGCATTAAATAGTTCGGACCCTCGGTCTCTTTGATCTAGTCTCACTAGTGTAATGTGAAACATAGATAAGAATTCGGATTTGGCAACTTTTAGAAAATCCATTTTATTGCAAAAACTTTTGCCAGAAATGGACTGTGTCATCAGAGCTTAGAGTCGCCGCCTAATATTTTTGGAAAATTAGGAAACCCATGACTCGTGCCAAGGTTGTCTCAGTTCGAAACCTTAGGTATGAGAGGGGGAGGTCATTAATTGAGTACCCCTACTCACCCGATCAAAAGATCGACCTTTACTAAATCATGATATTTTATTTATTTTATATATTCATATTTCGATTATTTAATAAATCTTAAAAATTACTATGTGAAGCATACAAGTATAGATTATGTCATTTATTTTGGAATAATTTGATTTCATGTAGTTTTGAAAGAGTTTTAGAGATGTACAACCCAAATAAATTGAGTTTACAAGCATGAAAATCAACACTATTCCAAATTAAGCGACATAACCTCCATCTACTGGCATTCATATAGTTATATCAAGTAAGCAAGTAGCCACATGGTAGGATGCTTAAATATAATAAGAAAGACGCACACAAATGGGATGCTAAACCATAAAAACTTACATATTTATCGATGTCCCTTGAATAGCTAGAAAACAAAGTTAGTAAAACATGCACGATCTTATATACAAAATCCTAATGCAATTCACTCATGAGATGCAACTAAAGATTCGACTTCTAAGATATGACATGTGAATCATCTTAAGAACATGAGGTAGCGTACATAATCACATATGAATTGATTAAATCCGCAAATACAAACTTAGCTGAATCAAGATGCATGAAACATAGATGCAAAGCATGGATATAACAACAAAAAATAAAATAAAATAAACATGATGCATATTTACAAATAAGGAAAGCAAGTAAAAGAACAGGATAGAAATAAGTGGGGCGGAAAATTATTACAATACTTTGAATAAATTATTACAAACCAAATTAGATTACAACAACACACTATGAAATATAAAGTAAGAAAATAAATATGAGACAAACAAACCACTTGGATTATAACAAAACACTATGAAATAAGAAGCAAGAAAATAAATATGAGATAGAAAATATAAGAAAATGAAAGACTAGAAATTCACCTTCCAAAGAAAGATTGAACTTCTTGATTTCCAAACTTCCTCTTGATCACCCTCAAGTTTAGGAAGTGTGTTATCAATCCTCAATTTGAAACTAAAATGGAACTTTGGGTATGCATGGTGGAAAAAATGGCTAACTCTCTTATTTTTTTCTCACTTTCAACAACAACACTCACTCTTTCCTTTGATCAATCACTACTGAAATTTAGCTATTTCAGAATTTTTGGAGAAGTTTTGGGTGTAGGAAAGATGGAATTTCAGTTTGTATGGAAGGTATGAGGTGTATATGGAAGATAGGAGTATTTTTTGCTCAAAACTCAATTTTTCTCTCTTTTTTCACTCTTTTCTCTTCAATTTCATGGGAGACAAGAGGGAGAGTAAAGGTCAAAAAGAAGGTGGGAGACAAGAATGTGATAGGAGGGCAAATTTCAACGTGGTTGCATGGGATACTCCTTTATGGATGCAAACAAAACCTCTTGTTGACAATGGTGGATGATTAGGTATAATGGAGGATGAGTGGGTGCACTTGAATAGATCAGAAAATAGGTAAATGGGGTGTCCCAACCGAACCAAAACCAAGAAAAATGGGGCTGCTGTTGTTTTGGGTCGAGTCAACAAAATCTGCTATTAAGCCCAACTTCAAACGAGAATATCTGCCTTAACCAGACTTGGTTTTAGGTGATTCTTGGGTCTAAATTGAAACCCCAGAAGTCTACTTTCCAATGGTGGTGGCCTGATATTTAAATTCCAAGTGTACAGAGAGATATTCCTAATTTAGTGAAGGCTGTTCATTTCTCTCAAGCCAGGTCAACAAAATCTGCTCTTAAGCCCAACTTCAAATGGGCATATCTTCCTTATCTGGACTTGGTTTTAGGTTATTCTTGAGTCTAAATTGAAGCCCCAGAAGTCTCCTTTCCAATGGTGGTGGCCTCACATTTAAAATCCAAGTGTACAAAGAGATATGCCTAATTTAGTGATGGCTGTTCATTTCCTTCTTAACAATTTGATGCTCATCCTTTCCCTAAACCAGTTTTCTTCCATCCCCTCCTATTTCCTTCAAATCCAAACCTATCCAAACCTATAAAAAAGATGTTTTTAAATATATATATTTTTAAAAAGTTCACCTCCCTTCCATTTATTTCTACTTTGTCCTTACTTGGTTTACTGAAAAGTACAATATTTTAATTAAAATGGGAGTCTCGAAACATCGTAGAAACATTTGGAAAAATATTTTGAAAAGAGGGTTTTATGGCCTAAAATAGTTTGGCCAAAAATCCGTGAAGGTTGGGATTAAAGCTCAGATTCCATTTTTCTTGTTGAGGATTGCTGGGGAACACATTCTGATTGTCATCATCGAGTAATCAACAGAAAGTGCCCAAGTCTTAAGGCTGGTCAAAATGAGGTGTCTACAGCCACTTGTCCATCGTAACCAAAGTTTTCTCGATTCGAGAACTTAGGTATATGAGGGGAAAGTCATGAATTGAGCACCCTCCTCACCCGATCAAAGATCGGCATTTACTAATGATGATATGAATTTCATCAACATTATATGCTCTTGTTCTGATTTTATTATGCTAACTTACTATGCGAGGCACACAAGTATAGACTGTTTCGCTTGCTTTGGAAATGACTTGATTTTTTGTGATGATTTTAAAAGAGTTTTGACTGTACACAACTCAAAAGAAAAGAAATGAGCTCGTACATACATTTGATCAAAATCATCCCCAATGCAAGTAAAATAACCTTCATCCATAGGCATTCGAACAGTTCATTTCGAGTAAGCACATAGCCTCATGGTAAGATGCTAAGCATGGCAACAATCACACACATGAATATGCTAAAGCGAAAAGTGCTCACCTAGTACTCCGAGGTAAGCCAAAGAAAAAGAAAGTAATTAGAAAAATGCATGACCCTATCAATGCACATGATTAGTGCAACACATGCAAGAATGCAACTATTAGGTCCGGCTTATTATCTCATATGGATTAACTCAAAGCAAGCGATAACGCATGTATTCAAGCAAGTAGGAAATGACAATGATATTTAAAAATGATAAACTGAACCTTAATGCATGCAAAAATGGATGCAAAGCATGGTAATGATACGAAACGAAAACATGATACTACATATAACCACAATAAGCATATAAATAAAAGGGAGAAATTAATGAGGTTTGGAAGACATACATCACATATTACAAATTTGTCCTCGCACAAGAGGGTCTGAATGTCTTAATTAACAAATTATTACAAACACAAATGAACTACATAATTATTACAAAACATGAATGAAAGTGACTAATTAATTACAAATATGAATCAAAGCGGCTAATCTAAGGAATTAAACGAAAGACAGGGAATCACGTGCGCACAGGCAAGAACAACCTCTAGAAACCCGCTCTGCTCACTACCAAAAGCTACTCTGTTTTGCCAACAACAGTCCTCTGTGTGTACACTTTGAAGCCCGGCCGAACCACAATGAGGCCTGGTCGGATCCAATTAAATACGATCGTGCCTCAGTTTGGCCCAAAAAAACTTGTTTTGTTTTGTTGAAAAACCACCATTGTTGTTCCAACAAAGTGGTTGGCCGCCCTACTGAACTGGTCAGCCGTACAAGATTGTGGCCAACCAGCCACTACTGTTGGAGAAAGATCTGTTGCAACAAAACTGGAACAGAGCAAAACAGAAGGTTTCCAAAAGATGTTCATAATTCCTTTTCTCTCCTGCCATGAAAAGTTCTCAAGGAGAGAGTAGGTTTGCTTCACAAATCATCAAACATCCCAAAGGTATTTAAATGATGATTAGTGAAGCAACATGATGGCAATTAATGGATACAACGCTAACTAAAACCAATTATGAAAGGTGCAATCAAAGACATGACCAAAACCCATTGAATCTCATGGAAAATAAGACCAAGTGAATACTCAAGCTTAGAGAGAATAGGTTTAGAAGGAGCCATTCTTTGAGGCAAAGCTTATGCACAAAAGGTTCCATCATTAGGAAAACCAAGAGACTCTTCTACCTACTTGTGGAAGATGGATTGAAACCTCCATTTCCATGCTTCAAAGGAACTAGAAGAGAGTCTCTAATAGTCTTGATGAAAGAGCTCTCATATAGCTTTGAAGCAAAAGCAAAACTAGACTAAGTAAAATCAAGAAATGAAAGCTATGGAGAGATGAGTGCAAGCTGATCTTCCGACTCATGAAACATAGATGAAACATCCATTTCCATGCTACAAAGAAGGAACTAGAAGAGAGCTTTGCAATATCTTCCAAGAGGAGAGATAGAAGACAATAATCAAATTATCTATATAAGCTTTAAACACATATACACAGTTCATATTTAATCAAAATCTACCTAAAACAGTGCTAAAAATGAAAGAAAAGAAGCAAAAACACAAAAAACAACAATAGAGCAATATTAGAGAACAAGCATATGGAAGGGTGGCTAACCCTTCCACATTCAACAAGATTTAAATCACATTTTAAAGCCTAAAATACTCTGAAAATCACTATTAAAATGAAGAACGAGAAATTATGTAATGAAAAGAGTTGAAAGATCAACCTTTAGAAAAGAGGAAGAACTTCTTGGTTCACAAACCACAATCTAAACACTCTCAAGTATCTAAAATTGTGTTCAAAATCTCAACAAATGGCTTCAAATTCAAGCTCCAATGGTGTATCTATAATGTATCTATATTAAAAGGGTGGAGAAAAGCTTTGGGCAATTGTCTAAGCTTTTGGCAAAATGTTCTAACCCTAAATTCAGAGGGAAGGTGCAATTTTATAGAGTTTCCACCGCCTTTCAACGTAAATATCTTCAAAGGAGAACAACTAGCCAAATCTCGTGCATGGGAGCAGCTGGCTACTGTAAAATATCTGCTTCGTTGAACATGGCCAGCCGACCAATGAATTGTACGGCCGGCCCAAAAAAGTGGCATGTCGGTCATTTTTTGTTTTGTTGCTACTGAGAGCATCGGGCCCAAATACAGACGGCCGGGCCAATATACAGAGTTCTAAATGTATGAAAATAGGATTTTTAAAGGGTCTAAAATATTTTAGTCAAAATAGGGTGTAAGATTGGGATTAGAAGCTGAAAACTGAATTCTTTTGCTGAAGATTCGAAAGATTACACAGTTATAACATTTCATCATCCGGTGTTCTGAATGAAGCGCCCATGTCTTAAGGGCAGTAAAAGTTGGAGTGTCTACACCAAGCTAACCAACTAGGCAAAGATTTTCCAAAGAGTTGGTCAATCATGCCAACCCACTTTGCTAAGCTAAACAGTTGGGCAAAGATTTTCCAAAGAGTTAGTCAATCCTGCCAACGCACTTTGCTGAGCTAACAAGCTCGGTCAAAGATTTTCAAAGATTTGTTCAATACGCTTTGTCGAGCTAACCAACTCGGTAATAACTTGAGATTTTGGACTGAAGCGGTACAAACACAGTCAAACTACAACAAGACAAGGTTTGAAAAATAATTATACTTATTTTATTAATGCTAACCAAAAAGAAGGAAAAATTACAAGTGCTAAAACTAACGTAAAATAACTTCAAATTGGTCGTATTCCATGGCCTTGGAATAGCTCTGCCATCCACATCTTCCAAATGTAAGCTCCTTTTCCTGCTAATCCTACCACTTTGTATGGTCCTTCCTAGTTGGGTCCCAATTTGCCATGACTAGGCACCAAAGTGTTCCCCATGACTTTGCTTAGAACCCAATCTCCAATCTTGAATTGCCTTGAATGCATTACTTTGTTATATTTCCTAGATAGTTCTTGCTGATATGAAGCAATGTGGATCAGCGCTCTCTCTCTCTCTCTTCATTCTTCTGCAAGGTCTAATTCCAAGGTTATTGCCTCCCCGTTCAAGTCTAGGTCAAAATTCTCACTTTTGATGGTGGGGCGCCGACTTCCAATGGGATCACTGCTTCCATGCCATAAATGAAGGTGAATGGCATTTTCCCAGTTGACTTTCTTGGTGTGGTTTGGTAGGACCACAAAACATGGGGGAGTTCTTCACCCCACTTTCTTTTTGCTTTTTCTAACCTCTTCTTCAAGCCATCTAAAATCACCTTGTTCAATGCTTTGAACTGATCCCGGTGTGGAGTTGTAGAACTCTATTTTGCGCTCTTCACAAAAGCCTTTGAAAATTCTTTTGTCAAACTGAGTGTCATTGTCTAGTATCAAAGCCTTGGAGATTCCAAACCGAGTTATGATGTTCCGCCAGACAAACTTCTTGACATTTTTTTCTTTGATGGAAACAAGTGCTTTTGCTTCAACCCATTATGTGAAGTAGTCTGTCATCGTAATGAAGAATTTCCTGTTGCTCGATGCAGTTGGGAGTGGGCTCACTATGTCTAATACCCACATTGCAAAGGGCCAAGGGTTGGTCAAAGGTAAGAGTTCTCTGGCTAGTTGGTGGATTTGATATGCAAACTTCTGGCATTTTTTGTACTTCCTGACATACTTCTCTGCGTCTACCTGCATGCATGGCCACCAATACTCTTGTGAGATAGCTCGGTAGGCCAAAGATATACCCCATTGATGACTTTCGTGAATTCTTTCATGAATTTTGAACAAAAAGGCCTTAAGCCTGCTAGGGTGCACACACTTCAAGTACGGCCCGGTGAAAGACTTTTTATACAATGCCAGAGATGGAGAAAGCCAAAATTGTTGTGTTTTTGCCCGAATCTTATTCACCTTCTTCTTGTCATCTAGCAAAATTTGATTTTTTAAAAAAGTGATGATGGGTTCCATCCATAAAGGTCCTAGCTCAGTGCACAATACTTCTGCTACTTAAGGTTCTTTAATACCTGGTCTTGGTAGGAAGTTGATTAGCAAAGGGTTTGGAATAGAAATATCTGACATTGATACGAATCCAGCCAATTCATCCATCTTGCTATTTTCGTCTCGGCCAATCTGTTCTATCTTGATGACTTCAAACTTCTTGATTTCTGTTCTAACCAGGTTTTGATACTTGGCCATTCTGTCGTCCTTCACTTTGTACTCACCAGATATTTGGTTAACCACCAATTGGGAGTCGCTATACACCATTAGCTCGGTAGCCTTCATCTGGAAGGCAAATTTCAAACTGGCCAAAAGTGCTTCATACTCCGCTTCATTGTTGGACGCTAGAAATCCAAGTTTGATCAACTATTCGATAGTTAGGTCATCTGGCGAGATGAGGACTATTTCAAGTCTAGCTTCATGTCTATTAGAAGCTCCATCTACGAAAAGCTTCCACGTCTTTCCCACGAACAACTTCCAACAAGTGGATGGGTCTGAAGATGTCTTGGGGTTTGAAACTTCAGTTATATCTTCCAAGTCTTTTTCCACTGCTTGTTCGTCAATCTCTTTGCTTGGTTGCCTTACCATTTCTCCTTTAGGCACATCCCCGCAAATCACACTCGTAGTTGTACAGCTTACCTCATTACCCCCCGGCAATGTGTTATTTGCGTTTGTGGGCAGTGCAACCACTACTAGGCTCAATGGTACATTTCACGGTTCCCTTGTTTGAGGTGGTAATTCAACTTGTTGCTGGGTAGCGGGGGGTTGCGTTGTTCTCACGACACTCCCTCCTTTTGTTCATTTTCCTCGGTCAAGTCAACTAGGCAAACAGAATAGCTTCCTGGGACAAACTCTTCCACAAAGTCTGCTAATGTTTGGGCCTTTATCGTCATTCTAGGTTGTAACGTGATGTCAAATTGTCCTAATTCTACTGCCCATTTCAAGCTCCTTCTAGAAAAGTCTACCCTTTCGAATAGGGCCTTCAAAGGAAACGCAGTCAATACCACCACAATGTGTACATGGAAGGAGTGCAACAATTTCCTTGATGCCATCATTAAAGCTAAGGCAAGATTTTCTAATTGCAGGTATCTCATTTAGGCATTTAGAATTGTCTTGCTCACATAAAAAAAGGGCAAGTGTTGTATTCTTTCTGCATGTAGCAGCATTGCACTGACTGCATGCTGGGAAACTGCAAGGTATAAGTAGAGTTCCTTTCTAGGCACTGGAGTTGCTAAAATTGGAAGAGAAGACAAGTACTTCTTCAAGCTTTCTAGAGCTCGGTCACATTCTTCGTTCTACTCGAATTTTTCCTTGAGTGCCTAGAAGAATAGTCGACACCGGTCTGATGACCGACTTATGAATCTGTTTAGCGCGATAGCTAGGCTCGTCAGGTGTTTTAGTTCCTTAATTGCGTTTCGGGCTTTTAAGCTCTTGAATGGCCTTGATTTGGGAAGAATTTGCTTCAATTCCGCAGTTGGTTACTAAGAAGCCTAGAAACTTGCCTGATCCAAAGCCAAATGCACACTTGGACGCGTTTAGCTGTAGCTTGTGAGTCTTCAAGATTTGAAATGTGATATCCCTGTTCCGTAATATGTTAATTAGTCCTTAATACGAATGTGATTATGTGTTTTGATATGATTTTGTGTGCCATTATGTGAAAATATGTGGTTTTGAATTTCTATCTGTTCACCGTAGGATTATCTGTTTGATTATCTGCTTTGGAAATTAAATTGAAGGCCCTATCGGCCACCGGAACCAAAATTGATTACGCCATTGTAATTGGCATAATTTTTAGAGCCTACGGTGAAGTTTAATTAGAAACTGATTCGGATCAAATTAAATTGATGAGTTAGTGCCCAATTGTTATTATTATTTTAATGATATTAGTGGGGTTTGTTGTGTAAAGGCATAACACCTCAATTCCTCTCCTTAGTTGCATTTGGCTAATCTTGGACTCAAAATTAGAGTGAAGGCCGACTATAGAGAGAGGGAGAGAGGGATTGTGCAATTTTGGTCTTGAGGCTTGGGAATTTGAAGATTAAGCTCAAGAATTGGCTAGAACTTGGGTGTTTAAGGCTCCTAGGTGAGTAATCATCCCTTGAATCATGGGTTTTTGTTTGCAATTTGTAAATTCAGAGTTGAATGATGATAAAGAGCATGAATTGAGTGGATTTTGTTGTATTTGAAGTCAATAGAGGCATGCATGTAGGAAATTGCCATGAATTTCCATATTTGAACACAATGTGTATAATCCATGTTGAATCTTGTTTGAAATCTATGTATTTGGCCACCTCTTCACCAATTAAGTTGGGAATGATGAGCATCTCCCACATGCATGTACAAATCATGGGAGTGTAAGTCTTGAATGTTTGAATTTGAGCATGTTGGTGATGAGTTGAGATAATTTGGGACATGCATGTAGATAATTCAAGAAATTGAGCTTCCTAATGTTGTAATTTGGTATTGGTATCATGTTAGTATGTGTATATGTGATATTTGAGCCATTGCATGCAAGAAATGTTGTTTGAAAGTCGAATTGGAGCTCAAGAACACAATCTGGAAAACCCAGAAAATTGAGGTCCGCTCGAGCGGGAAACTCGCCGCTCGAGCGTGAATTACGTGCTCCCAGTACTTTTTGCAGACTTAGATGTCCGTTCGAGCGGGTAAGTTTACGCTCGAGCGGGGAACTATTTAGACAGACCTTCAGCTCGAGCGCCAGACCTCACGCTCACGCGTAATTTTGATACATCCAGCACTTTTTGCAGACATGGTGTCCGCTCGAACGGGAAAGTTCACGCTCGAGCAGGGAGCCATGAAGAGAGGCCTTCCGCTCGAGCGCTAGAGTGCACGATCGAGCGTAAAAATGACATATCCAGTACTTTTGCAGGCCTTAAGGGTCCGCTCGAGCGGGGGAGTCCACGCTCGAGCGGGGACCCTGTTTTCTGAAATTTTGTTTTCACATTCTGTGTTTCATTTTCCGTTCTCTTTCACTTGCAAGCACTCTTAGGCATGTATTAAACATTGTAAATGAGTTAAAGAGATAAGAATAAAGCCTAAAGAGAAATATGTGAATTAAGGAACGAATTAAATTATTAATGACCCTTTTGTATTCATGAAATGTGTAGGGTCGAGCTCCAGGGCAAACCAACCAACCGATCACTGTGAGTAATATCTTATCAAGATATCTGAAATATACTATTGTCCAATTGCTTACTGCTATGTAAGTTATGTGAATCCGTTGATTCAATTGGTGGACAACGTTTTGATATAGATGATTGGACCAAAGGTCGTTTTGGCATAAATGAATGAACCAAAGGTCGTTTTGACATGAACGAATGGACCAAAGGTCGTTTTGACATGAATAAATGGACCGGAGGTCGTTATGACACGAATGACTGAGCCGAAGGCCGTTTTGACATGAATGAGTGGGCCGAAGGCCGTTTTGGCACAAACGAATGGGCCGAAGGCCGTTTTGACACGAATGAATGGGCCAGAGGCCGTTTTGTCATGAATGAAAGTCTGAATGGGCCGAAGGCCGTTTTGACATGAATGAGTGGACCGAAGGCCGTTTTGACAAAAACGAATGGGCCGAAGGCCGTTTTGACACGAATGAATGGGCCAGAGGCCATTTTGCCATGAATGAAAGTTTGAATGGGCCAAAGGCCAGTATGTTTGGAACCACAACCACTTGAATTAAATTATGTATAAATGTTAAAGAGAAATATGAATTGGGCCCAAGGCTGTTTGAAGCATGTTGTTGTTCCTATCGTTTATATAACTTCTGCATTTGATATTATTCACTGGGCTATCACTCACGCTCATTCATGTGTTTGTATGTGAGCCAAGAGAAGCCCAAATCCAGCCCCAGTGAAGTCTGTCAGGAACAACAAAGGTTTTGGAGAGTCAGCCCTTGTGTCTCACACACGAGACCCATATTTGCCATTTTGTCATGTATTATATTTTGTCATGTTGGCGAGGACCTTGTGTATATCTGTATATAGTTGTGATGGGTTGACTTAGACTTGAATGATCCTGTCTGTGCAGAACTTTTTGGTACTATGTTTTTGTTGTGAGTTATTAACGCATATATGTATGGTTTGTTTTGATGTGCATATAAGCACGGCTCTATGGACAATGTTTAAAATTTTTGCTTCCGTTTGGCCCCTTTACTCTGATGAGTTATGTCTGTTTTGGTTTGAGGCCGTAGGTAATCTCAGGATTACTGGCCGATTATGTCTTTAACCCATAGGGGCGGGTTCGGGTCATGACATGAAACATCTCGACAAGGTTGTTGAGATGGTCTAACTCATTCTTACTCTTGATCACTCTATCATCGATGTAAGCCTCCATTGTTCTACCTAGGAATGGCGCAAACATCTTGGTGACCATTTGTTAAAATGTTGCCCCTGTATTTTTTAGGTCAAAAGGCATGACCTTGTAAAAATACAATCCTTTTGGCATTGTGAAGGACGTGATCTCCTAATCCGGTTCATACATAGCGATCTGATGATATCTACGATATGCATCGAGAAAGCTAAGTCGATTGTGACCTATAGTTAGGTCCACCAGCTGATCAATCATTGGCAAAGGAAAACTATCCTTTGGGCACGCTTTATTGACCGTTTTATAGTCCATACAAATGTGCCATTTGTTTTTCTTCTCGGGCACCACCACAGTGTTTGAAATCTACTTTAGATAATGGACCTCTTTGATTGCCCCTACTTCCAACAGGTTCTCCACCTCTTTAGCTACTATTTAAGCGTAGTGTAAGGTCGATCTGCAAGCTCTTTGTATAACCAGTTTGGCAGTGGGATTGACGTTGAGCTGATGACAGATGAAGTTTGGATCAATGCCAGGCATGTCGTATAGCATCCAGGCAAATACTTCGAGATTGGAGATCAAAAAATCCATGATCTCATTTCTTTCGGTGTTGGACAAAGAAAAGTCGAGCAAAAATAACTTCTTTGGGTCGTTCTCATCAATCCTTATTTCCACCAAATCTTCCACGGCCTTCTGTTCGGCTGCCTTGCCGACGTCTGCAAACATCTCGTTGCTTTCTAGTTCCTCTACCATCTGCATGAATCTTTTGGTGGCACAGTTGCCATTCACCGTCACGAAGCACTGTTTGGACATGATTTAGTCTCCCAAGACCTCCTCAATTACCCCGGCTTCATTTAGGAACCGAATTACTTGATGGTAGGTTGACACTACCTCTCACATGGTGTGCAACCATGCTCTCCCAAGAATGATGTTGTAAGTGAATGGTATTAATCATGTCGTTTAATTTTGATGGTGTCTAAAATATTGTTTGATAAATTGTGCTTTTTTTTTAATTCACATATGTTATAATAATTTGACACAAAATATAAAAATGTATTATGTCATTTTGATACATGTTGCACCGAATTCAAATTTAATTTACAATCATATTTTATGTACCGATTACAAACATAGTTGATTTATATGGAACATCTTTTGAATATTATATATATATATAATATTATTAAATAGCCGGTGGCAGTGCGGTGCATCAAATATATATATATAGTCAAAATTTTGAATATTATAATATATTAATTATAATGTTCAACTTGCTTGCAAAAGAAAAAAGTGTGCTGAACATTGACTTCAAGGAGTACCACACATGACGATGAAGCGTCTTTTGTTTCCTCATAATCCGAAGAAGAGTCTGCCTTTCCAACGGATATATTTTTTGTGTACAAATAGTAGGGTTTTGTGTGAAGAAAAATTAAGAACTTGAAAAGAAAATATTTGTGTGCTCCAAAATTTTGAGTGTACTTTGTACTTTGCTCTTTCACTTTCAGATCTAAGTGTTGTCTTTGTTCTTAAACTTTCATATCTACTATTTGTGAGAAAATTATTGTAAAAGAGGGTTGAATAACCTTTTATCTTTATTCATTATTTTGTGAGGGAATTTCGTAAGGGTGAAACATTTATTGTTGAGTGAGACTCGATAAATAAGATTAAGACTTGTGTGAAATCCATAAGCATGGTGAATCTTTGGTGTTGTGTTGATTCGTTTTGATAGTAAAGAAATTCTCGAGGAGGATCCTTGAGGAGTGGACGTAGGCCCGGCGTACCGAACCACTATAAATCTCTGTGTTTGATTTTCTCTCTATGGGGTGCTTTGGCAATGAGGTAAAAAGCCAGCTTTTGGCTTTTTACCCATTTTGAGTCACATTACCTCTCACATTTTTTACCCACTAAAAGACAAAATAGACTAAAAAAGTCAAAAAATCCGCTTTTTACCAACTTTCCAAAACACCACTATATCTCCTTTATTTTATATTGATTATGGACCAAAGAAAATATGGGTACCAATCGAAAAAACAAATTTTTGTAGGTTTGTTTTAAGACATAGACATGAGAATATAAAACTCTATTGGTAGGACATAGACATGAGAATATATATGTGTATGATTTGCATAACTTGTCTTCTCATTTTGATGTTAAATGTTTATCTGCAATAAATGAAACTAGTTGGTTATGACATAGAAGATTAGGACATGCTCATTTAGATTTAATTTCAAAACTTTCAAAAAATGAGTTCGCCATTGGTTTGCCTAAAATTAGTTTTGAAAAAGACAAACTTTGTGATGCGTGCCAACTTGGAAAACAAACTAGAATTTCTTTTAAATCCAAAAATATTGTTTCAACTACTAGACCGCTTCAACTCTTGCATATTGATTTATTCGGACCATCTAGAACATTAAGTTTATGAGGAAAATTATATGCTCTTGTTTGTGTTGATGATTATACTAGATATACATGGATATTATTTTTAGCACACAAAAATGAAGCTTTTTATAATTTCTCAAAACTATGTAAAAGATTTCAAAATGAAAAAGTCTTAATATTTGTAGTATTAGAAGTGATCATGGTAGAAAATTTAAAAATGATGACTTAGGAATAGATCATAATTTCTCAGCCCCTCGGACTTCTCAACGAAATGGTGTGGCTGAAAGAAAAAATAGAACTCTTGAAGAAATGGCCCGTACTATGCTTTGTGAGAATAATTTACCTAAATATTTTTGGGCTGAAGCCGTTAACACTCCATGGTACGTTGTAAACTGTGCCATGATTAGACCTATTTCTAAGAAAACCCCTTATGAACTTTGGAAATGTAGAAAATCTAATATTAGCCACTTGCGTGCTTTTGCTTGTAAATGCTTTGTATTAAATAACAATAAAGATAACTTACGAAAATTTGATACTAAATCGGATGAAGCTGTATTTCTTAGTTATTCGAATTCTAGTAAAACTTATAGAGTATTTGTAGACCGCCCGAACTCCGCTCCGCGCGCGAGGGCACGAATTGTAGTTCTAGCTACTACAGTTCGAACTCCTATCATGGTTCTGAATCTAATCTCACAAAGTACAATGTAAGACTGATAAATCACCAAAGAGTCCAAATCCGGCAAATTGTTTTGGAAAATCGATTTTGAATCAAAAGTGCCAAACATGGACTGCTTTGCCAGATTTCAGAGTCGCCACCTCAATGTTTTGTTTTGGGAAATTTAGGAAACCCTGACTCGTGCCTAAGGTCACGTGTCCGTCATCACCAAAGCTGCCTCGGCTCGGGAACTTGGGTACGAGAGGGGAAGGTCCTGAAATGAGCACCCCCACTCGCCCGATCAAAAGATCGGCCTCTACTAACATGATATGTTGTTTTTGAAAACACATGTGTCCTTATTCTGGTTATTAATCTAACTTACTATGTGATGCGCACAGCATACAAGTATAAACTAAAATCACTCGATTTGGAACAAAACATCTCATGTTTGTTTTTCGAAAATGGTTTGAAGTTGCTACTCGCAAGTAGGCTAAAGCGCGGATTTGCCACCAAACAAGGTGGGCTTAAAACAACATGATTTGCCACTCTACGAAATGGGCTTAAAACTCACATTTTGATTAATTGTTCCAATTCAAGCAATGAAGCCTTCGCCCACATGCATTCATGCAGTTATAGCAGTTAAGCAAACAGCCTCATGGCAAGCATGCTATCATGGCAGTCACTTACACACATGCAATGATGCTAAAGCGTAAACACTTACAGCGTACTTTGAGCCAAAACAGAAACCAATTAGAAATCAATGTATCATCCTAATTATACAAGATGCCTAATGCAACACATGCAAAATGCAACTAAAATAGGCTCGGCTATCTAAAATGGCATATGAATGCAACACTCGATAACATGCTTTGAAACACGTATTCAAGAAAGTGTATTAAAGTACAATGCAGTTTGTATGATGCGCTGAGCCCGGTACATGCAAGACAAATGAATGATGCACACATGTAAAGCATAAGGATGCTAATTGAAACATGCCCTAAACTAACCATCGAAAGCTGATAAGTAAAAGGGAGAAAGAAATGGGGTTGGAAGACATGCATCATACACACGCACACTTATTACAACAGTTCGCCCTCTCGACGGAGGGTCCGAATAAATCAACTAACTAGCTACGTTAAGCTAATTAATTACAAACCGAAACTAATTAATCAAATTAATTAAGTTACAAAACCAACTAAGTATGAAAAGCATCTAAGTTAGGCTACCACAACTCTGCCTCGGAATAATGAATGATGCATGCTCGGTCGACTTCGCTTGGAAATCCATTACCATGCCCCCAATTGCCTCTGTTTGCATTTGGTTTGATCTTTGAAAATTGTGCCAATCTCCAGAATGCTTCTACCCCAACACAGGGACTCTCTGGTGGGCTGCCGACCAGAAAAGGGTGGTGTAGACCACCTGTAGACCAGAAAAAGTGGTCGGTCGACCACCTTTACTGGTCTGCCGACCAGGAAATCTGCCAAACTCCAGTTTTGCTGCAACAGAGAACAAGAAGGGGTATAGCAATGTATTTGCAAGATATGTGTGCACAACCTCCCTCCCTATCATTTTTCAAGCTCAAGGGAGTGCGGCACTCGACTCTCGGGCCACCAACCGAGCATCGCAATGCACGATGGCCGAGAAGTCGAGTTTGCACAATTCAATGTCAATGAATGCACAAATAACACATAAGGGCCTCCACCTCTATCATGCTTGATCAAGAGGGTCGACGACCGAGAAATGAGGTGCGTTTCATCACTTCAAGTATGAAACGCCCCTCGTTTCTCATGTTTAGATTAACACCCAATCCAAACACAATGCAACACACACAACATGCCTACCTATCAATGCTAATGTGGCGTGCACATGGTTCTAACATATGAACAATGCATGCAAGACATGTCTAGAGACCTAATTAGAATCATGCAATACAATGCTCAATGAACTAAACCAAACCTAAACAGCCCTCATGTATTCCAAAATAGTGGCTGAGATGTTCTGAAATGCTAGCATGAAAGACAAGAAGATGATGCTCATGCATTGGCTCATGAACAAAGCATAGAAGCACAACTCTCAAACATGATGAAGAAGTGACAAATGTGAGAGTGTAGCTACACTATATGCACTGAAATTATGTGTGAAATGATGTCAAATCATCCAAACAACACAAGCACGGCATACTAGAGTCCTTAAGCATGAAACTTAGTGAAGTACACAACACTAAGGCTATACAATGCAATGCTCAATGGAGTGAACCAACCCTGAACAGACCTCATGCATGCCAAGATAGTGGCCAAAACACTCTGAAATGATAGCATTGAAAGCAAGAAATTGCATGTTCAACTCATGGCTCGCAAGCAAGGCACAAAGCTCAACCCTCAAACGCATTGAAAGAGTGATAAACATGGGAGTATAGCAAAGACATAAGCTCTGAAATTACATTCCAAATGATGCCATATCATGCATATATCACAAATGAGGCATGCTAGGAGGCTCAAAGCTTAAGGCTATCAAAGGTACTTGCACCATAGCCATATCAAGCAAGCCCCAAAGGGCCAAGGTGACTCAAAACAGTCCCAAGACAGGTCAAAACAATGCTAGAAACATGCTTGAACATAGCCAACATATGCTAGAATAGGAGGCATAAAGCATGACGCATGCAAGGCCAATGAGGGGGATTACACTACACCTACCAAAACCAAGGATGAGGTGACTTCACCAACAAAAATCAGAGTTGTAACATGGTAAAATAACACCAAAAACATGCTGAGATGGTAGCCCAAAGGCTTAGGCAAGCATGCATACGTATTGGCTCATAAACGAGGCATAAAGGCGACAACTCTTAAACACAATGAAAGAGTGGCATGCATGAGAGGATGATAGAGAAATATGCTCTGAAAATCATGTGTGAAATGATGTCATGGCATGCAAACATCTCAAACAAAGCATGCTAAAGGTATCAAAAACACAAGGCTAGTCAAGCCCATTGCACTACAGCTATACAAAGCAAGCCTCATATGACCAAGAAGGCTCAAAATAGAGCTAAAGCATGCCAAATATGAATAAAATTCATACTGGAGTATAGCCAAAATGAGCTAGAATAATAGGCTAAAGAGACAAGCATGCAAGGCTAGCTAGCAAGGATTACACTACAAGTGTATAAAGCATGCAAGAAGCAACTAAGACAGCCAAAAAAAGATTCATGGCAGGTCTAAAAGGTCACAAAAAAGTGCTCAAACAAAGCCTCAAAAAGATAGAAATACATGCTCTTTTGATGGGCCATCAACACAAGTGAACAAGAGAAGAGGAGGGGGGACAACCCCCTCCGATTTGGGGCCTCAAAACCACCTTTTTCACCATTGAAATTCCTCTGGAATTCAGTGGTTTAAAGGCCAAAAAAGTTGGTTTGAAAGGTGGTGAAAGATGGCTCAAAAGGCTTTACAAGCCAAGGAGCAAAAGAGAGGAAAACCCCCTAGCCAAACAAGGCACAAACCAACACTTTTAGGACTGAAAAAAAGAGGAAAACAGAGGTTTTTGTAGTTCAACACCATCCCAAAAAACAGCCCCAAAGTAGTGTGAAAAGATGGCCAAGCAAGCATGCAAAATAAGCTAAAAGGGAGAGAGTTCGTACCCTCGATGCACAGTTGCAAAACAGGCACAAATTCTGAGCTAAAACCACCTTAGGAGCTCCAAATGATCCTCAAAAAACCTCAACCCAATGGTGGTCAAGTTTGGTTAAGGAAGTGTATGCAAAGGAAAGGTATATAGTATATCTCTTGCACGCACACAAGGTCAAGAGGGAGAGCCAACTAGAGAGAAAAGCTGAAATTTAGCTCTAAAATTTCTAGAGAGAGAGGAATTTTTTAGAGAGAGAGGCTCCCAAAATTGCTTCAATCTTCTTTTTTGCAAAAAAATGGGAGAAAATGCCTCAATATAGCAAGATACAAGCCTTGGGTCGAAATATCTGATTATAGGACAACTGGAGGTTGTGGAAGACAGTTGGAGGGAAAATATCTTCAAAAAATCTGAGTTTGGGACCTGTCAGCCACTTTTCTGGTCGACCGACCACCTTTTTGGGTCGACTGGATACTTTTCTAGTCGACAGGCAAAATTTTTCTTTCCAGGTCCAACTTCAAATCGCCATAACTCCTTCATCTGGACTCCTTTTTAGGTCATTCTTGTATCCAAATTGAAGCCCCGGAAGTAAGCTTTCCAATGGTGGCAGCCTTACATCAAAATTCCAACTATGTAAAATGTTATACCTATTTTGGTGAAGCCGCTCAGTTTCGATCCTACCCGGATTCATGCCGAACTTCTCCCAAACTAGTTTTCCTCTCTCCTTTCCTCTTTTCTTCAACTCCAAACCCCTAAACAAGGTGTTTTGAAAGATTTTTCAAAGATTTCATCTCTCTTTCATTCATTTCCACTTTGTCCTTGCTCGGTTTACCGAAAAGTGCAACATTCAACAAAATGCGAGCGTCGGAACATCGTAGAATCATTTTTCAAAAACTATGTTGAAAGAGAGGGTTTCAAGGTATAAAATCTTTTGATCAAGATCATTTTAGTCCAAAAGGGGTATGAAGTTGGGATTTGACTCTCCTCTTGCCGAACAAATCGAACCTTTACACTGCACAACTTCCATCACCAAGTAAACCATCAGTAGCGCCCAAGTCTTAAGGGCGGTCAAAAATGGGGTGTCTACAGTTGCCTCTCTTTGACAGAGCTCAGAGTCATGAAATGACATGAGTGAATGTCAAAGCCCAGAGACGACCCATTTTTGATAAGGCCGTAAGACTCGGACAAACAAACAAAATACAAATAAATAAATGGTTGCACCCGCAGGCTGCCTACATATCCCTTTGCAAGGAATCAAACCAATATAGTTCAGAGGCAGGATGCAAAATGATATGCAATACAACAAAGCAATGTAAAGGATATACAGTTCAATACAATAATATGATCGAACCACAAGCAGTGCAAAACCACACAAATATTATAAAGGGATGGAGATGCAAAATCAAACTACGTTTAATACAGAAAAAAAGTGGGCACGAGCCGAACGACGCCTAACACAGGCTAAATGCCTACATCCTCAATACTAGCCTCAACGCAGTATGGACGCTTACACATAACAGAATCGTGTTTCAACGTGAAAGGGGTGCGAGCACATGCAAAACTATGTGTTTCATAGAGAGACCACAAAATACAAGTAATGGGGTGGGATGATATGAGTGAGGAATGACCTGCTGAGGAAAGATCGTAATCCTAAATGCTGGATGCAACAAAACAAAATATGATGCAATGGATGCAATGGATACGGTGAATAAGGCGCGCGGCCAAACCACATTTTGCCTAGAAAAGGCATAGACATAAAACAAACCACGTCTAACACAGAAAAGGTGCCGACACCCTCAGACCACAATTCTCTTAGTGGAATAGGCGCGTACACATAATCACAGAACCATGCTTTAATGCGAAAAGTATGGGCACATGCCAGACTAAGCTTAACGTAGAAAGGATGCATGATGCAATGGACAATACAGTAAATGCATGCGATAGATTCTATATGCAATGCAATAGACATACTAGATGATGTAGTAGTTAGGAAGTTAAGGTACCTTACAGGGGCAATTGGCAATGACCTACCTCATGCTGCTGGGGACCTTCCTCTTCTTCTCGGTTGAACCGCAGGTACTACTTTTCTCCCTGGCTATGGTCACGGCTTTCCCTATTCTCCAACAGGGTGACATACTAGGTTGGTTCAGTATCCAGAATTGAGGCGCATACTCGCTACTTCAACCTATGGGGCTACCATACAGATTTCAAGCCGAGGATACACCCCTGGGTATTTAAACCAGACTTTAGTCTCGGAAATTCCGAACCTTTGCGTTCTAGGAAACAGCCATTCGAACTCTAGTTTCCATCGTCTCAGTTGATCTCCTAGGAACTCACCGCAAATACGAGCAGGTGGCTATACCAGACCACTGAAAGTCGTTCGGGCACGACAAACACCAAAGGAATTACACCTTTAGAGGATTTAAGGTCTCCTAGACCAGAGAGTGTACAAGAAAGTGCGATGCGCAAGAAAGCGCGAGTGCATAAGAAAGGGCGATGCGCAAGAAAGCGCGAGTGCACAAGAAAGGGCGATGCCTAAGAAAGTGCAAGTGCACAAGAAAGCGCGATGCGCAAGAAAGTGCGATGTGCAAGAAAGCGCGAGTGCACAAGAAAGTGCGATGCGCAAGAAAGTGCGAGTGAGATACAAAAAGTAAGTGCACGAGACAGTGCGAGTGAGTCACAAAGTCTAAGTGCACAAAACAGTGCGAGTGAGTCACAAAGTGTAAGTGCACAAAACAGTGCGAGTGAGACACAATGCACAAGAAAGTGCGAGGAAGGTGCACAAAAGAAGTGCGATGAAATGCATCTTCTATGCAAGTAAGGTGCACAAAAAAGTGCGATAAAATGCATGTTCTATGCAAATGAGGTGCATTTTTTATGCGAAAGATACGAGCATTTTTTATGCAAGTATAGAAGAGTGCATTTTCTATGCAAAAGATACGAGCATTTTCTATGCAAGTATGGGGGGCATTTTCCTTGCATGAAACAAGAGCATATTCTATGCAATATTGAAAGCATATTCTATGCATGAGGCAAGCATATTCTATGCAATATTGAAATCATATTAAGGGAAACGAGCAACACTCAGCGTAATGCGTCATGTACATTATGAGATGAGTATAGGGCGCTCTGCCACAACCTATTGAAATGTACTACAGAGGGAGGCAACTCAACAAAACTCTGTTAAGCACAAAACAAAGTCAATAGCAAGAGCAGCCAATCACGTAGTTCAAAGCAACCCATGTGTATGAACATGTAGGCATAACACACATGCATTAATTAAAGGGAATATGGCAATCCCCAAGAGAGTTTCGAAATGGTTGGAGATAGTTTTCAAAAGTTGAATCATATCAGAGTCATCATGGGGGTAAACCCACCCTAATCCAGGGGAAAGTGCCCAACAGATGACTTTGGCAAGCTAAGAGATAAGTTAGATCTATGCCCCTTGTTCAATTGATGACCCGATCATATGCACGGAAAATTGCCCCTAGTGTCCAGCCATTGGCCACCGATTGGGTTTATGCCCCTTGTTCAATTGATGACACGATCAAATGCACTGAAAATTGCCCCTAATGTCCAGCCATTGGCCACTGTTTTCAATATTATGCAAGCACAGGTAATGGGGATCATCAGATTCGTTGTCAACCCATCAGACTCATGTTTCTCTTCTGAGATATTAAGAAACTTACTCCAGTCCCTTCCAAAGCAGTGATAGATTCCTCATATACACTGATCATAAGTGTGTTGCCCCTTGCATGGGCACTCTCAGCTAGTTTATGAATTCCACACATGGACTTGTTACCGAGTTGGAGCGAACATTTGTGTATGGAATTTTGACTATGCCACTCTGTTGAATCTTTTGAGCGACAGACCTGCTAGGGTGACTCGATGAATAGCACTTTTTGACAGCACAACAGACGTGTTATGGTGACTCGAATAACGACATGCGACTCGATCCAGAGCGCAGACAGAGACAAACACTAGGCACGACACAACAAAACTCACAACTGACCCAATAAGCAGAAAAGGACTCAAGGTAATTGATCATTCATAGTGCCCCTAGTTTTACTTATGCTCCCTTTAAAATTCAATTTTAATTCCTGTTTTGCTCAAGAAAGAGATTCTATTAATAAGTTCAAGTATTGAAAATTGCTCCACTTGTCGATTCAGGTTAGTTCTTTCTTACCTAGCGCAAGTATATGATATGCACAGCAGTCGGTGTAGCTCATGGATTGATGTGAAGCTGACGACAGGACTTGGGCAAGGTGATTGAGTTGAGATAGAATGAGATGGATATGATTGAGACCGAACTTCAGGATGAAGCTGCCTACGTATCCCAAGAATGGGAATCAGGTCAACGTAGTTCGTGGCTGAGGTTCCCTCGGGTATTTAACCTCTCCTTTTACGCTCTGACTTTTGCCAAAGTTGCCCCTTCGGGGTTTTCAACCTTGCGAGCTCTATTTATTTAATTTCTCATTTTTCATGCTCTAACTTTTGTCTAGGTCGCCCTTTCGGGTTTTCGGCCTAGCGAGCCTCTCAAGGATAATGTTACAACATTTGTGGTGAATGTAGTGAATGTGGTGAATTTGATCAATGGTCACCCTTGCCCTAATCACTGGAACTGACTTCGCCTTGATTTGAGCTTGGTTCTCTAGCATGTCTTCCTCTTTTCTCTTGCTCCATTTTGAAGGTGGGCTCTTCTTGCACTGTGGTACCTCCGCACATCGGCTTCTCCGAATTCAGACAGAAGTTCCTTTCCTGATAGTTGATTGGATTTCATTCCAATGGATGCCCCTGGCTTGACGATTGACTTCTTTCCCTTTTTTTTCTTTTTTTCTTTTTCTTCTTTTCTGTTCTTCTTTCTTTTCATTTTTTCTCTTCATTTCTTTTCAATTTTCTTTTCTTCTTTCTTTTTCTTCTTCCTTTTGTTTTGTTTTTTTTTTTTTTTGTCCATTTCTTTTCTCTTTGAAATGAAAAATACCAAGGAGAGAGATTCTATGATTTGTGAAATCTGAAAGTTGCTTTATACTTATAGGTCTGAAAGCCACCTTGTGCTTCTCAAAATGATCGCCTAACGGCGAAGAGAATCCCCAGGACAATGTAAAATACCACACACAATTCTGAACCTAACTTCACAAGCTTTGCAAAAGAAACAATTGAAAATTCTTGAAATCGTGAATGACATTGTGCCGGCAAGTCAAAATTCACTCAAACTATTCAAGGGATCCTTCTCAATACTCGAGCTTATTAGCGGAATTTCATTCAGAAAACAATTTCAAAAACAAATTCAAAGTCTTTTTCTATTTACAAAAGGTCACACATGCATCACTATAGGCACAATAAAATAATCAAAAACTTGACTCCCATTTTCTTATGAAGATGAAGACCTGAGGGTACATGAGAGCGACTCAAAGGAAAAGACTCAACTAACGCTACAACGTAAGAAAGGGAAGAAAATAGCACTCACAACAAAACTATTTACAAGACACACATCAAAACAAAATAAAACATTTCTGAGACCAAAAGGAGATTACCCTTCTCCAAGTCCATCCGCAGAATTCAAAAACAACTTGAAGTAGCCCATAGGAAGGCCCAGACCTGCTTTCAATACACATCCACACCCAAAAGGATTAATTTCAGACTTTTTCCCTAGTTGAACCTGAGGTCCACCCTAGTTGAGACTGAGGTTCCTCATTCCAACCACCAGTGTTGGCAGCACTGCTTCATAAATCTTCCACACATCAAGATCAAGTGAATTTTCCGTCTCTTCAAAGACATTGTTCCTTTTGCTCAGATTGGAATCAGAAGATTCTGGGGTGAACTCAATGGGTTCGGGCTCATTAGCGGGTATGATATGTTAGCTAGGGGAATGTTTGGCCATTGGCAAGTGTAGACGCGCCCGAACGTCCCGGCTTCGCGTGCGAATATGGCGCGAAATCCATTTTGTTCATTAACTACTACAGTTCGGACTCAATGTCATGGTTCTGAATCTAATCTCGCAAAGTGCAATGCAAGACCGATAAATCACCAAAGAGTCCAAATCCGACAAATCGTTTTGGAAAACTGATTTTTATAAAGAAATGTCAAACATGGACTGCTTTGCCAGATACAGAGTCGCCACCTAAATGTTTTTGTTTTGGGAAATTTAGGAAACCCTGACTCGTGCCTAAGGCCACGTGTCCATCATCACCAAAGTTGCCTCAGCTCGGAAACTTGGGTACGAGAGGGGAAGGTCATGCAATGAGCACCCCCGCTCGCTCGATCAAAGATCGGCCTCTACTAATCATGATATGTTATTTTTGAAAACGCATGTGTTCTTATTCCGATTAATTAGCTAATCTTACTACATGATGCGCACAGCATACAAGTATAGACTAGATCGCCTAAGTTGGAACAAAACATCTCATGTTTGTTTGTTTGAAAATGGTTTGAAGGTGCTACTCACAAGTAGGCTAAGACGTGGATTTGCCACCCTCGAGTGGGCTTAGAAAACATGATTTCGCCACTCTCAAGTGGGCTTTAAAACTCGCATTTCAATGAATTATTCCAATTCAAGCAATCCAACATTCACCCATAGGCATTCAGGCAGTTATATCAATTAAGCAGTTAGCCTCATGGCAAGCATGCTATCATGTTAACACTTACACTCATGCAAGATGCTAAAGCAAAAACACTCACAGTGTACTCTGAGCCAAAACAGAGAACTAGTTAGAAATCATGCATGATCCTAGTTCATGTTAAGATGGCTAATGCAACACATGCAAAATGCAACTAGAAATAGGCTCGACTACTCTAAGATGGCATATGAGATGCAACACTTGGTAACATGCTGTTAAACACGTATTCAAGTAAATGTATTTGAAATTCAATGCAGTTTGTATGATGCGCCGAGCCCGGTGCATGCAAAATGAATGAATGTATGCAAACATGCAAGCATAAGGATGCTAATCAAAATATGACCTAGAACTAACCATCATAAGCGGTTAAGTAAAAGGGAGAAAGACGTGGGGTTGGAAGACATTCACACACTCACGCACACTTATTACAAAATTCGCCCTCTCGACGGAGGGTCCGAATGAATAATACAAACCAACTAATTAACTAACTATCCTGGCTAATTAATTATTACAGAACTCTTAACTAATTAAACAAATTAATTAATTTACAAAATTAGCTAAGTAAGAAACTGAAGTAGGCTGCCACAGCCCTGCCTCGGAATGATGAATGATGCATGCTCGGTCGCCTCGTTCGGAAATCCGTTGCCATGCCTCATGTTGCCTCTGTTTGCACTGTTTTAGACTGCTGAAAACTGTGCCAACTTCTGAAACACTTCTGATCCACCTCATAGATATGTTGAGAGGCCATCGGCCAAATGGTATGGTCATCGGCCAAGGGATAAGGGTCATCGACCACTTTTGAGTCCATCGGCCAAATATTGTTAGCCGATCGGCACACTAGATAGCCGATCGGCCATCTCTTCCTGCTAACTGCTCCTTTTGCTGCAGCAGAGTACAAACAGAGGCATGGCAATACATTTGCAAGAAAATGTTGTGCAACTACATCCTTTATCATGTTTGGAACTCAAAGGAGTGTAGTGCTCGGCTCTCGAGCCATCAATCACGTATTTCGATGCATGATGGCCAAAGAGGGCGAGTCGCACAATTCAATGTGAATGAAATGCACAAAAACACATAAGGGACCTTAACCTCTATCATGTTTGATCAAGAGGCAAGGCATGCACACACAATGCAATGCGTGCAACATGGAGATGTTATGCAATGCAACAAAAACATGCCAAATGCAATGCAACTCAAACATGCACACATGATGCAATGCAACAAACATGGAACGATATGTAATGGAACTAGCATGCAACAACATGCAATGTACCAAGTATGCAACAAGCATGCGACAATATGCAAGACAAGCATGCAACAACATGCAAAGACAAGCATGCAACAACATGCAATCTAACAAGCATGCAACGACATGCAAAGATGGACTTACACCAAAATGGACATACCTCAGCCATGCCCAAATCAGTGGCCAAAATGATGAATTGAAGACAAGAAATGCAAGACAAGCATGCATACCAATTGGCCCAAGAATTAAGGCATAAAGATGACAACTCTCAAGAGCACTTAAAGAGCAAAAAGCATGCAAGTGTGACAACACTACATGTTTTGAAATGATGTTAGGAATGATGCCAAATCACACATATAACACAAGCATAGCATGCATGGGGCTCAAAGCTTAAGGCTAGCCAGGGAGCTTACACCATGGCCATGCAAAGCAAGCCCCAAAGGGCCGAGGGCAACCAAAACAGTCCCAAGGCAGGCCAATACAAGACCAAAAGCATGCTTGAACCTAGCCAACACACGCTAGAACAAAATACCAAAAGCACAAAGCATGCAAGGCCACAAAGGGGTATTACACTACACCTATTACAACCAAACATGGCATGACTTAACCAATAAAAAACAGAGTTATGGCATGTCAAAATAAGCCCAAAAACCCACTGAGATGGCATCCCAAAAGCCTA
Source organism: Camellia japonica (assembly GCA_030407325.1). Lineage (NCBI taxonomy): Eukaryota > Viridiplantae > Streptophyta > Magnoliopsida > Ericales > Theaceae > Camellia > Camellia japonica. The sequence goes on from JAPPVO010000016.1 coordinate 95,844,022, forward strand.
AGTATGATGGTATGCACAATGGCCCACTCTTAAGGCATAAAACACAAACCTCCCAATGCATGGAAAAGGTGACAAATGTGAGTGCAAGACCACACTATATGGACTGAAATCACATATGAAATGATGCCAAATCATGAGAATAGTCTAAGCAATGCATGCTAGTGACTTGGACACCCAAAGCTAACAAGCTAGATTGAACCATGGCTATACAAAGCAACGCATGCATGACCAAGACAATACAAATCAGAGCTAGAGCATGGTAAAACAAGGCTAAAAGCTCCTTTGAGTTGAGCCAAAACATGCAAGAATGAAAGTCCAAACACAAGATGCATGTTATGCTAGCATGCAAAATTGCTCTACAAGTGTATGGTGCATGCAAGAGGTCATCAAACCCACTTTGGATAGAGGTATAACATGGCAAAATAACACCAAATACTTGCTGAAATGGAGCCAAAACAAGCTAAGCAAACATGCTACTATTATGAGCCATTTATACTAGCATATAAGACACAAGGAGAGGGGATGACCCTCTCCTATTTGGGACCTCAAAACCACCTTTCCACCACTAAAAATCCTTTGGATTTCAGTGGTGAGAAGGCCCAAACAAGGTGGTCCCAAAAGCTCAAAAAGGAAGGCACAAAACAACGCCAAACAAGGCCTAAGAGGGAGTAGACTACCCTAACACAAAAGTGACCTTAAACAAACATCACAAGCATGAAAAATCAAAAATTTTTACAGTAGAAAGTTAAGCTTAAATCAGCATGCAAATAGGTCTAAAAGCTTAAGCCAAAATAAGGGATTAAAAGGTTAGCTTCTCACCCTTGAAGAACACCTTCAAGAACACAACTCCAGCACCTTTTCTGAGCTTAAACCACTCCAAAAACTCTAAAACCAACTCCTAAGGACCTCAGCAACCAAAGGATGGTGTTCTAGTAGGTGTTTGTGTGCAATAGTGTGAAGATTTTACACTTTTGAGCACAAACAAGAGGAAATAGAGAGAGAGAGGTAAAATATAGAGAGAGAGAGATATATATCTTGTATATCAATTTTTCAGAACCTCTGGAAAGGAAGAGAGACCTCCCTTCTTATAAAATTTCAATTCTCAAGCTTGTTGAACAAGCTTGAGTCTTGATGCAATCCCTCCATACACGTGTATGTAGGATGAGAATTGTGTTCACCAGTCGTCATAGCTGGCAAAAAAATATCTGCAAAAGTAGGTGGAAAGGTCTCAGCCAGAAAATATGGTCGATTGACCAAAGAGAGTGCTGATCGACCAAAAAGAGTGCCGATCGACCAACACTTATGGCCGATGGCACAAAGCCTTAGCCGATGGGTTGTAGGGATGGCCAACAAGCCACCCTCTTCCCTCGAAGCAAAAACACAAGTCCTTAGTCCACAACCAAGCACAAAACAGACAAGTTGAGAGATCCTAAGGCAAGGCGCACAGCCGAGACCTTCGGGAACTCAAAACGAACACGAGCATGGATGATCATCGAGTGTTTAAACGATGACGTCCAAGTCTTGAGGACGGTCAAAAATGGGGTGTTTACAGTTGCCCCTCTTTGACAGAACTCGAAAGTCATAAGATGACGGGAGTGAATGTCAAAGCCCAGAGATGACCCATTTTTGACAAGGCCGAAGACTTAGACAAGCATACAAGATAACAAAGAGATGCGCCCGCAGGCAGGGGCAAGATGCAAATGACATGCACGATGCCGAACATAACTTATGATCATGCAAAGAGAGCTGTAATGAAGCATAACATGCAAAGTAAATGCGACATTTTAAGCAAGCGAATAAGAGATAACAGTCCTACATATTCCAACAGAAAGGATGTAAGAAAATTATGCAATTCTCACTACGTCTCACGCGGAGAAGTCTAAAAGCGACTACCGAGAATACCCGGAGTCTCAAACACAACATCTCTCAGCGTAGCACACGCATGAGAGGAAAGAGAGCATCTCTCAGCGTGGCACACGCATAAGAGGAAAGAACTGTGTAAGAAAGCGCAGTCATCCAAACACATGTCAAACGCGAGAGGAGAAAGATACGTCCAAACGCATGCCAAACACGAGTGGAGAATGGTAGCAATCAAACTGAACTGGAACTGCTCTTTAATGAACCGTACACAATACCATCTAGTTCCACCAACTTCAAATGAACCGTACATACAATATCGTGCCTGCAAAAGAAGGAAATTCAACAGGTACAATATAGTAGCAACACATGTTCAACGTTAGATCAAGAAATCAGTTCAATATGAGATAAACACATGCATATACAATGCGAGTGAGAAGGTGCATAGCAACGTGAGTGAAAAGATGCACGACAATGCAACTAGAACGAGCATAACAATGCAAGTAGGGCATGCGCAACAACGCAAGCAAGGGGTGCATAACAATGCAGCTGAAACAAGCATGATAATGCGAGTAAACTATGTGTGACAACGCAAGTAAGGGGGATGCATGACAGTGCAACCTAAGTGTGCGTGACAACGCAGATAAAAAGGTGCATAACAATGCAAGAATGGCATGAGTGACAACGTGAGCCATTGGGTGCATAAACACATGTAAGTAAAGCATGCACGACAACACAAACAATGTGCATAACAATGCGAGAAAGGCATAAACACATGTAAGTAAAGCATACGCGACAACGCAAGCCATGGGGTGCATAAACACATATAAGTAAAGCATGCGCGACAACGCAAGCAATGTGTATCAATGCGACAACAAAGAAAGGCATATGTTCAACGGAAGCATGGTAAAGGTATGTTATTCACGATATTGAGATGCAACTTCAAAACAAGACGAGGCATGCTCAATGCAAGAGCGAAAAGTCGTATAACAAGCGCGCTTATTACAAACATGACAAAACATTGTAATGCAACATATTCAAAAGCAATTCTCGAACAATTCTTAAATCTTGCAATATACAAAAGGATACGAAAAAGGATACACCTCGTACGTATCGAGTGCTGCATACGGAAGACACGATTCGAGGTCAACACGAAGACCGGTTAAGCTTCAAAAGTGTATTTTCTTGCACTGTCTTGAGAGATAAGGGTACCAATCAACATAACTGACCCAAACAAGGGCATTGGAGGTGCATCGACCACAAGGAGAAGCCATCGGCCATCCATCGGCCACAAAAGGAGATCATCGGCCGACAATTTAGCCAATCGGCTAACAATTTGGCCGATCGGCCAAAAGTGACAGATTCGGGGCAGTTTTGACATTTTGCCTCGGGTCTTTAAATATAGGGCCTCAAACCCTATTTCCTCACTTTACCTTGGTCGAAAATCCTTGCTCTCTCTCCCTAGGTCACTTTCCGCCCTTAGATCCGAGCTTTTCCTTTGTTTTCGAGCCTCCCGCAACTTCCGATTCGCGAAAACCTTTTCGTTCCAAACACTTTGAACCGAACGAAACGCGATTTCGGTGCCACATTCTTGATTTCCTTCACTTGGGGTTTGTTTCCCCCGAGTTTACCTCGATCTTCGTGCCTTTTCCCACACTCCGACCTTTTCTCTTATTTTTCACCCCTCGGGGTTGACTTTTGGTTGACTTTTTGCATTTTTGTCCACTTTCCACATCCTCGGCCATCGTGCCCTGTCTCAGTTGTTCAAATTCAGTCACCTTCCTGTCCCTGACACATTGAGGGAAGTACTTTTCAAAGAAGGCTACTTTGAATTGAGCCCAAGTCATAGCAACGTTGTTATCACGGGTAAGCATCCACCACCTTCTAGTCTCTTCTTGCAAAGTGAAGGTGGCCAATAGTACCTTATGTGCCTCCGAGCACGGAAACACTTCAAACAGTTTTTCAGTCTCCAAAACCCATGCTTCAGCTTTTAACGGTTCAAGGCCTCCCTAGAAGGATGGCGGTTTCAGTTTGCTGAACTTTTGGGTAAGAGCAATTATGTCCCCATCATTAACATTCACATTCGGTTCCGGCTGTACCGGAGGAGGAGGTAGGGGCTGTTGATTCTGTTGTTGCTCTAATCTTGCAGTTATCAGTTCCATCATTCTTTCTATTCTTGCCATTCTTGCCTCAGTGGATGAGGACTCAGATTCATTTGCATTATCCATTTCACTATACGCAGTTATAGCAATTAAAAACATAAGCAGTTGCACACTTAACAGTTTATCACATTAGCACATATTCAGTCATGTCATAACCACACACTTATCATGCTCATGTAATGCCCTAATCGCTCTTCTAGGACATCCTATAGCTCATTTGGACACGTGTGTGCGGTATAATTCGTGGTTAAGTATCGCTCTGATACCACTCTGTCACGACCCAAACCCGCCCCTATGGGTTTAGCACCGTAACCGGCCAGTAATCCGAGATTACCGAAGGCCTGCTTGACAGTAATACAGTAAAACAGAGTACAGGGGCATGGCGGAAGCCATTACAATAATAAAACAATGTCCAATGAGCTGTGACAGTCTGTATGCAAAAAGACTTTCCATACATAATTACATTCAGTACAGAACAGTTATGCACAATATTTACAATCATTCAGTACAGGGACTTAATCCCTACTAAACAGTACAGTATGATGTTGTCAGTCTATACAGTATTACAAAATAGTACAGAGACAGACGGGAAAATAAAAACACCCCTAAGCCATAGCTTGGCAGGCTCGGAACCTCGCAGTGAGGCACATTGGTTGGCTGACAAAACTGGAGTTTACCCCGACGCTTCTAGCATTGGTCCGGTGCCTGTACACCTATATATATATATATGAGCAGTGAGCTAAAGCCCAATGAATAACACAATGCGTAAAGGGGTTAAGAATGAATGTCCTTACAGTAATGAAAATAGTTCATTAAACAGTATTTCAGTCTTTCAATCAGGACAGTTATTCAGTCATATGTGGTACATCCATTAGCATAACAGTAAACAGTAGGTCTTAAAAGACCGAATAGTAAGTGATGGCCATCAATCAGTAAACAGTAGTGGTTCCAACGAGGGAACCGACAGAGATCTCTGTAACAGTAACAGTAAACAGTAGGTGCTAAGGATGCCACAGTACAGTTCAGAATATAGGACATACATTCATTCGGTAAACAGTAAACAGTTCAGAAAACAGTACAGTTCAATCGTTCAGAAGATAATTATTTTGAACATATCTTTACACAATTGTTACTCACAGAGTTCTGGGCTACAGTAGGCTAGAGCGTCTCCTCGAAATGCCAACCCTAAACAGTACAGAATGAACACACACTAAGCTACACAGGTGGGAAGGATAATAATAATTAAATCCCTAATTGTCTCGGTGTGTTCTACATCTATATCCTCAATAAGATGCCTTAAATATGCCCTAGGAATGCCTAGGATGGAAAGAGGATGTAAAGATGCACTTAGAAAACATTTTCAGAATTTTCAGTGAAACAGAGTCCCGCTTGAGCACAGGTTTCCCCGCTCGAGCGGACATGCAATAAAGGTCCCCGCTCGAGCGTAAACTTTCCCGCTCGAGCGAACCAAAAAGTACTGGATAGGTGAAATTCACGCTCGACGCCCGCTCGAGCGTGTCACCCAGTTCTCCGCTCGAGCGTCCAATACTCCGCTCGAGCGGACGGATGCACAGTGCAAGATGCTGGGAGCTCGATTTTCCAGCTCGAGCGGCACTTCCCCCGCTCGAGCGGACGACCAAAATTTGGAAATTCCAGACTTGAGTCCCAAGCTCAAAATCAAGTTTAAATGCTAAAATTTCGATCCTCTTGGGCTAATTTTCTGGAAAACATAAGTAAACTCATGGAACAACATGTTACAAAGGTCAATTTGAGAAATCAAGGCCCAAGGGTGTTTCAATTAAACTCATTTTCAAACCCATTTCTCATGATCATGCATGAACATGCTACAAAGTGACATGCATGAGATTAAATCAAATCAAAGCTTCAAATGCTTGCTCAAATGAGCCAAATCATTCAAAAACAAGATGAAATCATGGTCCTAAACATTAACATGAACATGCATGCAACATTTATCCATGAAATCAACTTAAAACTCAACATTACCAACATGCATGCATGGAATGAGCTTCAATTTAACATGCTAAGACTAAGACATGACTTAGCTCTCTAATTTGGCATGAACCTTGCAAGAATCAACCTTAAATACAACAATGGGTGGTTGAAATTCATACCTAAGTCTTGAATCACAAGACTAGAAGCTTAATTAGACAATGCTCTTACAATTCTTCAAGTCTACAAGCCAATTCACAAGAAGGAATTCAAATCTCTCTTAATTCTCTCCCTCTCTCTTTCTTTCGGTGGAAACAAGGAATGAGCTGAGGAAACATTTGTTTGAGTGTAATGTAATGGTCTCAAAAGTGTGTAGATAGTGGCCACTAAGTGGTCTAATTGTAAATAAGCTCAATTCATGTAACTTACCAACATTTACTCTAATTTAATCATACCTAATCAGTTTTCAGATAATTACACCATAAAATTACATAAATTCTAATTAACACAGAACATCAATCAATTTCAGATTCGGCCGCCGACAAGGCCTTCAATTAACAGTTTAAACATAAAAACTGAACAGATAATTAAACAGTCAAACAGATAAAATGCAATTCAAACAGATACAGGCAATCAATTCAGTTTCAGATTTCAGTCAGTCAGTTCAGTAATCCAGTCAGTTCAATTACCAATCATAATCATTCTCAGTTTAGCAGTAATCGGTAATTAATCGGTGATCAGTGATGAGGATTATTACAGATAGGCGCCTACGACCCGCGAGGAGGTGGAGCAATACACTCTAGAATTCATCATGTTCTTACTGGGGACCACCTTATTCGCCGACCGGGGGAACAAAGTTGCCCTTTATCTGCTGAGCGCATTGGTGGACGTGACCAGGATCCGTCGCTGCGACTGGGTTGGCGCAGGCTTGGCCACGCTCTATGGATATATGAGTTCTTCATCTCGCCGCGGTGGACATCTACTGGGAGGCTACTGGCGAGCCTGGGAGGTACACCTTCCCTTTCTATTTTACAGTTCTGCTTTACACTATCTGTACACCACACACACTGCATACTACACTTCACACACTGCACAATGCACTGTAAATTATTCTCTGATTTCTGCTTTATCCTCATACTGCCTTATTGATAAGCATACTCATATTTTCCCTGTTACATTCTGTAGTTGTAGGTATATGCCTACTTCTCGATGCTTGCTCCAGAGCCAAAGGTGGAGATACCCCTCGCTGTCCCCTACTCTCACCGATTCGATGTGAGGTGCGAGCGAAGACCGCGGGAGTCTTTCCTATTCTTCCACAGATACTTCAACACCATCACCGTAGTTGAGGTATGTCAAACATTACAATTCATCTAAGCTTCGCTTTGCATTATACTTTCAACAGTAGATAACAAACTGTATGTCATTTGCAGATCACTTGGCAGCCCTGGGCCGCATTGCCGGAGGTAGTGAGAAAGCAGTATGCGGGTGCTCAGGAGACTGCCCAGTTCAGGGTTTTGCTAGAGGGTCCGGTCTGCCGGGCATGGTACCTGGGTGAGCGCTTCTTGCAGCAGACCCTCGGCCTACCTAAGCAGATAGTTCCGAGGCCACCTCCCACACACATGAGGCATACGAAGAGGTACACCCCGGAGGAGATGATCGACTTCACCATCAGCTGGGACTCTGACTTCTTCAGAGATGAGGGCGACTACACCGTCTTTATCCAGACTTACCTCATGTGAACTCTGGCTAGTACTCGCTGAGATGAGAGGGAGAGGCCCGCAGCGCCAGTAGCAGGAGCAGGAGTACCGAAGGCGACTCAGGCCCGCGACAGGAGTGGGTCCCGGAGGGGACGCGGGATGGAGTGGCCAGAGCTGCCTACCACCATGACATACCGAGGACAGGGTGGAGAAACCTATCAGATACCCACCGCTCCTCCTCCGGCTGATCATGAGCTCGTCGAAGTTCGCAGCTCGACACCGGTATGTACTATACTTTGCATTCTGTACAGTCATTTCATTTTATTTGATATCCCGCAGAATACTAATCACTTCAACACTTTTGCAGGCTTCGATTGAGTACACTGGACAGGCTCTGGAGCTATCAGCCTCAGTGATGGGGATACTACAAAGGAGCATCGACCTGTTGACCATATACGGTATCCCGGTAAGTTCTTTCAACCTCAGTCCCGAAACTTTGCATAATCTGTCCCATACTGATCTAATACATCATATTGTCAATACGGCTTGATACACTGCACTCACATACCACTCACGGCACTGATACACTGTAATCATACACTGCTCACGGCATCTATACACTGTTCACAGCATTGCCCACGGCATTCATACACTGTGCTCATACATTGCTCACGGCATTCATACACTGCTTACAGTATTGCCCACGGCATTCATATATTGTACTCATACATTGCTCACAGCATTCATACACTGCTCACAGCATTCATACATTGTATTCGGTGTTCATACTCGACTTTGCATAGCATAACTGATGCGTTTGCCAACTGTCCTTTTCAGGCCCCATTCCAGATACCGGCCGCAAGGGGTGCTCCAATTGGACCTTCTGTACCTGCCCGAGGAGCGGGGAGAGCAGGGCAAGGGATCTCAGTATGCCACCGCAGCAGAGCCGAGCGTACTCACTCTGGGAGTAGCTCACGAGTGCCTATTCCAGATGACGACGAGTCCGATGTAGAGGCGGAGTCGTCTAAGGATGAGGCTGGAGATGACTCGGGCTCAAACTCTGACGGCAAAGCTGGTGGCGATGATCCTGGACCTTCGTCCAGGAAGAGGACCAGGACGGACTCCCGCACTTGAGACTACTAGCTCCAATCCAGACACTTTGCTGCTTTTCTTTTTTTTTGCTTTATATTTCTTTTTTACTGGTAGTTTTGCACATTGTACTGCGTCATGCAGATTTTATTTTCTTCAAAACTATGTACTTTTGCAAAAGAAAAACATGATGGAATGAAACAGCTCTTTTTGTTAAAAAAGTGTTACATTTGTACATTCTATGTATCGCATCGCATCGTATCACATTACATAACAATGTAAATGAGATTGAACTTTTGTTTTGAAAACTAAACACTCGAATTGCATTAATCAGGTAGTGAACCAACTAACAACAAAACAACTCGATAATCAAAACAAAGAACCTGACAAGCTAACCAAATGTAAATACAACTCGATAAGCAAAACAAAGACTTAAAGAATACAAAATACAACTCGATAAACAAAAGTACAACAACTCGATAAGCAAATTGAAGTAACACAGGCGCGACTTCGCAAAATCATCACCGGAAAGCATTTGAAGTGGAACCAGTCACAAGTTCTCAACATCTCCAACACATAGACAGCTCAGAGAACAAAAGGAAGGGCCATCGGCCAAAGTGAGAGGCCATCGGCCACAAGAAATGGCCATCGGCCATCATTACTAGCCGATCGGCCAAAAAAGATGGTCGGTCGGCACTCTTTTTGGCCGATCGGCCAAAAATGGCCAGCACCTCCAAAATGCTGACACCTGTCTTCCACTCAACACCTTATCTTCTACAAAAGCCCCAGGTTCGTAGTTTTCTCCATTTCAGCTCAATTTTTGCACCAAATAGAAGCATTTCTTGTCCAAAATCTCACAAATTGGATTGCCAACTTGGATGGCTCGGAAAAGCTGAATTTCTGGGGTTTTAGCATAAATGCACTATTCACGTTGAGTCGCACCCCGCTGCGTTTTCCATTTCTTCATGCCGCGGTAAGGTTTTGGAATCCGGTAACACACGTCTTTAGCTTTGGCGGACAAGAGATGTGTCCCACTCTCGAGGATTTCCAAGCTTTAATGGAATCCGAGCGCGATGAAGAAATCTTGCCTCAATTTCGCTTCGGCTATGTCCAAGCCTTGGGACGGATGTGTAGGCTTACTTTGCATGACGCTCAATCATTGATTCACGACGGAGAGCTAGACATTCCGAGCTTGATTCATCGGTTTTCTGATGCCGGTGACTGCAGCAATCATCATTGGCAGGGTTATCAGCGACATGCGCTTTGCTTGTGCATGTTGTCTCATTTCTTGCTTGCCCCAGGCTCCGATGGGTTTAGCGCTCGTTTGGTTGAGGTCACCAAGGGCTTAAAAGAGGGCAAAAGCTGCATCACCATGACACTAGTCGAGACATTGATGGGTTTAGATGCTTTTCATCGCTGGGGAGTCCACTACTATTGCAGGTAATGTTTCCCACCCCATCTCACATATATTTCTCACATCACTCGGCCCTCAGGCTCGATTTTTTCTCTCAAAACCCTTTTCTCACTTTTTCTCTCAACGTACATCTCTCTATTCTTTAATCTCTCATTTTTCATCCCTCCCCAGGTATGGTTGATGGATAAGTTGAAAGTTGTGGACTCATGCCCAGCATATTCAGCTCGCGGCTATTTCTTCCGGCGACGTCTAGTCGATGCCCCTAATGAGGGATGGTGGTGCGACTGGATGCGCAGTTTGTCTGCTCTCGACATTGCTTGGCATTGCCCTTGGCTTAATTTACTGGCGATGAGCTACAGTATGACCCGCCAGCCCGGGATTCAGTTGATCGGCCTGACACACTGTGTCTTTTACTTCACATTCCGATTTCGCCGCCAGTTCGGACATGATCAGACTTGCTTGGAAGAGGGAATAGAGTACCCTGTTGCATTTCCGGTTTGAGGCACATAGCTAGCCCGGTATGCCACAGCATGGAGGACGAGAGAGCTTCTAGTCCCCGCTCCCACTTTCAGTTGCACCCTCTCTGATGAATGCATAGCTTGGTTTGATGATGAGGCACAGATCGGGCCCACTTTGGCATCAGAGGCTTCCACAAGCTCTGGGAGGGGACGCAGGAACACCTGACTATGCCTCGAATTTATTTGCTTTAATCAGTACTTCCAAGTTTTCTTTATGAATGTAATAAAAAGCAACTTCAATTTGTATTCAAGAGTAAGAGAACTCTGTACTGAAATCAATGTAATTGAAGGTTATGGGTACTTAAAATTTTCCGTTTGGTCCAAAAATGGTCTAAGTTGTAAAAAGATTAATTTGAGCAACATCAACTTTTATTAAAACTTTTCAAAACCATTTTCGATATGGATCACAACTGGACACGCCCGAGATCTATCACTGAGATGTACAACCCCGGATCCACAACAACTGAAAAGTTGCCCCTAGTCTGAATAGCACTGCACTGGAGATCACAACCGAGCTCTTGAATGCAGAATAGACAAAGATGACCAAACATGATCACACGGACAAAGTTGATTTGGAAGTGTTTATGGCTGGACTTCAGAATGAAGTTGCCTACGTATCCCGAAGATGGGAATCAAGCCTTACATAGTTCGGCTCGGGTTCACTCATGTATTAACACTCTCCTTTTGCGCTCTAACTTTTGCCAAGGCCGCCCTTTCTAGGTTTTCAACCTTGCGAGCTCTATTTTTATAATTTCAAATTTTTTGTGCTCTAACTTTTGCCTAGGTTGCCCTTTCGGGTTTTCGGCCTAGCGAGCCACTCAGGGATAGTATTTCTTCAACTTGTCCATGTTGATCGACTGGGAGAACTCTAGGCCATCTAGGTCCATCAGAACGACAGCTCCACCCGACCAGATAGACTTGATGATGTAAGGGCCAGTCCAATTGGGTCTGAACTTGCCTCTAGGGTCGTGGATGGGAGCTCGGTTGTCTTTGAGCACAAGATCCCCCTCTTTCAAATTCCTGGACTTATCCTTCTTGTTGAAAGCCCTGGCAATTCTCCGTTGATAACCTTAAACATGGTACAGTACTTTCAGCCTCCTCTCGTCAAAGAGCATGAGTTCTTCGAACCTGCTTTGCTGCCAATCTGCCTCAGCTATTTGACACTCAGCCAATACTCGCAATGATGGAACCTCAACTTCGATAGGCAGAACAGCCTCCATCCCATAAACCAAGAAATACGGAGTTGCCCCAGTAGAAGTTCGAATTGAAGTTCGGTAGCCCCACAAAGCAAACGGCAACTTATCTGGCCAGTCCCGGTAGGTTTCCACCATCTTCTGTAGAATGTGCTTGATGTTCTTGTTTGCGACCTCAACTACTCTGTTGGTTTGCGGCCGATATGTACGCTAGAGTGCGAGTGTGGTTATGGAATAACCTCCATAGAACCTCTGGAGACGAAGATCTAGACGAGCTGAGACGGAGGAAGGTGGACAAGATTTGATCTCAGATCTGATTGCAAAAAAGGTGGAGAAAGTTCATGGAGCCGGTGGTGGTGCTGCGGTGGAAAGAGGTGTTGCACGACGGAGGATGAATTGGAGGAGATCGAAGATGATGGTGGTGGTGGTGGTGGTGGTGGCGGCGACAACGCAGCAAGGTCGATGAATCAACGATAAAGAGATGAGGCTGATGAGAGATAAGTGTGTGTGTATGTGTGCTGATGTTTGGCATTGTGCTCCAACCGAAGCTCTTCCTATTCTATCACAGACTAAGTCCGTTGGTTTACCGAGGCGGAGAGATTTGTTGTTAGGAGGTTTCAGGGAAAGTGGTTCAGTTATTGATGAACATAGAGGTCGTTTCAGCCTGTCCGAGATTGATGTACATAGAGGTGGTGATGGTGCTAGTGATGTTGATCTTGGCCCGTCCATTTCAGAGGTTGTTGTTACTAGAAAGACGAAGTTGATAAGAGATGGTCTGTTATTATGGACGGTCTTGAATTTTTCAATGTTTTACAAAATGTAATCATGAGTGTAAAGAAGAATGATGATGTCGTTGTTGATGATAAGGGAAATGTAATTAGTAGATAATAGTTTGAGTGGTTACATAAATAAAATTAATAAAATTTTTCATTAATCATTACAGTGGTTAGATTTACATCAAACCATTCTCTTGTTTTTTGGGACATTGCATCTAATCAACTATTGTAACCATTAGTTAATATAATACAAGGAATTCCTCCTCTAATGATGAGATCTGTTTGAAATTTAACGAATACGTAAGTCTCTCTGGCATCTAACTAGATTTTCTATTAGTTTAGTTGGGATTGTCGAGTATTTGATGGCGTCTATGACGTTGTAGACGGAGTCGTGATCGTAGTCCTTGAAACTTATTCTGCCGTAGAAGTAGTTGTGTCATCCAAGACTTCTAGCTCAGGCAATTTTTCCTGTTCTCGATGGTCCTTCGAGGTAGAGGAAGATCGGGCGGATGGGCCGCTGTTTTGGTTCCTGTTATCAGAGGAGAAGGAGAGTTCTTTGCTAGTATGCAAATCGTGTATATTATTTTTGTGTATCCCTAATCTAATCCAATCATCCTTACTATAAACAGAGAGATAATAATTTTGACATAGCTCGTATTTTACAAAATTTTGACTTATGAACAAAATATTATTTTCTACCCAATTTTTTACTTCTTCATTAAGAAAATAAAATGAACTAAAGGGGCTTGTATATGGGGGTCTCTTTTGTCTATAATGATCCCTCAAAAATGTTTTTAATTGGTGATATTTTATGGCGTAATTGGTGGGACATCTTTGTTTGCACAGTGCAAATAATTGTTCCTTTGTTTCTGCTTTTGCTAGAATTTTCCGCCAGAGTTCGTCTCTGTTTTTCGATGGACTTTTGCCCTTGGATGAAAATTCTCCCCATTCTATGAAATCGCCACCTTGTTGTATATATTGTCGACTTGTTATTGGAGTGTGTGTGTGTGTGTGCACGCGCGCGTGTGTGTGTGTGTGTGAGAGAGAGAGAGAGAGAGGAATGGAGTGACTTGTTTAGGGTTTTGACCGTATGTATGATACATATATAAGGAATGATATTTTGGTCATTTTGCTTCAGTTTGTCCTTATGGACAAACTATTTCAGCACTTGAACCTTTAACCAAAGAAAATTTAATTTTGGACTTTTGACCCAAGCGCCCAATATGATTTTGGATTATTCGAACGTCAAGATTTATGACTCTTATATGTGAAGTCATGACTTCAAATCATAAGCGATGGATGAATAATTAAAATTTTGTTGCCTTTTCCACTCTCTCTAAGGTCACTTTAAAAGCTTAAGGCTACTTTAGTACATGTGAAACAACGAAATCTCAGACACCTTCATAAAATTAAATAAATGAGCAGCTATAATTTCAACTAATTAATAACTTTACATAGGGTGGTCATCAACTTGATGGATTGACATAAATTGATTATTATAAAACTTGAATTTGTATTTTGATATGTAAAGTCATATGAATCTTAATTTAAGAACTGATTAAATTTTCTTATTGGATTTGAAATTAGCACTTAAAATTTAGATTGACACAGATTTATATAAATAATATATAGTATATAATTTATTTTTATTTGTATATATTAAAAAAGCAAATGCTAATAAGTGTTCCATGGCCATGGTTTAATATTGAGAAGTGTGTAACAAGTCTCTTAAGAATATGTAAAAATATTAAAAAATGTATTGATTTTAATAAAAGTTCTCTTTTTCAACCCACCCTTACTAAAAAGGCGAATTTGCCTCTTTCTACTAATGAATTGAACGTCAACGAGGAGGTCCGATTCCATGGTGATTTTGTTTGCTTTCGGAACTTCGATTCCTAATAGCAAAAAGAGTGACTCCAGAGTTTTAAATTCTCAGAACCTCCTTCGAATTACAAAACTTGAGGGGGTCTCATAGCCATCTCTCTTCGAGCGGCAGTGCAAGCTCGAATAGTGTTAAATATTTTGTCTTTTACTTATATCCTAAGAGTACTCGTTAGCAAGACCATACTTTATTTTCTCTTTCTCGCATTCTCAATGGGTAACCTTGTACTAAAATTAAAAATTAATAGTTTACACAAGAAAAAGAAAAAGAAAAATTGTACTACTTGGTGACAAGTATTTATTCATAATGAGAGATCAATGGCTATCTTATCATAATAATTTAACTTGTTCACAAAAACTTAGACTTGATTTAGGACGAAAAGTTTAATCCTAACCAATTGAGAAGGGAGTTTGCGTCAAGCAAACGAGCCGAGCTAGTTGTGACTTGGGCCTTGTTGTTGGATTACGTGACCGAGTTAGCATAGCTGAGGGCAGTTTGGCTGAGGTTCTAGATCATGCAGCTGAGTTAGCCCAAAGTCCAGAAGTTAGACCGGGCTAAGCCAAGCTAGGTGAAGCGATGTTCTAAGGCCGAGCAAGGTCAGCGGTAACAAATGGAGTTGGGTAAACCGAGCTAGTTATTGAGCTTGACCCTAAAGGTCGGTCGAAATTGAGGCTGGAACTAACCGGGCTATGCCTAGCTCGGTGGAAATTGCCAGGTGGTCCAATTAGAGTACGAGAAGAAAAACCCGCCAATGGTGTGCATCAATACAGTTTGGCCAATGTTGTTTGGCGATATTGACGGGTATATGTGTAAAGAATAGAGAGGGCAGTACAGCCACGTGTCCAGAAAAGGACGAGCAAAGTAGCACGCACAAAGGCTATATAGACTGAGCAGCGCCTCCATATAGCAGGCCTGAATTTTTGGCTACCCAAAGCTCTATCTCTCTTTTGTCTTCTCTATCTCTTTCTCTCTCTAAAAGGGTACTGACTTGATCGTCGGAGGGGCTTTCCAGCATCACACCCGCCAGGCAGCTCACCGTCATTGTGTTCTCAAGTTATTCAGAGTGAAACAAAGCTTGAACACAAGTAGTACGGACAGCGACGAATATTTGCTCTCCGTACAATTGGCGTCGTCTGTGGGAATCCGACAGACAAAACCTTGTCCTCCAAGCTTTTCTGGTCATCTTTTTTGGTGAACCATAATGACATTCCGTTGTTTGCCATCGACGGCATCACGCTACAGTCTGTTCAGCGCAGAGATGGCCTGCTCGCCATTTCGACGATGGCTGGTTTGGAGACCTCTAGGCAAGGACGTCCTAGAGATACATAAAACAAGCGCGCAAGGAGTTCTGGGCGCTCTGTCAACCCAAAAGAACGTCGCTGATTCACACACTCAGTACTTGGAAGACCAGCTGAGAGACCAAGATACTATCATCAAGAAGATGACGATAGAGATGGAGACTATGAAATGCCATATGAAGGGAAATGACGTCACTGGAGTGGGAAACCATGGCGAGCACGCCCCATTCTCGTCGTTCCGACAGTCAGAATAGACGCCGCACCACTTCACTCTCCGTCACGAGAAGCTTCAAAGTTGGAGACTACGTCACGCCGGCAGCGACATCTCGTACGTAGGATAGCAGTTACCACCCTTCACGTCCGACGACGACGTCGAGATTCACACTCTAGCCGGTCGAAAGACCTGAGGGATGTGTTGGAGGAGCGGGCTCACTGGCAAAAAGCGCAGAGGATGCCTACATTGTAGCAGCTGGCCCTTAGAGGGCAAACTAGTGAAAAGGTCGCCATGCTACCACCATACTTGGCAGCGCACGTGCCACCAGACAGAGTTGGCAAGGCTGAGCACCACCCATTTTTCCATTGAGATAGAGAACGCGTCGCTCCTCACTAGGTTCCACCAGCCCAAGTTCACGCTCTATGACGGAAAAATCAATCCCTACATGCACGTGAGCCATTTCCGGTAAGGTATGGCTGGACACAGGCAGAACGAAGCATTGATGTGCCTTATTTTTCCATTGAGTTTAGGCGAATTGGGCCTAAAATAGTTTGAGAGGCTGCCGAAGGAGAGCATTGAGAGGTGGCAACAATTGGCAGAGGCATTTGTCACCAGATTCAAGATAAACACCACAACGCCCAAGGAAATTGACGATCTCTTGGGAATAGAGATAGGGCTGGGCGACTCTTTGAAGGCATATAATGCTAAGTATTGGGAGACGTTCAACGAGATCCTTGATTGCCCGACTAACCTTGCAATCACTCAGTACAAAGGCGATCTTCCAGTTGGACATCAATTGAAAGACTCACTCACAATGAATCAACCGTCGACCGTGGAACTGCTCATGCAACACATTAATGAGCACATCCGAGTCAAAAATGATGTGGTCGTAGCTACCGTGATGGAAAATCCGGTAGTAGAGGACAAGCGAGAAATTGAAAAGGTTCATATAGTCGAATAAGAGGGTGGTCATGCAAACCACCATGGAAGAGATCTAGAGAGTTCAGTTTTGGAAGACGTCAGTAAGAAGGCCGAGGAAAAGGGGCATAAAACTCGCAGAATATAGATGGCTGATCTATTTCTAGAATGTCGAACTCTACTAATCTAAAGTTTTGTTTTTAGTTCTATTCTTGTAACCCTTCTTGCTATTAGCGCAATGAAACATGTAGGCTGTTTTCTTAAAAATTGTTGTATTTTTGTCACGCCAAACGGATTTAGCATTGTTCAAGGGGAAACTGACGATCATCTTAATGGATTAAAATTTTTTACTAAGGGATTTTGCTCGGTAAGATAGAAGTTGGTGTTTGTTCAACTTTGAAATTCCTTGCCGGAGCGGATCTTGCTCGACAAGAGGTTTGGTTGATGGATTTTATCAACTTTAGGGTTCCTTGCCGGAGCGGATCTTACTCAACAAGAGGTTTGGTTGATGGATTTTATCAACTTTGGGGTTCCTTGCCGGAGTAGATCTTGCTTGGTGAGAGGTTTGGTTGATGGATTTTATCAACTTTGGGATTCCTTGCCGGAGCGGATCTTGCTCAGCAAGAGGTTTGGTTAATGGATTTTATCAACTTCGGGATTCCTTGCCAAAGCAGATCTTGCTTGGCAAGAGGTTTGGTTGATGGATTTTATCAACTTTGGGATTCCTTGCTGGAGTGGATCTTGCTCGGCAAGAGGTTTGTTAATGGTTTTATCAACTTTGGAATTCCTTGCCGGGCGGATTTTGCTCGGCAAAAGGTTTGTTGATAGTTTTGATCAACTTTGGAATTCCTTGCTGGGCAGATTTCGCTCGACAAGAGGGTTGTTCATGGTTTTGATCAACTTCAGAATTCATTGTCGAGCTGATTTTGCTCGCCGAAAAGTAAGTTACCAAGCTGACTTTGCTCGCCAACTTTGAAGTTCCTTGCCGAGCTAATTTTGCTCACCAAGAAGCAAGTTGCCGAGCTGACCTTGCTTGACAACTTTGGAGTTCCTTGCCGAGCTGATTTTGCTCTCCAAGAAGTAAGTTGTTGAGTTGATTTTGTTCACCAACGTTGAAATTCCTTGCCGAGCTGATTTTACTCACCAAGAAGCAAATTGCCGAGCTGACTTTGCTCGCCAACTTGGAAGTTCCTAAACCGAGCTAAAGTTGAGTAATCCCATTCATGTTACAACAGAAAGGATTTAAGGCCAACGACCGAGCAAAGTGAACAATCAAGCAAAGAGTCTAGCCCGGCTTAGTAATGTAATTTCGGTCATGCGAATGCGGACGGAATTAAGGGGCAATTGAGAGGGGAGTTTGTGTCAAGAAAACAAGTCGAGCTAGTTGTGACTTGGGCCTTGCCGTTAGATTACGTGACCGAGTTGGCATAGCTGAGGGCAGTTTGGCCAAGGTTCTAGATCATGTGGCTAAGTTAGCCCAAAGTCTGGAAGTTAGACCGAGCTAAACCGAGCTAGGTAAAGCGATGGTCCAAGGCTGAGCAAGGTCAGCAGGAACGAATGGAGTTGGGTAAACCGAGCTAGTTATTGAGCTTGACCCTGAAGGTCTGCCGGAATTGAGGCTGGAACTAACCGGGCTATGCCTAGCTCGGTGGAAATTGCCAGGTGGTCCAATTGGAGTGCGAGAAGAGAAACCCGCCAATAGTGTGCGTTAATACAGTTTGGCCAATGTTGATTGGCAGTTTTGACGGGTACACGTATAAAGAATAGAAATGGCAGTACAGCCACGCGTTCAGAAAAGGACGAGCAGAGTAGCATGCACCGAGGCTATATATACTGAGCGGCGCCTCCATATAGCAGGCCTGAATTTCTGGCTACCCAGAGCTCTATCTCTCTTTTGTCTTCTCTCTCTCTTTCTCTCTCTGAAATGGTACTAACTTGATCGTCGGAGGGGCTTTGCAGCATCACACCCACCGGGCAACTCACCGTCGTTGTGTTCTCAGGTTATTCGGAGTGAAACAAAGCTTGGACATGAGAAGTACGAACAGCGACAAATATTTGCTCCCCGTACACTAACCAATGTCCACTCTCATTGTCATATCAACCACATTAGAATATTTGCTTTGTAAAGAAGTAGCTTCTCTAAAAATTACATTCTCTCTATATCTACACAAAATTTTATTTTGTGAGTATTATGAAATTCACAATGGTGATTTGAATTATTATATATAAAATTAGTTTAATCAAACTAACTAATGATGTTTTATTTTATAAAATGAATATTAAATAGAAATTTAAATTAAAACTATCAATTTTATAAAATAAAATATGATAAATTAGTATTTGTCGATATCTGATCAAATTAATTTTTTACATGTATGTTATTCTTTACAGGGTCTATTAGATGAACGATTTAGATCACATTCGTTGATTACGTGAAGCCCACAAAGACAAATCTTGAAATTTTTTGAAAAGATGTAGTTTTGAAAGGTGTTGCGTCCGTCTTTATTTAAAAAATAATATGTTTGATGATTGACAAAATGTAATGTTAGAATGATAATTTTGATAAAAAAAATAGACATCATTATAAAAATTTGAATGAAATTGTTAGATTATATTAGAACTAATGCTCATAGAAATATATAATATTACATTAATCAAAATTAATTATAAACATATATATTTGATATTTTTCATCTCTAGTGATTTTTTTTCTTCAATATTATTATTATTATTATTTTTCTAATTATTAGTTTTTTTATGAGATAAAAAAAATCAATGTGTTTGAGAATGAATTTTGTTAATTATATGAAAAAACTTGAATGTTTGAGTTACTTTCTTTAAAATATTTTTTTAACTTTTTATTTTTTTAAGTCAAAAATACCAAACCAAGCATTAAAAGTATAATTTTTTTAGAGAGTATATAAAATAAATAAAAAAAAAGTGAAAAGTAAAACATTAATTTCAACATAATAAAGGTACAATGCATTGAATTATGCAAATTTTTTTTTGTATCTTTAGGAAATTATTTTTCAAGTATTTGTATCCAAATTAGTTCATAACATATATATTATTGTATTTCAATAAGTCATATTATTTAGATATTTGATCCACCAAATCCTAATTATCATATTTAAGGAATTTTATAGACAATTTTACCTTTAAAAATATTTTTTAAACGCTTAGCAACTTGGTGATGTAAACATTCATATTAGATAATGTAAATATTCACATTGACGGTGTGAATGTTCGCATCATGGAACATTCACACTGCTAATGTGAATATTATTATTACGGGTATTTTATTAACTATGTCACATATAGGACTTATTAGGATATAAGAAAATAATTTGGACTAAGTGGAATATAAGTAAGAGCAACTCCAAGTGGAATATAAGTAACACTTCGTTTGGAGGGAGGGATTTGGTGGGAAAAGAAAAGAAATTGTGAGAATAGAAAACTCCTTCACTTATTTGGGTGGTTAAGTAGGTGAGAAATGATGGAAGATAGTGAGAAAAGAATTCTCACCAAACCTATGTTTTGTTTCTCAAGATCCTCTAGAGTAATACCCTACAATGATCTCCTACAGTGAAGGAATCGTGGGCTGAGATTTAAACTCACCAAAACGACGTCGTTTTGGTGAGTAAATTGAAAAAAAATAATAACAAAAAAAAATCAAATTTCTTTTTGTTCTGGGTTTCACTTCCATCACTGACCCCTCCCAAAACCTAACCCCACTCCGGTACAGCCTCCATCGCCGACACTCTCCCCGTTGTCACCCGCCCATCCCCAAAGATCCGTCGCCTCCTTTGTCCTCGCCGTCTGCCACCCACATTACTGTTATAGCGATTCTGGTTTTGACCTAACTCGTGTTGTAATCTAGATACAGGTTCCTTGGTTTCATACGGTTGAATATGTCTTGCTTATCTTTTTCCCTTAAACTTGGCTTTGGGATTGCTGTGGTTGTGTTTGGAACAGGTTGGTTGTTTGGTTTCCCAACTCTTGTTGCCTAGAATTTTGCTCTTCCGCTCAAGCGGCACTTCTTGTGCTCGGGCGGGCTTTGCAAACTCTCAGTACTTTTGTAGGTCTGCAAAACTACTGGGAGAGTGTATTCTACGCTCGAGCGGCGTTTCCTACGCTTAAGCGGATGTGTGCTCAAGTGGCCATTCTTACGCTTGAGCGATATTTTTCTGTCTGCAAAACTACTGGATGTGTGTATTATGTGCTCGAGCGGTCATTTCTTGCGTTCGAGTGGAACAACTTATTGTGTCTAACGCTCGAGCGTCAACTATTGCGCTTGAGTGAACTGTACGTATATCAGTTCACAGCAACACCTTTTTACATCACTTTTTCATATCTTTTTCCACCAAAACCCTAGATCTAGAGCTCCTCTCTCTAAAACTCATTCTCTCTCTACTTTTTCACCTAGATTTAGTGGTTTCTACACCCTACTCTTTTTGTTAAAGAGGTAGAGCGTCTCAAGAGCTCCGTTTTGATCTGAGTAGAAGTTGGTTTCAGCATCCTTGAAGTTTTTCCATTGTTGCTTTGGTTATCTAAGCTTGAGGTAGGAACTCTCTACACTCTCTATGGGTTTTAACTTGGCTATTCCTTGATGTGTGAGAAACATTAGATTTTGATGTGATTTTAACAAACCTAGGATTTAGGGTCTAAATTCAAAAGAGGGGTTTCAAAAAGGGTGTCTTGGGAATAATCATGGGAATGAATATGAACTTGTGTTGTGTTAAAATAGATGACGTGGTGGTTGGGATGAGATTTGGAAGGAAATGGGATTTTGCCCTAAAATGTTCAAGTAATTATTTTGCATAAATAATGAAATTGGAAATGGGAATATGAAATTAGATGAAGGTTTATATCAATGGTGAAGTTGGATGTATACCATCTCTTACCTATGGAAATTTGAATAATTTATCTATTTTAAAGATTGTATATCTATTTAGAAATATCTGTTTTGGGCTATCGGTGGAGGATAGCCATGATTGTTGTAGAAATTGCATGAAGATTAGGTGAATTGAAACTAATCTCTTATTGATTGTCATTGAATATAATTGTGCTAAATACATTGTATATATATGATGTTTGGGAGGAGAAAGGTGATGGACTCCATTGAATTAAGTTGGCCTGTGCGTCCAAGGTGAAAGTCCCGAAAACATTGTGTATACCTGGGTGCCGATTCCCGCGGATAAAATTTCCATAAAATGGCAAATTGAAGTGTTGGTGTGTAATGGTTGTGAAGTAAGAAAACCACTGAATTGTAATCTCAGTTGAGTTGTCCGGATAACAATGGATATGACTCATGAATTGAGGGGATATGAAATGACATGAAACGAATTAATATAAAATGGATTGGATATAATATTTGCCATAATATGGTTTTGGAAAAGAGTTGTAAATAATTCTATCATTGAGCATTGGTCAAGTGCATCATGTATATAACCTTGTTAAAGTCCATATATTGTACTAAATTGTTTCTGTTGGGTTTTGGCTCACCCTATTTGGGAAAAACCATTTCCAGGTGCTGGTGATATGTCCCTGCCAAGGCAGTAGCTTGGGAGGATTGTGGAGTGAGAGCTCACTTCTGTTTATTTTTGTATTTACCTTTGTACAAGCCTAGGGCTTTATTTTGTATTCAGCTTTTGACTCGTTTGTTGTAATCAAGCATCGTGTTGGAAAGTTGTAAGCCCGTAGGGCATTTATTTCGTTGATCATTTAGTTTGGTGCCACATGCTATAGATTCAAGGTAGAGCTTATGAATGTGTAATGCATGTGCCCTTTTTGTAAATGGACTCTGATTAATGAAAGCCTAATACTCTGTTTATGTCATTTTGTATTAGTCTTTACTATTGAATTATTGTATTATTTTCGGGGTGTTACAACTTTTCTCTTCTACACATTTTTTTTCCCTTTTTTTTCCTTCTAATCTCTTCCTATCTTTCCCCCCCCCCCCTCCCCTTCTGATCTAGATGCTTAAATCCAACCTTTCACATGGTGGAGCCTCAAAATTGAAGGTTTTAGACCAGAAAAGCTGTGCTTTGGGGATGATTTTTGGGAAAAGAGAGAGACCCAAGTAGGCTGAAAAACCATAAATGAAAAAACCTAGAAGGAAAAAAAAGGTGTATCAATTTAGATTTGTAATCAAAACAAAGAAAGAAGAATATATCTTTGATTTGCTCTGACAAACAACAATGGACAATAGCAAAAGACGATGGAGAACAAAGGCCGGTGCTCGCCGATGAAGAACGTAGGTGACAATGGTTGTGTTTGAAACTCTTGTTGTCTCTATCTCTCTTTGTTTCTCCTCTTCCTTTTTCCCTCTTCCCTTTCACATTTCTGTGTTTTTTTTTTTTTTAATAATCAAAACGACGCCGTTTTCATGGACTGTAGGAAAAAACTATAGAGAATGGAGTCTAGAGGATCCTCAAGCTTGTTTCTACCAAAAGTGGTGAGAAAAAGAATTGGATTTAATGAAAGTTTTCTAAAATATCAAAGTTACCTTATGAAAAAACATAACTTATTAATATGAATGTTATTTTAGTAAAATGAAATACAACACATTACTTTATTTTCTCTTATTTACTCTATTTAAACAAGATAGGCGAGAAATCACATGCTCTTCTCTTTTATTCATCCAAACATAATGGTAAGAAACCACAATCATTTCTTTTCTTATCTTACCTCACGATCCAAAAGAGTGTAAGTAAAGAGAGATTTATGAATAAATGTCTCTTATTAATTAGAAATTATTATTGTTTTTAATTTTCACTTTTTTTAAAAAAAAAAATTCTCCCATTTTTTAAAAGAAAAAAATAATGAAAAAATCAGTAAAAAGTGAATTCCAACACACCCACGATGAAAAGAGTTCCCTCCTTGTAGCGCCTTCGTCAACGACTACTTCTGCAAGTGATTTGTATCACAGCTATGGAATTGGCCAATTTCTCTGACTAAGGTACTGCCAAAACTTTATTCCCATTTTAGGGTAAACCGATTATAGGGTAAACTGATTTTTCAAAAACTATTTTCTAAAAAATGGTTTTTCAAAATTCATTTTTTTTTACCTTACAAAATTGATTAAAAAAATAATAAAAATCTAACACATAAAATTGGCTTTTGAAAAGCCAATTTTAATTAAGTTATCTTTAAAACTTAATAATTAAAAACGATTTTTATAAATATGTTTTTACATCCTGAGGTATATACATTGATGCGGCCCTTTAAACTTTCTAATTTGAAAGAAACTTTTGTCTTTCAACTTCGCTGCCCGAACCTTCCAACTGTAGCCGTGCTTGCACTTGGACACCTAACTTTTTCCTTGTGATTCTACAACCTTGCATTCTCGATTGTGCTTTAGGTTATGCAAATAAACAACGTGCGCCAAGCTTTTTTTATCGCTGAAAATCATTCATTGCTCCAATTCAACAGTTTTGAAGTCCCACAATGGCCTACGTTCAACAACATCACGGATTGTGATGGAACCATCATTGTCGAGATGAATATTATGGTAGAAAGGGATATCTGGGTGTAGCTCGTGGATATCATTGTGCCCTTCGACTTCATCATCAACTGAATCATTTTCTTCACCTCACATCGCTGCATCGAAATCTTCTACAAAATCTCATCATTTACTCCAAGCTCAACATCAAAACCAAGACTCGACACTGTATCATTGGAGGTTGCATAAATTTGAACAGTCATCTCTCTTGTATGTTCAACATTAAAAAACGGTGGACATTCTTGGGTCCAGTGTGGAGATGAGGTTGTACGAGTGTTGAGCCTTGCACTGTAATAACCATCCAAGCTCTGTGATGAATTGAATTGAGTGTAATTCTACAAAGAATTGAATGGAGTATAATCTTGATGGAACACTTGTGAAGACTGTACAAGTGCATTGTCAGGGGATTGCGACTGTGTTAACATTTGAGTGAACGACCCTCCCACTGGAATTTTTTTTTTTTTTTTTTTTTTTTTTTTTTGGTGAATAAGTCATAAATTAAAAAGACAAATAAATACAAACTACAAGAGGCATGCCTCAGAAGCTAACCAACTATACAAGATACAGACAATAACAAACCAAAGCAACAACAAGACAAAAACTTGTTCAAATACCACATGAGCAACAAGAGCAAATGAGGGGCAGGAACAAGGCCAACACAAAACTACACCATAGGAAAGGCTTGGAGATTGCTGGACCACAAATTAGATTCCAAATAACTCAAAAGAAAACCTACTAACACAATAAAACCATGTACAAAGCCAAAACAGGACCTAAGATTACAAGATAACCAATAGAGCCTATCACAAATAAACTAATATATTAAAATTCAGACTGTAAAACAAACACCATAGCCTTCTAGATATCATGTAACATAAAAAAAAAAAAAGCATCAGCAAAATGGCAACAACAGCACACAGCAGACAAGCCACAATAAACAAACAGCACTAGCAAGCAGCAGTAGCTGCGAGAACCACAGCAGTTGGCCTGCCAAAACTCCAAAATAGTAGAAAAGACAATAGCAACACCACCCAGAAGCTTCAACATTCAACAAATTGGGACAAGATCAACCAAACTGGGCTACTTGCTTGAGGCCATCATTTAGTCAAATGATCCTAAGAGAGCCAAGCAATCACCAAATCAATATGACAATTCAACAATAGTTAAATATGACAATTCAACAATAGTTAACTGCAAAAGCTCACATGATACTGCTAGCCTTCACTCAACACTCAAGTACACTCAAACACTACACACAACAGTTAACTATAATGTATGAGAAACAACATAGAAACTATTCAACAATATATGCCTCAATCACTTAACCACAAAGATAGCTCCCCTAAATTAAACCAACTGAGTACCTGCACCAAAGATAATTAGTTAATTATTGGTTCTCACCACACTCAACCCACAATAGCACAAAAAACCCTTCTCACACACAGTCTTAATATAGGAACTCACCAACACTCAACCTAACTTCCTTACACAACAAGGGCCAGCTAAAAACCTGCATAACAAACTGTGAGATAAAGTTTAAATTGCTACAGTCACTCAACCCACAAACTCACAATCTCACTCAATCATTTATGGAGTAACCTCACATACACTCAACGCACATCCCTAAATAAAGGACTAGCACACCAACCAAAGAGACTTGCAATTAACACCCAGTCAGTAACCACACAAATAAAAGCAGACCACCCCTAGCTAACCTTGACCCGATTTCAGGATAGAGTTTGGAAGAGACCACTTCACCAAAAACCAAGCATTTGTCACCTTCTTTTTGAAACTTGAGATAGACAAGATCCTGCTTCTCAAAAATGCTCTCCTTCTCCACATAAATTTTCAAAAAAAAAATTCGTCCCCTAGTTTTTTTGGGAGATCCAAGACATTAGTTAAAGTCTCATTATTGTTGATTGGCAACAACGTATACTTCCTTCTACATGGGAGTCTACATTTAATCTTCAATTGCATATTTTTCCCATACCTAGTGATCTTGGGCACCATCATAGCCTCCAGCTCGCCCAATGTTATCTCCCTTTGCACATTATACAACCCTTGGCTTCGGTGTGGTATGACACACCTTCCTGGGAATTTCGCAAAATGTTTTACCCCCGAATGGAATATAATGCTCACAACTTCCATACCTAACCTTGACATTCAAAATAACTCATTTTTTTCACAAACAAAGAACATATGAAAAATTGGTTTAGATGATTGAATTGTTAGTATTTTAAAGAAGAACCATATGATATTTGAGTAATAGGCTAGGATGTGATTACAATGTCTGATACAAATTAATATAAGATATTTCAAGTGAGCGCCATATATAGAAGCTAATATCATCAAATCCCAAAACCACAACATTGTTATTTAGATCTTAATCTCACAACCGGGGGAGGGGGGGCGACGCATTTCAAAGGCAAAAATCACAAGAAAAAAATGAGGAGCTTTTAGCTAATCTTAAGTTTAAAACCTAATCGTATATAAGGATAGACTTCATAAAATATTTCATCACTTTCTATACTGACAAACTAACAAAAATTGGACTACACAATTACAAAATAAATAAATAAATAAAAATAATACATAAATAAATAAAACAAAACAAAACAATGTATCCAATGAGAAAAGTTTAACTCAATAAAAGAAGAAACTTCCAATAAGAACAGAAATCCAAATATAAGAAAAAAAAATAGTAATTGCACAGCTAGAAGATCCAAATGCTAATTCATCATTCCAAAAACAAAAAATATGGATGGAGAAACCCATACATTGACACGCACAAAGCACATTTTACATGAGTAAGTCAATGCAAGGGAACTTTTACAAATACAAAATGAATAAGAACTATCAATGAATCAAGGGAATGTAATTATGCTTAAAGTGCTGAATGGAACATTCTTGGTCTGTTTGATTGGGTTTTGTTTTGTTCTCATTTCAATTATCACATACCAATCAAATATTGAACCACTGATTATAAAAATTATGTATATGTGCATATTTTACTCTATTCATGAGATATTTGCTGCAGTTTTGAGCATTTGTTAAAGTTCCAATACCACATTGTACTGTTAATATTCATCATCTCATTCTATAGTTATCAAATTGTTTACCAATGTTAGGTAAACATATTCTCAATCAAAATTAAAACCCTAATTTTAAAAATGTGGGTCACTTGAAATTCAAAACAAATGGAAAAAAATAAAATAAAATAAAAAACGAGTTTCATAAAATCGTTTTACACGGTCTTTGTAAAGATGTCTTTAGAAAACGATTTTTTGTATAAAAAATATTTTAGTCAAAAAATATATTTATATTGAAAATTAATTTTTAAAAAAATTAGTGTAAAAATGTATTTATAAAAACAAATTTTAATTAATTAAGTTTTAAAGATAATTGAATTAAAATTAATTTTTCAAAAGCCCACTTCTGTATTAAATTTTTATTATTATTTTAATCAATTTTGTAAGGTAGATAATGACTTTTGAAAAACTATTTTCCAAAAAATGGTTTTAAAAAAATCAATTTATCTTATAATAGAAAAAATAAAATAAAAACCAACCTAAAATGAAAATAAAGTTTTGGCAGTGTCTTACTTTGATTAATTTTTTTTTTAAAAGTTGTGACTTTTTTTAATTTGAAATTTAAAAAATTATTTGATAATTTTTTTTAAAATTTTAACATTAAAAAAAAATAATCATAATTTAAATGTCACATTGAACCATCTTAACTTATTTAATCTAGTTTACTTTGATTTTGTACCAACCATAACGGGCAAACGAAACCAAATAGGGATTGGTTCAATGGTAAAACATTTGAATATCTCGTTTAAGACTTGGTTTCGAGTCTCTATAACCCTTTATTGAGGTTAAATATATTTCTTAATGTCTGGAGCAGGTTAAATATACTTATTAACGCATGGAGTATGTGGGGGCCTAAGCTTCAGCACCAACATAGGTGCAATGATATGCTGTAGGTGCTGAGGTTAATCCTTCTAAAATGTTAGAGTAGCCTATCTCCTTATCCAATTTTTTTATCAAATAAAAAAAAAAAAATCACGGGCAAACGAAGCCTAGTCGGTGAAATTGGCTTCCCCTCCCCCAACCCTTCAACATACCTCACTGTCTGTCTGTGTATGTTGCTTCCATTCCAACCTTGCAATCGTCATTGATGAATCCTCAAACGACTCGTCCTCGATATGTTGCATATCAAGGAGTACCCACTGAACAACTTTCAGAGGAATCAACGGCTGCAGCATCAACAACGACAGCTTCTACCCTCTTGATTCGTCACCTTCCTGAAGCTATTCCTTCTGACACTCTTTCTCGCCTCTTCTCCCACTATGGTGCTTCCTCTGTCCGTCCTTTCTCTGCTGGAAGGTATTTCTAATTACAACCATCTCATTCATTCATTTGTGTTTTAGGGTTTTTTTTTTATTATTTTTATTTTAATTCTATCATATGATTTTTCTGCTTCAATTTTAACTCTTTTTTTCAATTATTTGTGTGCTTTTCAATTTGACTTGAAGAGCTCAATCAAATTTATTTTCTTAAAAGCTAGGGACTTTACTCATAGAAATTGTTCACTAAACTTTTAGTTTCATATTTGGACTACCACAAACATATTTATAAAACAAATCTCACACTTTTTGAATGAGTGGTGATCTAACATTGTCCATAGTTGATTCTAGGTCATATTGATAGCTTCTACCCAGCAAATTCTATACCAATTTGATATTTGAAACTGTTTTGGAAGCTCCTTTTGCACCATTAGCTATACAACACTAAGGCTCTGTTTGTTTTGATGTAAAATGTTTTTGTCAAAAATATTTTACATTCAATTAAACAATCATTTCCCCAAAAATGATTTACATTTAAAAATTCCGTAAGTCAAATTTTGCAAAGTTCTCACTTGCTACCTTTTTAACACATTTAGTCTTTTCAAATAAATATCTTAGCTCACTAAAAAGTCATAAATGACACTTTTTTAAATCAAAATTTCTCTTTTAGGCAATCAAATATGTTTCAAGTATCAACCAAACACCAAAATACATTTTTTCAGTGTAAAATATTTTATGCCGAAACAAACAGAGCCTAATTGTTAAGCCTCTTTTTTTATTTATTTTTTATATTAACCTCAATTCAAATTCATCCATCCAAATGCAACCTTAACTCTGTAAAACTTAACCGCATTGCAATTATATATGTAGGCAATATTTTCCATACTTCTGGCAGGATTAAGACTCCAAAAATAAGAAATTAGGAAATGATAATTATTATTAACATTCCAGATTTCAAATTTCAATAAAGACCATATATATTGACTCCATGATTAACTTGACCCATAATATAACCTAGTGACATTTCAGCAGCCATGTCCAGCAAATCTTGTAATTACTAAAGTACCCTAACTACTAAAATCTAAGAAAAACATTGCTATACTAGCTGCAACTGTTTTTAAAAAAAGTATAAAATAAGACTTCAAATTTGGCCTAGAAATGGTACGATGAAGTTCTAAGCAATGCCCGTGCAAAATTTTTGTTTGCCCTTCTTTATTTTTAGAGTGATTTGCATCACTCACCTTTTCTTTGCATTCTTATTTTGGGAACTGGGGATGTGTGTTTTACATTTAGTAAGCATATTCAAGTGATTTTTTTTATTAATCCTATTAATATGTGTTTATTTACTTGACATATTTTTGGTCGTATACAGGGTGAGAAACTGTGCGTTTGTTGACTTCAAGAGTGAAGCTTTGGCATCTCAAGCACATCGTCAGTTAAATGGGTATTTTTTGCTTATTTTATATCTCAATTGTGCTCTATTTTGTTAATTTATTTATTTTTTGTTCACATCTCATTGTGCTTTTTTTTATTTCACATCATATTTTGCCAGAAATGGGTATTCGTTTATTTGGCATCCCAATTATTCATATGAAACTGCAATACGGTTTGATGGTATATCTAAGTAGTATTTCCTGCATATTTCATATCTCATCATGATCTAATTTGTTCATTTTTTTAATTTTTTTAATTTTTTATGTTTAATCCGTCTCTTGATCTTTTCATATGCTTCACTTATTCATATTAAACTGATATGAAAAAAGTCACAGAATTGTTTTCTTGATATGGTTGGTCAGGTTGTGTTTTCTGGGGAAAGTCTTGTCAGTGGAAAGAGCTAATAAACCAACAGAGAGTGATAAAAATCAACAAGGTGCAGGTCAATCAGGGAAACACTCTTCATCTTTGACGAAGGATTCTACTCCAAACAGAGACCTCAATGAAGGATCCAAATTGGGGTCCTTTTCTGCTAGTGAACCTATTGCCGAAAGACTTGGTGTTGACTATCCCTTTCCTCCTCACCTTGAGTATGTTTTCCTTTTCCCTTTTTGAATTTTCACATTTAGTAGGGCTATAACAGGGACATCCACTTATTTCTATCATGAGCTTTCCCTTCATGTCCAACATTTGTGTTATGTGATATGTCTATCTAGGCATGTGATAGAAGTGGATTGTTGAGCCTAAATTTGGGATATGGCATGTGAAGTTTCATTTCGGAATTCAAGGTAGGTCATATGTGCAATTGAGCCAAACAAAGTTATAGAGACCAAACTTGTCAATTTTATACCATTGCATATTTAGTTGGAATTTGTAGTTGATGTGAATGTGCAACACAAACTCGGCTCATGTGCGTATTGATACATGAACTATAGACATGTGAAATGAGGGGAGATCTCTTGTTGAACATATGCTAACCCTCCTACCCCCTTCATTTGTAGTATTTAAATCTATTTGCATGCATCAAAGATTTCACCCTAGTGCCGAGGGCCTATGCCCTTGAGGATTAGTCGGGCTTTGATCCGGACATCCCAATGCCAATTAAAAAAAATGTTTATGTCATCGTGTGTGC
The DNA here is from genome assembly GCA_030407325.1 of Camellia japonica. NCBI lineage: Eukaryota > Viridiplantae > Streptophyta > Magnoliopsida > Ericales > Theaceae > Camellia > Camellia japonica. Next base: position 95,875,405 of record JAPPVO010000016.1, read on the forward strand.
GCTTGTGTCTCTTTTGCGAGACGTTAAGTTCAAAAAGTTATGTGAAAAGAACGTAAGCTTTAAACTAATGTTGCACAAGAAGTGATAGACTTCCTTGTATGAGCACTCACAGTGTGTTGCGTGCTTTAAAAGGTTTTACCTGCACAAAGTGTTTCTTTATAAAGTTACAGTATCAATATCTGTTGGTTATGATATAAACATTCGTTCTATTGCATTGTTTATTAGCAGTGTATTTGTTGTTAAAATTGAACTTTGAGTGATTTAGCATGAAAATTTGAATCTTTGCATTGTAATATTTAGCTTTGATTAAAAATATTGTGTTTTTTAGGCTGTGGTTGTTTGTGTTAGAGTTCTCTCCTCTTCTCTTCCCTTACAGTGTGCTTCATCAATGCCTCTTCTATATATATGTATAAATGAAAATAACTTGAAAGGTTATCTCCCTTAATTATATGCTACAATTTGACTTGTTAAAGGTTATACCCAAGTTGTTTATATGATAATTTCTCTTTGGAAGTTGTTCCACATTTGTAGACAGAAGTTTATTGATCAGTTTTGCTTTTAAATTACCTGCTTTAAAAAGTTGTTCCATATTTGTAGACAGATGTTTGTTGATCGGTTTTGCTTTTAAATACCCTGCTTGTGATGCAGGTATGCTTACCCTCCACCAGATGGAAATATTCTTACCAACATTGTAAATGCTCTTATTGCTGTTCCTCGATTCTATACACAGGTTATTTATGGACTCATGCAAGGACTTCAGGAAAAAAAATATTCTCTCTTATTCTGCTCCCATACTTATTTTATGGATCTCAATTCATTTACCCCTAAACATATTGGGCTCTATTTGCTAAAGATTTATTCATTCTATTGCAGGTATTACACTTGATGAATAAAATGAATATTCCTGCTCCATTTCGTATGGCACTTCCCACCCCTCCTCTACCGCCTTCAGTAGTAGTACCAACTCCACCTCCGCCACCCCCTCTGCCCCCTCCAATAGCTACTAAGCCTCCTACGGCTGATCTGTCTAGTGGTGAATCAGAATTGGAGTCTTCAGATGAGGTAATCTTCAAATGCTAATTTAATATAATCCTTGAATTATTTTATGTGTGTGTAAATGTATACATTTCTTAATTATTTTATCACTGAAATTCTATAACTTTAAATTGAAATCACTCATTACATACATATTTCAAAAAGTGGTACTTTTTATTCTGAAAGCAGATTTTATATACATATCAAACATACAAACACATACAAAATGCACATAAAAATCATGAGAAAAACATATAAACATGTAAAAGTAGAAAGAGGAATTTGTATGAAAAGAGGGGAACATGAGGACCTTGTGTAATCAAGCTTGGGTTAAACTTTTGTGGATGATAGCTGCTGAACTGGTTGGAGGTTTCCTGGAAAAACAGTGGACAATGTAATTGCGGGGAACAACAAAGGAGGGGAGAGAGAGGAGAGAGAGAGAGATTGGTTGTAAGTTCGATGCCTTTAGTGTGCATAGGGTCTTCCTTTATACTCACTCTTGGATAGATGGTTGGCCCTAATTAGTTACCTTAATTACCTCTGCATTTGTGGATCATACTTTAGGGGTCTGTATCATAAGATGTGTTGAGGTAGGTATAATATTTCAAGAAGAGTATAATGGGAAGGCTCCAGTTGTTAGGTATGATATGTCTTCCAAAATGTTACATGTTCTTGGTCAATGCACCTTAATCCTTTTGACTAGTCAAGTTGGGGTTGGTCCCAAGGAGGGGCAAGCCAAGCAATCTTGTTGAACCCTTAACTCTATTTCCAAAAGGCCACAATCCTCCAATGGTCGTAAGTGATAAGGTTCTTAGGCCTTACTCCTAGCCTAGGTGGCTATGATGATAGTCTTGAATCATATCAGCTACCCTTACTGGAAGGAGATGAGAGAGATAGGTATGATATCCCAAGCTGAGCATAATGGGAAGGCTGCAGTTGTTAAGTATCATATGTCTACCAAAACTTAGTCAATGCCCCTTAATCCTTATGACTAGCCAAGTTGGGGTTGTTTCCCGCAGGGGGGGGGGGGTGTTGTGTTGAGCCAAGCAAACTTGTTGAACCCTTAACTCTACCTCCAAAAAGCCACAATCCTCCAATGATTATGAGTGATGAGGTTCTTAGGCCTTGTTTCTAGACTAGGTGGCTATGATGATGCCAGTCTTGAATCATATGAGCCATCCTTACTGAAGGGAGAAGGGAGAGGGCATTGGGGAGTCATGATCTAGCAAAGAATGTGTAGTAGTGCAACTTTACCCCACTACTCTTCCCACATTGCTTCTTGGCGAAAAACTAGCATTTTGAATATGCATTTGACATCAATGTTAAAGATTCATTTCTGTGCAGTATTCTTTTCTTTGTTAACTTTTGCATGTCTTTTTCACTTTTCTTTCTTTTTCTTTTTTTTTTTTTTTTTTAACCAGATTCTAATTGTTTTGATATTAAATTGTCTTTAGGAAGTTGATGGCAAGGCCCATCCCATTGGAGTTCCACGGGTGGCAAGACCTAAACGAAAGCGCATCAAGCGAGAAGTTATTGTAGGGCCTGCAGTGGATAAATATGTGGCTCACGAGGCTGTTGGCTTGAAACCTGCCAACTTGGTCCCAAAAGAGATCCCAATGATAAAAAAGAAGAACCCTGTGTTACAGGTCACTGCCGTTCTTTCTGGATGAACAGTCATAGGATTTTTCTCTCTATTGAAACTAATTGATGTGTGGGATTTTGATTGCAGATCAAAATTATGCCTAAACAAGTCCAAAGTGAGCAAACAGAAATTGACATGGAGAAAGAATCAACGGAGCCAGATAAAGAGAATTTAGATCTCAGACCTTATGCAACACCAGAAGAATTGAAGAGTGGAAAGTTGCCTCCAGAGGAAATCTTATCACTTCCAATGTTTAAGGTAGGCAAGAATCAAATTTAATGATTCAATAAACCTAACTCATTTCATGTGCTGGCTTGTTAATCATGTTTATCCACAAGTTGTCATGTTAACACATGCATGTATTGACAAACCTATATGTATGTGTGATGGTAAGATCTTGATATAGTTTGTTGTGACATTAATATTTTGATATAGTTTCTCCTTTTATATTATTTTCTAAGAAGGAAATTGGTAACATTTGTTGTGTTTTGTACTTCAGTTGTAATGTATTTTTCTGATTAGAAGGTTTTCATGTTAAACTTTTTTTTCTTCATCAGTATTTGGTATCTACATGTTGACCTGTTACTTCTTCTATGTGAATCTGTACCATTGTAATTTACTTTTAACTGAATATAAAATTTTCTATCGCACATTTTTATATGATAACAGTTATCCAAATAGGATAGATATATTTTAGAGGGAGGTTGTATGAAATTGGAAGACTTGTGCTCCCTTGAAGATACTGGCTGTTTTGGGGTAAATAAGATTATTATATTTTATTAAATTATCTCTAGAAATATGTCAATTTATGGTAATGTCATTAATATCACTTAAATGTCACCCAATTTAAGGTTGGCTTAGATCATGGAAGTTTATTGAAATCCTATTCTATTATACCTTTTTTTTTTTGGGCTACAGTGGGGGCCTAAGCCAGCATAACACTTATTCAGGAATAGAAGGTTTTAACACTCCATGCTAAGAAAGTAGGTTTTAAGCTCTGTAGTCTTATAAAACAATGTTGTCAACTAAGACATCCCTTCCTGGCCTAAACATATCCAAGCCAAAATAGGCATACCATCTGGTCCTAAAGCCTTTCCTAATTTCATCTTCTCTAGTGCAATTTCCACCTCAAACTTCCTCATTCAATGATAAAAATAGTATTATCTAATTCCATCAAGGCTACTGTATTCCTCTCCTCCTAAACTTTCTAAATATTTTTAATTTAACAGTTTCTCGAAATAAGTCTTCAATAACATCATCATATCCTCACACTTCATACAATTAACCTAATTAAAATCTCTTCTTTTTCTCTCTCAACTTAGCAACTTAGAAACTTTGTAAATATTCTTTTCTCAACCTTTGCTATCTAATCTAGTACACAGATCAGCATAGGTTTTCAACTTAGCATCTCTCAACTGTCCTTTTAACCTCCTTGTTAGCTCATTTATATCTTTTAATTTTTTTAGTCTTTTCTTTTTCTTTTTCTTTTTTTTTTCATTTTGTCACTTCTCATAGTTTTATAATTATTTTTCACATGTTAAATGGTGTGCTTTTAATACAATAAAATAGTCTATTTTACCCACTTCATTTAAGTGTTCCTCTCTCTTTTTAAAGGAAGTGTCGATTATATTAAGATTGAATGGTACTGCAAAATCTAAAATACCCTCTTCAACCTTATTTTGGTCAAAAGAACTGTATCCATCATACATGCTCTCTTACATCTTACCCTTGCGTATCTTTTCTTACATGACAATTGAAATCTTTACCTATAATTATCTTCGCTCCTATAGGTATCTCTTGTATTAACTTATGAATTTAATCCCATTATTTTCCTTTAATATGTTCATCCAATCTTGTTTGCCTACATTGGCACTAACCACATTAATTATATTTTCTCCAACTATGAGTTTCATTAGCATTACTATATTTCCTTTCCTCATATTGTTAGCATCTTTAAGGTGTTTAGCTACTATTGTTCCTACACTATTTCTATGTCTATCTTTTCCAATATAATAAATTTATAAGAGTCCCTGCACTTCTCTTGATGCACGTAAGTAAAGATGCTAGTTCAAGATTATAGGTTTAGATTAGCAACTTGGAATACAAGAAAAACAATGGAATTAGTAGGAATGTTAACTATTCCATGCCAAGGTATCAAATGTTTTCTACTTTGGGGAGAAAAGCACTTACAAGTTACAATGTGGCAAGTTGGCAACTAAAGAGGAATATTTATTGCAATAGAAGTTTTGCATGTGTTAGGAAGATAAAGAGGCAGTTACCCAGTCATTTGCTGTAGTGTGGTTAGTGATCTGGTCATTATCGTAGATTTTTGTTGGGGTTTGTTGGGTGTCTACAAGGTTAGTGGTTAATTTATTCAATGCTTGAAGAGGGAGCAGGCAGTTGAAAGGAGGCATAAAATGTGGAAAGGGGCCTGCTTTGTGCATTCAAAAGGAGAGCAATGGTCATTCTTTCTTTTGAGGGCCTGGAAATGCCAGCTCATGACTCAAAGCAAGAATTACTAAGTTGGTTCTTTGGCAGAGAATAAAGTCATCCCTTGGACACTATTTTCAACGTTGTAGATATAATTTGGATACTCGTGTTGGTTCTTAGCGCCTTGTGTGGATGGTGCTGTTATATTACTACACTTGTACTAGAATGTGTGTCAACTTGCACAACCGAGTCTTGTTCTTTCGTTGCCATTGTTCCTGTATGGTTTGAGTAGATGACTATATCTTTCTTTCCAAGTCCTTAAATTTATTATTTTTATCATTATCTTGTCTTCCTCTTTTGCTTTTTGATCTTGTCCCTAAAAATCTGCTTCTCATAGATCTATGTTGACTATGTTGAAGGGATGCCACTGACGGGGAATTTTAGGGTCAGAAATGGTGGAGCATTAGAATATCATGGTTATAGGATGTGGATGGGGTAGGAGTTTTGTCCCTTGGAGGGCCAGGTCAGGATAGGGGGGCTAATGTAGCACCAAGAAGAGAAGAAGAGAACAGAGGAGAGGAAACGGGGAACCAATCACAAGTTAATATCTGAATATTCAAAACCATATCATACTCTTGTGACTTTAGTATGATAAATTAAAGACCTATTTTTAGAACAAAAGAGCGATCCCACAAGGAAAAAAAATTCCCAACATTACTAAAATTCCTTAAATAACTAAAATTCGTAAATAAATAAAATTTACAAAATCATCAATTATCTGTTTATCAAACTCCTTTACGTTTCCCATCAGGGACCGTCTTATGAATGCCTGTTGCCATCCCTAGTTTGTGTAGGCAATAAAATTTCATTTTCACAACACTTTTCATACTCCATGCATCTGTGATGGGGTGGCTTGATTTACTTCTTGAGTTTGTATAAATATGCCTTACAGCTAATTCATATGCATCCACAGAATTATGAATCATAAAGGATGTATATTTTAAACAAGATTCAGTAAGATGCAAATAATATATACTCAATTACTAGTATTCTTAAAATTTATGCAGAATTATATGGCTGGGAATCCTGCTTCTGTGTTGTACGTAAAGAACTTGGCGAAAGATGTGGTTGTTGACGACTTTTATTTCATATTTGGTGAGTTGAAAACCTGCTCTTAATTCAATCTCTCTGCTAATCCAGTAACTTCTGTGCATCAACTTTTATGCTTATCAAAGTGCTTTTTACTTATTACTTATTTAGAGAACTGTTCTTGTTTCTGAAGTACCAACTTTTCTCTTAACATGTTTATCCTGATGACAATTTTGTTTTATCTTATTTTGCTGATTGTGTTGTAGGATCGCTATTCGAAAGCATTGATGCAGCTAAATCTAGTCTAAGTGTTAAACTGATGCAGGTTAGAATTCTTGTTTATTTTCTTAGTTCTAAATCCTTGCTTAATAAGAATTCTCACTTTTGAAGTTCTTAAGAGGAATTAGACATGGAAAAGATGGAAAGAGCGTAAGAGGAAACATGGAGAAGCTAGGGAAGGGCAGTCTGATCATATGTACTTGCCTAAGTTTGCTTTGTGGTCTTTTGCAAATAATTTAATGGGATTATATTATGTGACAATCCATGTACTTTACCATCCTGAGATAGAAAATTTGTTGTTAATTAAATTTTGTTGTTATTAAAAATGGAAAAATCTAGAAAGGTTTCGAACATTCTCTCTAGATGGTATTCTGGGTGGCTTGATTTACGTAGTGAGTTTGCTGTCGAAATTATCATTTTTTAGCGCTTCTCTGTAAATATTAAGAAAGATTTCTTCTCTGGGGAAAATTCTTTTAATCAACCTGAACTTAAGGGCATGATCTGATCATGTTGACTTTTGATTATAGTTCCTTGATTGTTCCTCATTTGCATCCAGAATTTCTGATTGAAGTGCCATGGTGGCTTTAATTTGAATCGTGAAAGTAATTATAATTTGTAACCTTTTGGATTCCAGGAGGGACGAATGAGGGGACAAGCTTTTGTGACATTTCCATCCGTTGAACTTGCTCATCATGCGTTGGTATGTTTTTCATATGATGATTTTGGGTTAAAATCCCTCAGAGCCAGTGAACAATGCATCTTAATAACTATTTGAAAGCTGCAATATCCGTGTCCTCCCGACAAATGTGTTGTGACGAACTGCACTGCTTTTATGATATTATATCTGTCACTTTAACATTCAGTTTGGTTTTGGATTTCTCAGGGAAACGTAAAGGAAAGGAAAAGGGAATGAGAAAATAAAATTTTCTTGTTTTTGTTTGGTTGGGTGGGGAAAATGAAAGGAAATTATAGGCATTTCTTAAAGAAATTATCTTTGTTTTTGGCTACCCATAGAAAATAGAATAGTCATGAGTAGCTTCTTTTCCCTATTTGTTTCTTCTCCCTCCACAAATCTTTGATCCAAAGTATTTGGGTAGGCTACATTTTTAAGCTGGCAAGATCTAATTGTTGCAATAAGTGATGGCATGCAGTTCACTGGCAAATACATGAGCACAAACATAAAATTTCTTAGCTCCCAACTATTTGGTGCTATGTCTCCATCATATCTTTTTCTCTTTGCCTTGAGTTGATCCACATTCTTTTATTTTCCTCTTATCTGAAATTTTCCCTTCCTATGTGCTGAATTAGTGCTATAGAGCTCATTGTTTATGTTAGCAAAATTCTTGTTTGCAGAATCTAGTGAATGGGTACGTGTTCAAAGGGAAGCCAATGATCATCCAGTTTGGCCGGAATATCACAACTACTGCCAAAACAAACTAAACAGAATTGATTCAACAACTGGTTCTATTTGCCCTATGGCTGCCGTGGTTAGTCACTTCCTGTTATTTCCTTACGGTAAATCAGCAAAATTGGATGACAATAATTACATAATTTTGCAATCTGATTTCTTTGGCTTACAGGACCTGACATATAGGACTCGTGTGCTTGCCAGGCATGGTTGACAATGCTTTTTTGGAGTCTTGTTAACTAACAAGACACTACGGGATTAGTATGACATTTTTTTGGCCAATGTGTCCTTGCTTTCGTCTTCCATGTATTTTGAGTAAGACGGTTTAGAGCATGCATAATCAGGCGGCAGGCTGCAGAGATACTTGGGGATAATTTTGTTCAATATAGGGCTTACCTTAGCAGTGTCATGCATATCTTAAACTACTCATTTTTTATTTTATTTTTTTAATTTCTTATATAGAGATTGTATTTGGTGCTAGTAGTTGGAATTAAAAGATGTAGAAACAAGAGTTAATAGATTCAATTGTATGTTTTTTGCAGTTCATTTGCTTCTACTGACATTTTGAGATTTCCGCCTGACTTAACTTTTATGAATTGCATTACTCAACTTGCCCCAACTAGTTCACTAGTGTCATCTAGTAAAACTTATTTATTTATTTATTTTTGTTAAAATGAATTATTCATTTAGCTAGTTATATACTTGCAAATCAAGTATCAGGAACATGGCACTTGTTAAATAGTTTATGTTGTTAAATAACTTGGTAAATTTTGTTTGTGTTTGAATCTGTTGATTTTTTTGAGGAATACAAGAGATAAGGACGTCATTAACTTTGTTGATTCTGAAAAATAGCAAGTGTGTTGAAAGAAAAGAAAAACTTCATTGAAATTCTATTAATACCCAAAATTGATTTGTTGCAAAGCTTACAACATATTCATAATGGAAAGAAATCCTAATCCCAATGTAGATCTAAACTAGGTTAAGTTGTAATGAAATTCAAGGCAAACAAAAAAAATTATCAAAATGGTTAAATTTGAGTTGAAAGTACAAAATTTGATATTTTAGAGAGGGGTAAAGGCTTGTCAAAATTAACTGACACTGAGTCGGCTTTAGGTCATGACAAAGTGGCAAGTTTTTCACATTGGATTGTTTCTAATTGAACAAGGGTCTTTTAAGTTGAATCTGCCAAAAGTAATAAAACAATCATTTTGCCATCCAATGGTCCAATTATTTAAAATACTTTGGATATGAAGTATTTTCACTCTCACCACCAGTGAATCATCTAAAATAGTATTTTCACTCCCAAAAGGTTGGCCAAATTGGTTGGAACATGAAGCTGCTCATGGCTCTTTCCCATTGACTTTCCCTTTCCTTCTCTTAATTATTTAGTACAAAAAAAGTTGGCATTTGCCTAAATATATCCAAACCTACAAAAGAAGGTCTTAGCACATCGATTCAAGTATTCATGATCAAAATCTACATTCAAAGAGATCAATTTATATGACGGTTGCAAGCACAACCAGCTAGCCAACCAAAGAGCCATACCAAAAGTGGAGATAATCAGTAATCAAGGATTGTTAAGTGCACGAGCTTTGCATGATAACACTCCGACAGTCGAAAGTTCATTACTTCAATAACGACAAAAACGAAAAACATCCATCCATCATACCAGTGCCAATGAAGCAGTTTTATCTCAAAAGCCATCTTATGGAGGAGCTAAATGCACTCTCATCAAAAAAGTGAATCATCGTTCAGTTCAATATTGTATCAAATCACTCTCCAACCCAATGGAATGAACTATGAGAGACAAAACAACTTCAGTACCAAACTAGTTGGTAAGATATAACCATATTATCTGTGCACTATGATTCAGTTCAACTACTAAATTTCATTCAAGGTTGAGTTCATGAGGTTACAACTTATAGGAGAGAATAGAGAACACCCCAATTTACCAAAGGGAACGAATATCACGAATACCAATCAAGCAGGGGTCCTCTGCTCAGTATACGGAACAAGAAGAACAATCTCTTTATCACTTCTATGTGGTTCATGAAACACAGTAGGGCCGGACATATATGAACAAGGTAAGAGATAAGGGAGAAAATAATTTCTCAGCTAAAGCTAATCCTTCTTACCACTGTTAAGTACCTTGCGCAGATGGAAAGCCTCGCCTTGATCCCCATTCAAGGACCTCCTCTCCAAGTAGCAAGCAGTCAGTTGTCTGAGTAATCTCTCAAGATATGAATGCAAGCAACCCTGTGAATCTTTCACGTTAGGATTCGTAGACAAGACCATTGCATTGACAGTATCAGCCACCATCTCTCGTTGTGACTCCTCAAGGAGATAACCAACCGAGGAATTCTGTGGTTGTTCATATGCCAACAAAGCAGCACAGTCCTACAAAATAGAGTTCATTCTTCATAAGGATTTTGATCTAAACTTTTCACTGTTCAAAAAGATGCTAGCGTCGTTCAATTCTCAACTTCACTAACCCATGAATTTAGAAAACATACTACACATCCCCACTAATTCCAAGGAGAGACAGACACGATAGAACTGCAATTCTAGGCAGAAACCTATTTTGCATTCTATCAAACAGTAGACATCAAGTTTTAAATTTGGAGGATCAGGGTGGGATTTGGATCCTCTATATTTTTGGTGGGAAATGGTGGGTTCCATTTCAAGATCAAATCCAGATCCTCTCCATTTCAACGATGGAATGGAGATTTTCATTTGATGATCAATGGTTGTGAAAGATCCATGTCATCAAAATCTTTAATTTTAAATTTTGATTGTGTTGCAATCTTATGAAATGAGATAAGAGATTTTCATTCCATCCTGGAAATGGAGAACAAAATATTCAAGATCAATGGTTTTAAAATAGTCACATCAACAAATCTTTATTTTAAATTAAAATATTGTTAAGGGAGGTTCTAAAATTTATAATGACATGGCAATTACGATTGAATTTGGGTTGTGATGATGTGTTACACAACTTACAACCTCGTGCATTGAAATGGAGTTCTCCATTTCCTTCCAGAAATGAGAGGATCAAAATCCGGCAATTATATTCATAGTGAAAAATTTAGGGTTCGCAATTTCCATAATTGAAGAGTTAAAAAGGGAAGTGTCTTCAGGAAAGATCAAAATGCTAGGAAACATAAGGGAATACTAGATATGAAAAGGAAAAATTAAAGGATGAATTTGAGATTCATTCATTAGATGAACGCATAGGGATGAACTAAAGAGAATTTAAAAAATTGGAGATTACCTTTTTCTATCAATAAATATAATGAATTTCCTAGCAGTAATTAGCTAAAATCATGATATATGTAAATAACACTGAAACTGTAAAGCAGAAGACCTTTTGTGATGCAAACCAAGAAAAGTTCACTACCTTAACTAGCTCTTCGTATTCTTTCAGTCTATAAAATTTATCAAATTTCATCCTTCCATATGCCACAGCTTCCTCAAGCCTTCCAGCCTGCAGATGAAATATGGATAAATCAAACTCTTAGAATTGTTCCAAGCCTCTTCTTTCTTTTCTTTTTTTTTTTTTATATTTGTATTTGTTATAAAATTATTCAATAGACATAGAGGCATGCCTCTTCATATTTATTGTTAATTCCTTCAAAAGAAAAGCAATAACCTTCAATACACAAAACTATTTAACTAGAAATTCTGCATATATTGCCACTGGTAAGCAAAATAAAACAGGAAAGAACCATTTACCCGAACCAATTCAATAAATTTTTGACAATGAAGCAGAAAGCAGGTAGCCGATGCATCATCCTGCATAGAGAAAATCTAATCATCAAAGTTTGGACACTATGAGCAGAGATCTTATACTCTAGTTTGTTGCATTTTAGGTAGATGGAGTACGAGTCATGGTGGGATCCATAATAAACAATCATTGTCGTACCAGGTAAGAAACTTATTGTTGATTTCTGATAGTACACATTACATGGAAAATGAAGTAGACATCATATACAGTGAATTTGACTGTTTTGCTCAACAAGAATCAAGTTAGAGCAAATTCAAAGCATTAGAGAGTATAAAGAAAAATAAAAGTTGTTGAATTTTCAAGCACCACAAAATAATAACCTGGCCTAGATGCACAAATATAATGAGCAGCTGCAATATCAACCTAGCCAAGACATAATGAGAATAATGTGACGATGGACGAGCAGTTTTCCTAGTAAATTTGCAACAAAACCATGAAAGGATGGAGAAGATAGTAAAAGAAGGGGAGTCTAGGTGGTCGTTTTACATAGCAGTTTTGCCACTATATCAGCATTGTTATTGACATAAAAAACTACTAAGCGACACCTTTTTCTATCAGTGCAACAAGTTCTTAATCTAAGATCAGAAGAGGTAGGGTTTTTGCCTCTGGATTTATATCATATCACATGAATACATTTAAAAAATATATATGCGCGTGAAGAAAACAAATACACAACATACCTCTTCATGATCTATCGTGCATATACAATACAATCCTACGAAGCATGCACACGAGACATGATAATTTCAAAAAAATGGAGACATGGACAATGCCCACAACTATAAAAAATATATATATTTTTATTCACTACACAGATTAATACTACATCCACAAACAATTAAAATTAACAAAAACTACACTAAATATATAGAAACCACTCTTAAGTTAAGTTGTCAAAGATAAGCAGGCTGGATTTCTGTGCGAGCTGGCCGAGCTGTGAATATTTGAATTTGTATTTAGATTAGTCATATCCCTGATTTATAGGGATTGTATTATAGGAATCTCATTCCTGATTTATAGGGATTAGCTAGCTATAATTTGTATATACAGTCTTTCCATGTATATTTCTAAGTAATGAATATTATTCCCATTGTTTATCATGGTATCAGAGCCTCTTGTGCTCTCTGGGAACTAAAACTTTCTGTGGCCTGCATTGCTATACTTCGTTGTTCCTTCAACCTTTCGTTCTTAGGCCTTCATTGCCAATTGTAGAACCTCTTTGCCTAGAAATTCTTTTTTTTCATTCCATTTTTTTTTCTTCAACATCATCATGTCTGAAGTAACTCAAACTTCGAACCCATCTAAAATTGGGACAATCGAGACTCCTAGCATGGTTTCAATAGGAGACTTGCAGAATATTCAACCAAGTTACCGGTTGAATGGGAAAAAACTACCTTAAGTGGTCTCAATTTGTTCGAACCTTTCTTAAAGGAAAGGGCAAATTGAGTCATCTTCTCGGAACACGACCAAAACCCAGAGATTCAAAGTTTGATGCCTGGGATGAAGCGGATTCCATGGTAATGTTGTGGCTATGGAACTCGATGATACCTAAAGTGAGTGATACGTGCATGTTTTTGGAAATAGCAAAGGACATCTAGGACACATGTAAATAGACTTATTCGAAGGGTGATGCTGCACAAGTCTATGATATCAAGACCAGAATTTCAGACACTATACAGGGTAACCGTTCTATTACTTAATACTCTAATATCTTGCAAAACTTATGGCAAGAGTTGGATCATTATCAATGTATTCAGATGAAGTGCAGTGAAGACTCTACCATTCTTAAGAGGTTTATGGAGAAGGAAAGAATTTACATTTTCCTTGCTGGATTGAATGCTACGTTTGATGCTGTCAGAATTCAAGTTCTTGGAAAAGAAGAGTTTCCATCATTGAATGAGACTATTGGAATAATCTGAGGAGAAGAAAGTCGCAAAGGAGTTATGTTGGAGCCTCAATCTGTGGAAGGTTCTGCCATGGTTGTTAGGGGTGCTAATGCAAGGAATAGGGGAGCAGATCATCCACCAAGCTCTTACTCTGATGAATTGACAATTGAAAATGGAAACAAGGATTCGATTGTGTACTTTCTGCAAAAAGCCAAAACACACCAGAAAAAAATGCTGGAAACTTCATGGCAAGCCTGCAAATTTTCAAAATCCTCAAACAACCAGCAGAAATTGGACAGTAAAGAGTGGACCCGCACGAGGACAAGGACAAGGACAAGCACAAGCACATGTGACTACGGTACAACCAAGAGGCAAAATAGATTCTGTCCACAATCGAGCAAAGTTCAACATGGACGAGATTGAAAAACTAAAAAATTTACTGGGCATTCTAGAAAAACCTACGGGCTCAGGTACTTGTTCCTTAGTTTATCCAAGTAATGCCTCTCAATCCTTTACTCTCAATGTCTTGAATATGCCCATAAAAGATTCATGGGTAGTTGATTCCGGGGCCACAGATCATATGACTAAGTCTTCTCATGAATTTGTCTCTAACAATCCTTGTCCTAGTAATAAAAAGATATCTACTACAGATGGTACTTTGATTACTGTTGCTGGTCAGGGAGATATTGTTATCAATTCGAAAATTGTTTTAAAGAATGTTTTACATGTGCCGAAATTATCCGTAAATCTTGTCTCAATTCATAAACTTGTAAAGGATTTGAATTGTACCATGACCTTCTCTTCTACACATTGTGAATTTCAGGACCAGGGCACGTGGAAGGTGATTGGACTTGCTAGAAAGAAACATGGACTCTACTATCTTGAAGAATTCAATGCGCAAAACAGCACTATGAATAATTTTCCTGTCTCATTTCTTTCTGAGTCATCTCTTTCAAATAAAAACAAAATCTAGTTGTATCATCATCATTTAGGTCATCCCTCTTTCAGTGTTCTTAAAATTATGTTTCCACATTTGTTTAACGGGATTGATATGGGTATATTTCATTGTGATGTTTGTGAGCTTGCAAAACACAAGCATACTTCTTTTCCAATAAATAATACAAGACTGCCCATTCCATTTGCTCTTATCCATAGTGATGTCTGGGGAGCTTCTATGGTTTCAAATGTTTCTAGGACTTGCTAGTTTGTGTTGTTTCTTGATGATTGCACTCGTGTGTCATGGGTTTTCTTGTTAAAACATAAGTCTGATGTTAGCTCTACCTTCCAAGCATTCTTTCACATGATTAAAAATCAATTTGGGGTAGAACTTAAGAGGGTACGATCCGATAATGCTAGGGATTATTTCAATCAAACCTTGTCACCATTCTTTCGAGAGAGAGAAATAATTCATGAGTCTTCGTGTGTTAATACACCACAGCAAAACGGGGTGGCAGAAAGGAAAATTGGTCATCTTCTAGCAATTACTCGTGCCTTTCTATTCCAAACTAATCTTCCAAAACATTACTGGAGGGAAGCTGTTTTAACTGCTGCTCATCTTATAAATAGATTACCCTCTCAAGTCCTTGATCAGAAAACTCCTATGCAACTTTTTTCAACATTCTTCCCAGATTTTCGAACCACAAACAACCTACCTCCTAAAGTTTTGGTTGTGTGTCCTTTGTTCATATTCATTCTCATCAAAGGGGTAAACTTGATCCTAGAGCTCTTAAGTGTCTCTTTGTTGGGTATTCTTCTACCCAAAAAGGATATAAATGTTACCATCCTCCCACAAAAAAGTTTTTTTTGTCTCCACAGATGTTACATTTGCTGAACGTGAAATCTATTTTTCTAAACCTATCTTCTGGGGAAGACATCATTCATAGAAGATAAGGATAGAGATTTATTTTTACTTGATCTTTCATTCTCCCCATCCCCATCTGTGTCAAATGAATCTTCTAATCAAACAGATCCAGCCACTCCAAGTCCTATAGGAAAGGATAAATATATTCAAAGTGCTACTCACCCACTGCAAGTCTATTGAAGGAGGAGAGAACCCATTATTCAACCTATGCAGGACCTTCAATCAGAACCAAACCCTGGCACTGATGATAGTATTGATGATGTTGAGGAAATGTCTGATGGTGAAGATAGAAATGATTATGATCTTCCTATTGCTATTAGGAAAGGTGTGAGAAAGTGTACCCAACGTCCACTATACCCATTATCCCACTTTGCGTCTTATGAGAGGTTTTCTAACAATCATAAAAGCTTCCTTACTCACCTAAACACCATAACCATCCCAAAAACTGTTTCTGAAGCATTAGGTCATAAAGAATGGATGGAAGCTATGAAAGTTGAGATGGATGCCCTTAAGAAAAACAAAACTTGGCAATTGGTTAAGTTACCTAAGGAAAAGCAAACAGTGGGATGTAGATAGGTCTTCACTGTAAAGCATAAGGCAGACGGGTCACTTGAAAGGTACAAGGCTAAGTTGGCGGCTCAAGGGTATACCCAAACCTATGGAATAGACTATATTGAAACCTTTGCCCCGGTTGCCAAAATGAACATTGTGGGGATCTTGTTATCTCTAGCTGCCAATCGTGAGTGGAGTATGCAACAATATGATGTCAAGAATGTCTTCTTACATGGCGATCTTGATGAGGAAATCTACATGGAAGTCCCTCCAGGTTTTGAGTCAAAAGGTAATTAGGTGTGTAAATTGAAGAAGACCCTCTATGGGTTAAAACAATCCCCTAGAGCTTGGTTGGGTAGATTTACCGGAGTTATGAAAGCTTTGGGATATAAGCAAAGTCAAGGTCACTATTTGTTAAACATTTGGCTATAGGGGGAGTCATTGCTTTGTTGGTTTATGTAGATGATATTATCGTAACAGGAGATGACTTGGAAGGAAGAGAAGCTTTGGAAAGATGCCTAGTTCAAGAGTTTGAAATAAATGAACTTGGCAGATTGAAATACTTTCTTGGCATTGAAGTTGCTCACTCTCAACATGGGATTTTTATATCCCAGCAAAGGTATGTACTGGATTTGTTAGCTGAGATAGGGAAGCTTGGGTGTAAACTAGTGGAAACTCCTATCGAACAAAATCACAAGCTTTGTGAAGTTGTTGAAGGCGCAGTGGTAAATAGAGAGTCCTCTCAAAGATTGGTTGGTAGATTGATTTACCTCTCACACACTAGACCAGACATAGCCTATGCAACGGGAGTGGTAAGTCAGTTCATGCATAATCCCAAAGAGATCCATCTCCAAGCAGTACATCAGATTTTACAGTATCTCAAGGGAACTTTAGGAAGAGGGATATTGTTCAAGAAAGGAGGAAAGTTAACACTAGAAGCCTATACAAATGCAAACTATGCAGGATCTATTGATGACAGAAGATCAACATCGGGCTATTGTACTTTCCTTGAAGGAAACCTTATAACATGGAGTAGCAAGAAGTAGAACATGGTTGCTAGATCAAGTGCGGAAGCTAAATTCAGGGCAATGGCATTGGGAGTTTGTGAAATTATGTGGTTGAAAATAATTTTAGAAGATTTGAAAGTTGCGTGGGAAGGACCTATGAAGCTTTATTGTGATAACAAGTCAACAATCAACATTGCACACGAACCAAACACATTGAAGTTGACAGGCACTTCATAAAAAAAAAGCTGGACAGTGGACTAATCTGCACACCGTTTGTAACTTCAGGCAGTCAAGTGGTTGATGTGCTAACTAAAAATGGTTCAGTCTTTTGGACTATTGTTGGCAAGCTGGGAATGGATAATATCCGCTCACCAGCTTGAGAGGGGGGGGGGGCGGTGTGTGTGTCAAAGATAACCAAGCTGGATCTGTGCGTGAGTTGGCCAAGCTGTGAATATTTGAATTTGTATTTAGATTAGTCATATCCCTGATTTATAGGGATTGTATTCTAGGAATCTCATTCCTGAACTGTAAGGATTAGCTAGCTATAATTTGTATATATAGTCTTTCCATGTATATTTCTAAGTAACGAATATTATTCCCATTGTTTATCATAAGTTTTATTGTTTGTCTTTTTTATGAATGAGCTATTAATTATTTAAATCTAAGCAAAAAAGTAATAAACATTCAACATCCAACACTCATAAAAAAACACTAAAGGATACCTCAACAAAAAAATGTCAAATTTTAAATCAAGTATGTGAGATAGAATGGTGCTATATGTAACTTATAGTGTCAAAAAGATATTTATAGCAATTATACAACAATATGTACATATAATAGTAGTGTTAAATACAATTATACAAGAAGTGTCCCATGAAAAGTATCCGATACATATCTTATACCCTTGTCCAAGTGTTGGGTGTCCGATACGGGTATTTGATTTATTTTGAAGAGTCCGTGTAAAATAAGGAGGAACTAGTTGGTGTGTCCATGTCGTTGTTACACGGTCTTGGGTAAAACTCACCCCAAAAAGGTAGATATTAAGGTGAGGGTACTCTCTCATTTATATGCTTAATATTATTTTAGTACTCAAGCGATGTGACACTTCACTTCACCCTTAAAAACAAATTAATTAAATAAGTGTGTCCCACATGTGTCCCCATGTCTGACACCACTACGACAACTATTTTGCAGGTCGGTGCTTCATAGATACAATCATATTCAAAGTTGAAAATAAGAGAGAGAGAGAGAGAGAGAGAGAGAGAGAGAGAGAGAATGTCAAATCTATAGGGGGCCACTGATTCAGTGGTTAAAACTCGGCATACTAACCTTGCGGTTGTGGGTTTAAACCTAAGGGCAGCCACTTTGTACAAATTATGTCAAAGGTTAGGGTTGTACCCAATTTACCTCCTCCCGGAGTCCCCGTCAAATGGGGACTAAACTATGTGTAGTTTTTTTTAGTGAATGTTAAATCTATTTATTTAAGTACCTTAAATTCAAAACAAATATGATTCTAGAACTAACCAGCATTAATAACTCAACATAATTTGTAGTGCAATAAAAAAATTTAAAAAACATATTTTGACAAATTTTACTGTATACAAATCTTCAAGATGATATGAAAGATGCAAACTAACTTCAAGAATGACAACTCTTGATTTCCATAAAGCATATCCAGGTTACAACAAGAATCTAACCCCAATTGCATGAAAGGATTTTTCTACCACAATAATAATAACAATAACACGTGCAGCAGTAACAATAATAATAATTAGCTAACCAACTATGAATCTCTTTGTTTATCAGCACTCAAAGCTTGAATACAAGTTTTGCACTGAAATCTTCAATTTTTGTTGATAAATTTGATAAACTGAATCTAATTCCAAAATTTGTTCTTGAAGGATCTAAAGGGGAAGAAGGAATAATGGAATTTGATTTAAAAAGGAGATTTTTTTATTAACATTCTGGTACATGAGCTATCAGGCTGTTGTGAGTACTACAGATGTGAGATTGCTGGCCTGACAAATCCTTGCCTGCAGCACTTGCGATAAGAATCGTAAGCATTACATTGTGGTTGTGTATGCAAGGCAATAACCACAATTTATAGCCAGGTCCAAGTATAAACATAAGTATAACACCTAGCAAGTGCTATCCGCCTCAACGTTGTGGAGTAGGTTTGAGTCACCGAAACAGCCTCACCACAAAAGTAGGGGAAAGGCTGCCTACCTACTACTGTTTCCAGACCTTGTTGTAAACAGGAGCGCTATGTGCTAGGTACAGTATAACCTTTTAAAACACCTATCAAGTAATATATATGTTCCTAATCAATAAGTACCAAACACAACTAAAAGCACGATCAAGAGAAAACCTATTTCCATCATACAAGAATGGCTGGATAAGAGATGAATTTTAGAAGTAATAGGAAACCACGTAAAATGGTGAGACTGTCAACCTGAACAATTTGAGGATACCAATCGCGAAGTTTATCAAATGCATCTTCAATTTTGCCATTCTTGATTAGCTTCATGGGCAGAAAAAAATACATCAGTCAAATTCGTGTCTATTGTCACAGCAAAAAAAAATGAAGTGCCAGAATTTCAATTTTGTTATGAACAAAAATTGAAGGACGAAATATTCCAGAGCTGCAATGGTGGTTTCAAATTCATCAATAAATACTACATTGCAAAATATCTGTTTTAGCAAAGCTTCACAAAGAATTCGCCGTAAAGAAATCAGACCCAAAATGTCAAAAATCAATAATTTTATGATGAAACAGCAGTCCGTATGCAATATTAAGCTGCCATATCTTTAGAACAGGACAAATATAAAGAAAGCATTTTGTGTTGTCATTATTAAAGAAGAAAACTTGTCCCCGAAAACTACTTCAGCCATGTAAAACAAGCAGCTCCTAGCCAATCTATGCCAAAGACAAACCACTTCTGATCACCTCAATATTTATTTCTCAGCCAAACTCATCAAAACAAAAGTCCTTAATGAATAGGATTTCACTCTTTGCTTGTTAACCTTTCCCATATTGCCTATTGGAACTACACCTACATTCTCTCTTATATCCTCATTAGTTATATATGACTTAGCCTCCATTTTAGGAGTGAGTCAGTTTGGACGCTGTTATTGTGCAAATCAGCATTGCTTTACGGTTGTCCAGCTGTCAAATAATACTGAATCTTTTCAAAAGCGCTTTCAAACAACCAGAAAGATATATAGATGAGAAGTATAACTTCAGAAATGGTGACACATATACAGATGAGGAGTATAACTTCAGAAATGGTGATAGAATATACATGTTTAGAATGACAAAGAAAGCAAACAATCATACAATTGTAAAACAGCATTAATAATTTTCATTTTCCAATAAAAACGCTCAGAAATTTGTGTGAAACAAAATAATACAGGCTCCTCAAAGGGGGGAGGAGGACAAAAATAAGACCACTTTTGTATGTTAAAATCATCTAAAAGCCACTGATCTGTTTACGGTATACCATTTTTCCAGCTCTCTATAATAAATACATTCAAGCTCTAGCAATTCGTACCTGTCGAAGAGCCTTTCTTTGGTTTAATGCATACACGTTGTCTTGCTCATTGAAGCCATTTTCTTGAGCTAACGGGATGGGAGGAAGAGAACTTTTGCTAGCAATGTCAAATAATTTGAGTGTATCCTCGTACCCATAGTGCAGTAAATAGGAGCGAACTAATCTGGTAACAATAAGTATTTACATTAGTGTAAACAAAACAAAGTGCTAATATAAGAATGACATTATTGTACCAGGACCAAGGTAAAAGTTTGCCCTAAAATAGATTAAAGATTTACGGTAAGATTCTAACATAGTTAATGAATAAACAAAATATGAGCTCTGTAGTCTGTAATACCCTAGGTACCATTGCTTCTGCTTATTCATGTCTAACATTTCCCTCAACTGTGGTGGATATTTTATGCTATACTTGCATGCAAGATGTTATATATGTGCCTCAGTTCAATTATATGCTACTCTTTAATGAGTTGTGCCTCTAATTTTATTTACTTATTTTTAATCGGCAAGAAAGAAAATTCATTAAACATTAAAAAGCTCAAATCCTAAGGAGGACAAGGGGAAAAGAAAAAAAAAAAAAAAACAACAAAAGATCCTCACACTCTACAAATAGCATTTAAATCCCCAAGAACTAAAAAAAGAGGAATCCCTTTGAAGGAGGGAGCCACCGAACCCCAAAAGGAAGCTAAAAAACACAACTTCTCCCATATGCTCTCCAAATCTTCTACTTTCTCCTCAAAAACTCTACATTCCTTTCAAGCCATAAAACCAAGAAGACCGTGCAAACCACACATCTCCATAGAACCTGAGTCCTTCCGTCTAATCCGAATGCTCTAAAATCAATACAACACAAGCTCACAAGAGGGCATAATAATCCCATCGGTCTCCGCCAAATAAAAAACTCCTCATCATAACAATAATGCAAGACTAGATGATCCATACTTTCCTCAGCCTCCCTATACATAGCACACCATTGTGGAAACAAAAGTCAATTTGGTCTTCTCTTTTAAACCATATTGTTAGTATTAAGTTCAAGTGAGCCAAAGTCCATGCAAACTCTTTTAATTTAAGGGCCACGCAAGCATCCCAAATCATCTTGTGAGTAAGAAAGATGAGGATAATTAAATTATCGATGAGATAATAATAATAATAATAATAATAATAAAGATTTATAAGTAAATAGCCCGGGTGGATGGAGATTCCACACTCTTACATCAACTAGAAGACAATGAAACATCTCAAGGATTACATTCATTGGTCTCATGATCATTTAGGTTTCTAAAGAATTTAAAGTCCCAAGAGATAGGAGATGAATGGGATGAGACCATCAAAGAAATTGAGACATTGTGGGTTGTAGCTAACTGATACAATCACGGAAACATAAGAGAAAATGGAGTATCCCCCCTCCAAGTATATCCTCCCAAAAGTGAGTAAGCTCCCCATTACTTACAAGAAGATGATTGAATTGAGAGAAGCACTGGAGGCCATGAGAGATGAATTTCCATGAAGAAGGGCAAGTCCCCCTCTCCACCACTGCAGAATCCCATCCATTAGCCTGATTCCAATACTTACTTTTAATCACAGCATGCCAGGAAGATTCAACACTCCCTCAAAAACCTTCATAACCACTTATCAAGCAAAGAAATATATTATTGACAATGTGGCCCAAACTAAGGCCCCCTTTGCACTTCGAGAGGGAAACAACAACCCAACTAATCAAATGATCCTTTGAGTAAACCTGTGACACATGATCGACTTCCCCCTTTGTCGAGATGCAATCAGTGAAGACATTGATGCTTGGTGGAGAGATTGACTTCCCCCCATTTTTGGCAATTTTGTGGACTTGAAATCCCTCTTTGAATAACAATTGTTAACACAGGCTGAGAACAGTGGGCAAGTGCCACCCTCCCTTAACCTTGAGTGCCAACTAACTCGAAGAAGGGTGATGCCAATAGTGAAGCTGGACATATGTACAACAAACTTTAAGTGACACATTTGCTTCCAAATCAACTTATGAGGAACAAAGATTAGAACATCCTGAAACTTTTGTGAATTAATTCTGTGAGTGTATAATTACTCGTTCTTTTAAATGATTTTAGGTGGACAAGGCTTAACTTCAAAAGATCAAGCTTTTTGTGCAAAATGAACACTGAAGTTTTGTGCATGTCTGTGTAGTAAAGACTTACATTCTGTATGATGAAGCAGGATGTATCTTGTTTTAAATGACGTAGGTACTTGTACAAGTCTTTGGTTTAATCAATGGTTCACTTGATCAGTTCTAAGGAGTAAAGTCATCAATTTCAGTCCATGGTTAAAAAGTGATTGCTTCACTCAAAATTGACTACTCTTTAGTCTTCTCCAAAGCAGCTGCTTTTATAAGTGAACAAGTAGTTACTGTCAGAATAATATCTTCGGTTATTGTGTATTGCTTATTCTATTAGTTGTTATTTTCTTATTCCGTTATTTCCGTATTTGTGCCTCCAAGGCTCCCATTGTAAGCTACCTATTATCTATGAAGCACGGGTGCGGATGCGGGTGCGGGTGCGGGTGCGATATGGGTATGCCAATACGGCAAATTCTTTTAAAAAGTAGGATACAGGTACGGCTGGGGTACGTTAATTTTTTTTAAAATTTTTTTAAAAATTTATAACTGAACATCCAACATACAAATCAAATTTTCAATATCAAAACTAAAAAAAGAACAGTTTGTCTAAAAAGTTATATAATTCATTCTTTTTCTTTTTCTTTTTTGATTGTCTAAAACAAGATGCAAAAGAAAACAAAACCATGACTCATGGGTAAAAGGTGTTAGAAATAAATTACTTGATGATTTTTGAAGTTGAAAGAAGAATAATAAAGGCTGCAACAAATTCTAGCAGCTGCAAAAAAAAAAAAAAAATTGCCTCGCCGTATCCATGCCATACCCACGACGTACCCGAATGTATTTGCCGTACCCGACATGTAATCAGCATACCCGATACATATACCGTCGTACCGGTGCGCGTACCCTCATCTGGTAAGTACCCGGTACTCGTACGGCATCATTTTTGGAGTACCTGTGCTTCATAGCCTATTATCAATATAAAAAGGGATGATTGTCTAATCATTCCCTAAGTTTTGTTTTCTCTTGACAAACACGGTATCAGAGCCAAGTTGCTCCTAAACCACCACCCAACACCACCACATCATCACCCATAACCACCCATATCTAAAAACTCCCATTTCGGCCCTCTCCCAGCCCTGTCAGCCTTCTTGCCAGCTTTTCAAGGCTTTCCAACAGCCCTTTAGGCTTTGTCGGCTGTCTGTAGCATTTAGGGCACTCCTAGCCCTTCACCATCACTATCGGCAGGTTCTTTAAGTTCTCACCTATCAGGGCCGAAATACACCCTCATATGATCAAAGAATCTTGTTTTGCCCCTAACTTTTTCTTGATTTGTTTTGGGTGATTTGGGACATTTATTACGCTGTTTTGATTGACCCATAAGCCTTTTTTTTCCCCTTTTTTTTTTATTTATTGGGCCAATATATGGTCCTCTTGCTATTTTTTGACCTATTATGCTCCTGTCATGGTCTGCAATTGATATTGCTTGGTCCAGTTGATTTCATACCATCTTCCAACAATTATGATTAGTGCAGGTTGTTATTCAGTGTATAGAGTATAAATAGCTGATATTACTAGTGAATCCACTATTACTTCTCAGCCACCTAGAGGGGAGAGTCCCAATATGACTACTAAATCTGAAAACCTAAACCCTAGCCTTAAAATTATCACCTCTCTATTTAATGGTCAAAACTATCTTGCTTGGTCACAGTGTCTGACCCTTTTCTTGAAGAGTACAGGGAAGATGGGTTATGTTGATGGAAGGATCAAGGCACAAGGTATCACTGATCCAAGTTATGACTAGTGGGAGATTACTAATTCTTTAATTATGGAATGGCTTATTCATTCCATGGTACCTAATATTAGGGAAGGCTACTTGTCTATGGATACCGCTTAGGATATTTGGGATGTTGTAGCCACTACCTATTCCCGGAAAGGGAATTTCTCACAAGCTTTTCGAGTTGCGTTGTTCTATTGAGTGCTCAGTACAAGGGGAGATGACTATTCTTCAGTACTTCATTTTTCTGAATAATGGCTGTAAACGTCTGGATCATCTACAAGATTATAAGTCTATCTGCACAACTGATTCGGTGGGTGACCAAAAGTTTATTGAACAGGAAAGTCTTCAAATTTCTGAAAGGTCTCAACTTAGAGTTTGATCCTCTTCGGAGTCGTGTCCTTGGTATGGATGTTCTACCCTCTCTTCAAGAGGCCTTTGATTATGTACAGAATGAAAAGGGTCGTCATTCTGCTATGCTGCCACCTACTTCTACAGAGCGTTCAGCCTTACTTCCTGCTCCCCCTAAGGATGGTCCTAACCTGTCTCATACTGCACCTAGTCTTTCAAAGAAGGATACACTGTTCTGTGATTATTGCCATCAGCCGAGACATACCTATGAGACTTGTTGAAAGCTTCATGGGTTCCTTCTAGTGGTCATGGTGACCGATCTGGTAGTCATGGGGGCCACTTCGAACGGTCTCAAAGATGCGGGTTTAACCAATGTGCACATCATATTAGTGCAGTGGATACTCTCAAAGCCCTTTCAGTCGTCCCTCCTAGTGGTGATATATCTGGTATGTCTTCTTCTGAGTTAGAGGATTTTTACGACACCTACTAGACCGCCGCTCTTCTACTACTCCATCTGATACATCCTCCTCGTCTTTTGCCCACTCAGGTAACTTAGCAGCTTCTCCAAATGTTTTTCTATCTCATAAGTCTTTACCTTGGATTATTGATTCTGGTGCCTTGGATCATATGTCTAGGTCTTCTGATCTGTTCTCGGAATATAAGCCTTCTTCAGGTCAAGACAAAGTTAGAATTGCTGATAGTACTGTTTCTTTTGTTTCTAGGAAAGGTTTAATCAATGCCGCTCCTTCTCTACCGTTATGTTTTTTATGTTCCCAATTTCCCTGTTAATCTTTTATCGTTGAGTCGTCTTACTCATGACTTGAACTGTAGTGTGACTTTCTTTCCTGATCATTGTCTGTTTCAAGACCTTATCACGAGGAAGACGATTGACAATGGTAGAGTAGAACATGCTCTCTATATCCTGGAGCAAGCAGACAAGCTAGCACTTCATTCCATCAAGTTTTCAACCACTAAGGAAGACTTGTGGCTGTGGCTGTGGCTGTGGCTGTGGCATTTTGGGCACCCATCGTTTCTATTACTTAAGCATTTATTTCCTTCTGTTTTTACAAACAATAATGTCTCTGAGTTTTATTGTGAGTCTTGTTAACTTAGAAAACAATACAGAACTTCTTTTGCTCCAAGCTTTAACAAAAGTTTAGTACCTTTTTCCTTAATTCACTCTGATGTTTGGAGTCCATCTCGTGTCGTGTCTTTAAAAGGGTATAGATGGTTTGTTACTTTTATCGATGATTTTTCTCATACTACTTGGGTGTATCTTATGATGGACAAAAGTGAGGTATTTTCTGTGTTTTATAATTTCCAGAAAATGATATGTACTCAATTTGGAGTGATTGTCAAAATATTGTGTTCTGATAATGAAGGTGAGTATATTGATTCTGGTCTAGCAAGCTATTTTTTCACCCATGCCATTATTCATCAGACTTCTTACACCAACACTCCTCAACAAAATGGGATTGCGGAATGTAAGAATCGTCATCTTCTTGATATGGCTCATTGCATGTCTTTTTCTATGCATGTGCCTAGATCTTACTTGGGGGGGGGGGGGGGGACGCAATTCTCACTGTTGCCTACCTCATCAATCGTCTCCCAACTCAAGTGTTACACAACAAATCTCCTTTCCAAATTTTCTTAGGTTTTGAGTCTGTGTTCTCTATTCTCCCCAAAATCTTTGTCTGTGTCTATTTTCTCTACAATTGTACTTCTCGCGGTAAATTTGATCCCCGCTCTCTAAATGTGTCTTTCTGGGTTACTCTTGTACTCAAAAGGGTTATAAGTGTTAACCATCCTTATCTCGTAAGTGGTTTATATCCATGGATGTCACATTCTTTGAGTCACAATCTTATTTCTAGTCACAATCCTCCTTAGGTCCCAATCCTCCCTCCAGGACAAGCCTTGGTGTGAAGGGATTCCTGGGTTTGTATCAGTTCCTGAATATCAAGAGACCTTTGCACCAGTGGCTAAGATGAATTCATTCAGAGGACTTCTCTCTGGATTGGCCACTTCATGAGTTTGATGTAAAAATATTTTTTTTACATGGTGATCTAGAAAAAGAGGTGTATATGGATATCCCTACTGGCTTTGATGACCATCAAACAAAAGGCTTGGTTTGAGAGATTCACTCAGGCTATACTCAAATATGGCTTCAAATAGAGTTAAGCTGATCACACTTTGTTTGTGAATCATTCCTCACATGCTATGAAGCACGGACACCTCTCCGAAGGGAGTGTATGAGTGTTCGACACGTGTCAAACACTGACACACACCGGACAAGCGTTGGACACGTGTCAAACACTATGGGAAGTGTCCTAATTTTTTTCGAATTTTTGCAGTCGAACACGTTTGAGACACGTAGAGGCACATTTTAGACATTTACGAGGAACAAAATGTAATTTCAAAACTTGTAAATGGGGTAAAATGTGTAAAAACACAAAAGTTTGCTTTCCTAAACTAAACCCTAACGTCAACAAAGTGAAAGAGAAGAGATAGAGAAGAGAAAAGAGGGTGAAGAAAAACCTCAACCAGTTGAAGCTCAAGAGAGTAAAGAACCAGTCGATCGATCTAGGGCTTCAAGGTATGTCCTTCGTTCTTCTTCTTTTCTTCTTCGCTTCTTTTTTCTTCTTCTTTCTTCAATTCGATGGTCTTCGAAGGTCCTCTCTCTCTCTCTCTCTCTCTCTCTCTCTCTCTCTCTCTCCGTTTCGCAGTTCATCTCTCTCTCTCACTCTTTTCGTCTCTCTATCGTCTCTGTTTGTTTTGTTTCTTGCTTTTCTTTTCATAGTCCCTAATTAAAGATATTTTTGTATTAAAATACCTTTTTTTTCAATAACAAAAACCCTACTTTTTTCATTTATATACTTACTTCTTTTTTTTCCCTCTTTTTATTTTTTCTATTTTTTTGGGTATTCTTGTTTGCTTAACCTGAACATAAATAGTACTAATTATTTTTATTTGTTGAATGATCTTTTTTTCAATTTTAACGTATAATAAATAAATAAAATTATATATATTGAACGTGTCCCCAACATGTCGTGTCCCTTGTTTTTTGAAAATTTGCATGTCCACATGTCCGCGTCGTGTCTCATGTCCGTATCCGTGTCCGTGCTACGTAGCTCACATGGTAAGACTATAACTCTTATTGTTTATGTACATGACAGTGCTTACAAGAGATGATAGAGAGCAAATACCCCGGTTAAAAAAATATTTGGCAACCAAGTTTGAAATAAAAAACTTAGGGAATTCGAAGTATTTCCTAAGTATTGAGATTGCTCCGTTTACGGATGGAATTTTCATCTGTCAGAGAAAATATGTTATTAGACCTGTTGAAACTTGAAAGAAACCGAGATGCTTGAGAGTAAAGCTTGTGATACACCACTGGAGCCAAACCAAAAACTTAGTGATGATAGTAGAGGAGCTATTGTTGATAGGGGGAGTTATCAGAGACTAGTGGGTAAGCTCATTTGCTCATCCCATTCTCGTCCTGACATTACCATGGCAATTAGTGTGGTTAGCCAATTCATGTATGCTCCTCATAAGACACACTTGGCTGCAATAATGCGCATCCTTAAATACATAAAATCTTCTCCAAGAAAGGGCCTCTATTTTTCAAAACATGACCATCTTCAGGGTGGAAGCTTATACAAATGTTGATTGGGCAGGATCAGTAACTGATAGAAGGTCCATATCTGATTATTGTACCTTTGTTGGAGGTAATTTGGTTACTTGGTGGAGCAGGAAACATAATGTAATCACCCGGTCTAGTGCAAAGGCCGAGTGTAGAGCCATGTCACAAGGTATATGTGAACTCTTGTGGATCAAGTTACTACTACTAAGTAATATGGGGATTAGCCATATACTAATTTCATGCGACTGTA
The DNA here is from genome assembly GCA_030407325.1 of Camellia japonica. Taxonomy (NCBI): domain Eukaryota; kingdom Viridiplantae; phylum Streptophyta; class Magnoliopsida; order Ericales; family Theaceae; genus Camellia; species Camellia japonica. The sequence goes on from JAPPVO010000016.1 coordinate 95,904,045, forward strand.
CTGTGACAATAAGGCTGCTATGAACAATCCAGTTCAGCATGACCGAACGAAACATGTGGAGATTGATCGCCACTTCATTAAGGAGAAACTCACCAATGGCACTATATGTACTCCTTTTATCAAGTCAGTTAAACAACTAGCAGACATTCTCACCAAGGGAATTGGAAGCAAACCATTCCATAATGTGAGAGATATCGTCGCACCAGCTTGAGGGCGAGTGTTAGAATAATATCTTTGGTTATTGTGTATTGATTATTCTATTAGCTGTTATTTCCGTATTTGTGCCTCCAAGGCTTCCATCGTAAGCTATCTATTATCAATATAAAAGGGGATGATTGTCTAATCATTCCCTAAGTTTTGCTCCTTAACAAACAATTACTCTCCACATTTTCAAAACTAGCATAAAGGGACTTGTAAATGCTATATGATGAGAACGTTTACAATAAATGATGTCTCAATTGTCAACAAGAGAAACTAGTGGTGCGAAAAGTAGGTAGAAGCTCACGAATCTCAAATTATCTAATCCTTTCCTTAATTTGTTCTCCATTTTGTTTCAAATGTTTCCTCTCTCCTCACTCCCCTCTCTAAATTTGTACTACCTATCACATACCTCATTGTACCAAAATCCAAATAAAGCAAACTCTTCGTTAACCTACATCCTACTACTTCTTTGATCAGGAACAAAGATATTTTACTAAAAATAACAAAAGAAAGCATACAAGAAGAGGAGGACAGGATGTCCACCAGAAAAACAAAAAGTACAGGGGAAAAAAAAGATTACATATCACACACTGCCCTTCAGTTCCTATTAATAGAAAAGGGAGACTGAAACCCAACATGATGATATATGACAAATCTGATCCCATATCACCTTTAAATACTCAAATTTATCTTCAAAAATCTTTGCAATCTTTTCAAACCAAATCTCCCAAAATATAGCAAAGGTGACACAATCCCATATAACTTGAGCTTTCTTATTGATAACCTATGAAGCACCGACACGTTCCCAAGCTCTGTGTACGAGCGTCGGACACGTGTCGGACACGGACACGCATCGGACACGCGGTAGACACGTGTCCGACACTCTCACTAACGTGTCTCCTTTTTTTTTTTGAAATCTTCCAGTCGGACACGCCATGGACACGGCGGGACACTTTTCGGACACTCGTGAGGTGGATCGAAGGAGCCCTAACTATTTTCCTTGATCGACAGAGAAAGAGAGAAAGGGATCGAGGGAGACAGAAAGAGAGAAAGAGATCGAGGGAGACAGAAAAGAGAGAGAGATCGAGGGAGGAGAGAAGACAGAGAAGGAGAGAAAGAGATCAAGGGAGAGGAGAAGCTAACCTGTTCAGAAGCTAAGAAGAGGAGAAGCTAACTCGTGAGGTGGATCGAAGAAGCCCTAACGGAGGTATTCTTCTTCTTCTCTTCTTCTCCTTCTTCTCTGTCTCCATCATCTCTGTTCTTCTTCTCCTCTTCATTTTCATCTTCTCCTCCTCCCTTTCGTCTCTCCCTTTTCTGATCTCTCTCCCTCTGCCTTTTTGACTTCACCTTCTCTCTCCTCTATCGTTTCTCTTTTATATTTTTTTTCTTCTCATTTTCTGGACTCAACATTTCTCTCTCCCCCTCTTTTTTTTTTTCTTTTTTCTTTTTTCTTTATCCTTATTTTTATGTTAAACTTAAAATTCATAAAATAAATTATTTTTATTAAAAAAACTCATTTTTTATTAATTTTTTTAAAAATATATATTTATTAATTTTATTATTATTTAGATTGTATAAGAATTAATAATTTTATTTTTATTTTAGACATATAATAAATAAATAAAATTATATATATTAAACGTGTCCCCAGCGTGTCGTGTCTCCTATTTTTTGAAAAATTGCGTTTTTCGCGTGTCCGTGTCGTGTCCGTGTCGTGTCCCGTGTCCGTGTCCGTGTCCGTGCAACATAGTTGATAACAAATCCCCAAAATCAAGCAGAAGAATCTGAATAGAAACAGAGGAGCCACCAAATCCATATTCACCATATAAAACAGTTTGTGCCACCATGAAAATTCCACGGGACAATGCAAAAAGAAAAAATGTTCGATAGTTTCTTTTTCCATTCTACGCAAAATATACCACTATAAAGCAAAGAGTAAATGAGTCTCCTTTTTTTTAAACAAATCATTAGTATTAATCTTCTTATGAGCCACAGACCATAGCGAAACTTCTTTAAAGGGCACACAAGCATTCCAAATCATTTTATAAGGCGCAAACAGAAGAACATTATGCTAATCAATTGACTCATGAAAGAATGATTTTTAAAACCGATGTATGAATCAACCACACACTTCTATCCACGGCATCACGCCTCAAAGAACATTGTGAATAACAATAATGCCAAATCATTAGCCTCCTTGTCATTTAAATTTCTGAAAATAAATGGAATTCCAAGAAATGGGAGCCTCGTAGGAACAAGCAAGAGAAGCAATAGAAGAACTAAGAGAGCGAGACAAGCGATATAGGTGCGGAAAAAAATAATCAAAAGCATCATCCCCAATCCCAATCCAAACAACCTCCCAAAAATGGACATCTCTCCATTCCTTAGCATGAGACAAATGAAATGAGAAAAATGATCCCCAAGATATGCATTTTCATAGAGCTCTAGAATTTCCTCAAAAAGCCACTTAAGAATCCCAACTATTGGGTTGGATCCCATACTTGCTTTCAATCACGTAATGCCATAACGAATTTATCCTTCTAAAACAGTTCTTACTTGGTCTTATCATATTGCAGAATGTCCTTTTTTCCCAGGACAACTAGCATCCTCACACTTCCTACATCAGTAACACCTTACCAAAATTTGAACTCAACAATGCATTTCCAAATGGAAATACAAATTGAACTCAACAATAATATCCAATGAATAACAAGTTTGTGAGACAATTTATATATACATATATAAATGTAGTATACGAAAATTTAAATAATTAAGTTTTCCAGCAGATAAAGAGCTAATTGGGTGATACACCATACATTAAATGAATAGCGCTCGCTTAAGTGATACAAGTCACAATGCATATGCCTTCAAATGAAGAGCAGCAAAAAGAAACTAAACTTAAACTTCAAAACGCCCAACTTGACAACTTTGTAAAAATACCGAAAGGTGCTCATTTTTTGCATGCACCATCTAAAAGGAAATTTTTCATTTCAATATATTTATTTATTTATTTTGATTGGCACCGGGGTGTCCGGATCAAAGCCCAAATAATTCCCAAGGGTGCATAAGCCATCGGCAAGGAATTTCCCGCAAGTGCACCACGATTAATTCAAGGGTTTTCCTCCAATCCGATGGCCCCAAGGAATTGTTAGCACCTAAGAGGTTTCGATCCCTGAACCTTGGAGGGAGCACACCCCCAAGCCCTTGCCACCAGGCCAACCCCTTGGGGTTTTTGCATTTCAATTTATGCTTTCACTGTACAAGCAATAATTCTGTTCCTACAACCCTTGTATGCCCCAAAGTCAAGTTGACTCATTGTAAGCGCAATGGTAAACTTTAATATCAATCTATCAATTTCTTGATGTCTCCTACTACTACTATAATTATTAGACAAGTTGGAGGGAAAAAAAACTAAAATCCAATGTAAACTTACCCGTAACTGACATTCTGTGGTATAGACATTTTCTCAATCATTGTCTGTTGCTTCGCTCTTTCCTGCGCTTCAAATACCTAATCATAAGATGCAAGAACCCAAAACAAAGGGCATCAATTTCCATGGGAAGCATAAAGCTAAAGCCTTTCTAGTTACTACTTTTAGAATTAATTCTACGATATTCATGTAAGAAACGGTCCTTTACTATATCTAACATCTTGACAAATTAAAAGAAAACTAGTGACTAGAATGTGAAAACTACGAACACAATGAGTTGACACTCAAGATCATCACTTCTAACATTGAAAGTAAGTTATTCAGTGCCCTGCAATTGCTAAATAGAAATAACCACCAAAACTAATCAGTAACTAGCGCCAGGAGACACGAATAAAAGCTCAGTTTACAACTCCACAAATTTAACTACTATTCAATTCCCACACGATGTATGATTCAGGGATCAACTAATGTTCCAGTATAGCAGTAGCTGCAGTACCAGAAATTTGATTAGCATCACATTAGCATGCACAAAGTGATGACAAATTTAAATTTTAAAATCAAATCTATGAAAAGAAGAGGCAGTTCTCCATCTCAATAAATAACAATTGAACCTAGACTACATTTTCAAAGGATAAACGGAGAAGGATTCACCATAGGTGCATGCCTCTTCTAGTAAGTACAATTTTATTTTTTTTAAGATTTGAAAATATGCTTGCTTTTATAACAGAACAATCAAAATTATCATTGTTACTTGAAAGTGAATATAAAAATACAGAAGTTAAAGCAATACGTATACTGCATGCATAAGCAGAGTGATGAACAATAAATATAAATATAGCAAACTGAGCTAAAGACAATTAACAGAGAAAAGATGATGATGAAAAAAAATGAAATTATCTTACCTTGAGATTAAACTGAAAGGGTTCATTCCCAAAATTGACATGGACCCTACAGCATCAAAATCAAACATACAATTAAAAGGCATCACAACCTCTTTGACTTTGATGAGAATAAAACAGTACAGAGGTTTCCTGCTGTACGAAGCAAATAATAGCAGAAATAGTAAGTGAAAGGAGAAACTTGAGAAGTGATCCATGCAAAAACTCAAGAAGATCAGAGCCATAATCTTTCTTCACAAGTGTATTAGAAAACCCATATATAGGGGGCATAATCTCTCCCTTTGGAAGGAGGTTATTGGATAACAAAGTTTCAGATTGGAGTATTTTCTTACATTATTATTCCTCTCACTCATCATGGTTTAGATTTGGGCCCCAAGCTTGTTGAATTCAAGTTTGCCTTGTTGGAAACTGCGTCAATCAGCTTTAAAATCTGAATTTATCAAATTTTCAGTCTTGATTAGAGTTATACTTAAGTCTACCTCTAATTGCAAACATTGGAGCCTCGAACTAAACACATCAAACAGCCACCTCTGTTTCTACCAAATACACCAACAAACAAAAATTGAAGCTATATTCCCTGGGAGACTAACTCTTCTAAGAGGACATTCCCCATGCCAAATATGAAAATGTTGTCATGCCTAATAAGTGGCTAAATGATATGATAGGCTTTGGAACCTAAAATGAAGGCTGTCTGTTGGGGCCCACAATCTTTTATCTACACAGATATTTTCATAATATTTTAGGTATACATAGATTTTTGTATAGGTATTGATTTCTGATTTCGGTATTGTAGTTTGTTAATTCCTTGGTGCATTAGTTATCTCAACTTACATAAATATAGCCCGTGAGAAAACATTACTTGTAAAATATTCACCATTCAATTTTTAACATGTACTAGATATAAACTCAGCCAATCCAGCTTATTTTATTGGAAAACCACAACATTCACTTGTTGAATTTTGTCGTTGGAATGGTGAATCACAAAAACTGCTTCTTGGTAAACAGCTCCCTTTCACCAAGGTATTGTTTAATAAACTTTGACATTAAAGGTTCAATGGATCAAAAGGCTAAGTTTGTCATATGCAAATTTCAACCATATTCATGCAAACAAAAGCGACCATCAAACCAAATAGTAGAATCTTAATGTAATTAATCACTCTCAAATAGGTGAACTAAAGTAACTGGTATTTTTGCTTTTTGAGCATGCACCATCTAATACAAACACAATTGTCCTGTTAAATTAGATGAATGGCAGAAGTAATAAAGTAGTAAGTGAGTAGAGAGGGTTAGGAGGCACAACATACTCCTCATATTGGCTGTGAACGGCAATAGTAGGAAATAAGGGACCCTTCACATCGTTAGACACTGTTCCCACTACCTCCCCATTTTTACTGGCATCAACAATATAAAACAGAGATTTATAAGAATTCTAATAAGAGTCAAAGAAACACCAAAAATAAATTAAATTAAATCAAATTAAATATAACTACACAAGAGTGAAACCACACTGCTGGTTCTCACGGTCATCAACAATCAAACCACTTACATACAAGACTAGTTTCATGCAAAAGCAAGTGGAATGTCAAATGTTGTCTTACGTGAAAAAGAATTCCTGTGAAGCATAGTTGATACCACTACCAACTGTATCACCAGTTGTAAATGTTGGGCCAAATGACTCTCCCTTTCCTTGCCCACGATAAAGAAATCCATCATCTCCATGATATCCATAACTATTTGCTTCCCACCTGTTATTTAGAAGAATAGGACAGCAATTCAATTCACACCCACAGATTCTGGCTGCAAAATTTTAGTAAAAAGGAATTTAAAGGCGGAAGAAAAGGACAGCAAGTTCAATTCACACCCACAAATTCTGGCCACAATTTTAGCAGAAAAGAATTTTAAGGGACACTAGACAGCATTTGTAGCCATTCTCTCATATAATTTTGTCAAATAACAAGTATATTTAAAACTTAATTCCCAATATAATTTGACATTGACAAGCTAGGAACCATGTAAACCACCAAATCTCATTTAATTTTCCATGATTTTTTATGCAGCCTCTTCGTGATGAGTTGGAGCCAGGCTCTTGGCTGTATAGCTCAACAAATGATCAATAAAGGGAAGTAGGGTTCCTGTGATAGACAGAACGAAACGTCCCTCACATGATCGATAAATGATCAAGATGGAGTGACTTGAATGGAGAGACAGGGAACAAATGCCAATGTATATGTAGGTTGAATCCAAGAACCCCCCCTCAACTCAACTTAAGCTTTGATACCACGTTAAGTCATCAATTGTCCCAAAAGCTTGATTTGTTAACAAATGGATCCAACAATGTATATAACAAGATGGCATCTTCTAAGCCATCTACTATAATATATCTTAAAAAGGTTCCGATGGGGCATGATAGCATCTTGAGAGCAATAGTTCAATTAGTACCAAAGAGAAGAAGAAAAAAAAGAAAAAAAAAAGAAAGATCACTTCCTTTTAAAATGGTAATGATTATAGTCATCCATCCTACTGATTGGTTTGGAAGAATAAAGTTCCCTGTCTGAAATGTCAATAGGGCCCATTAGAGAGTGAATAGAATAGAAATTTGTCAAGCTATCAAACTCTATAAAACCCACTACCAAATATTATGTTGTGTAAATTTAATAGCAATAAAGGATTGATCGTACATTTATTGTAGAATTTCCTATTATGTATGCAAAAGCTTTACAGTTTCTGTGGCCATTAATTTGGTGGCTCCTTCAGAAACACAGCTCTTAGAAATACTTTTTGGCTCATCCCACGACCCACAAATTAATAGGGACCAGCAATAAGGAATGGTCTCTTTCTTAGCTATAGACCTCTTCACCGATGAATTCTAAGGAGTTACACATGATTGGGCCCCATTTTGATCTTGTTATATTCAAGTTGTGGAAGTTTCTTTATGTTGGAGCAACCTGCTCTGCATAGAGTTGAGCTCAACTTTGAAGATTGGTGCTAGGGAAACACGAAAAGATAATACTCGGGGAATCTTAAAAGAACGTGATAACCTCACTTTTTCAGACGAGTAGCGGCAAGTTTTGTCACTTAAGCAAAGATGTATTCCAGGTCACAGAGCTACCAAGAAGTCACTTCGAATGGGATTCAACCTTGTTGAGGTTAAATGTTTCATTGTCATAGAATGGCTGAAATCCAATTCTCCACATCCTTGCCATTATGGCAATTCAGAGGTGAAGTTTTTATATCTCTGTCAATCTACCTCTTTTGAGAAGGAGATAAGAGTTGGGTCCACAATCTGGCTAAGAAAGAGATGATTCCTCAACCACAAGGTTGGTGAACACCTTATAATCCTTCTATGGGCCAGCTTTATAGCGTGTTGAACTAGTTTGCCATTGTCTTTGCACTCTATTGAGTTTAAATTTGCCTCTGATAAGGATTGCATTCCCTCATCCCCCCCCCCCCCCCCCCCCCCCCCCCCCCCCCCTTTTGCTCATCTTGCAAAGCATGCCTCATTCTTAAAAAGGGCCATTGACTAGCTGGTTTGCTAGGGCATTCTATATTTGGCAAAATGAAAAGTTCAATGCACAGAAACAAAAACTCAGAGATGCATAATATGCTTATGCAATTAACAAAAGAAAATTGGAAACTGAACTAAAGCGGCTAAATTCCAAATGTGGGTGGTTTGGTAGGACAAGTCTAGTCTAGGTTTGCTAGAGCCAATTTAAGTTTTAAACTGAATTTTCAAATATAAAATGCCAATTAATTAAGCTTTCAAAGTTAAAAATCTTGTATCAATATTATCGAAATTTAACTTCCAAAACTGGTTTGCATTGTGTTGCGTCCGTATACACTAATGCAATATAATGTAATGAAATGCAACAAAACTAGAGTTTATTAAAAAAATAAATAAATAAATAAACCAATACTTGGTAGAAATTGAATTTCATTGAATTGAAGAATTGCGACAGGTGTGAAGAAGAATATGGTTTTACCCGGGTTGCCTGCGCATCTTGAAACCCTCGGTGGTGAATCCGATGGCAGTCTGGCCCTTGGCGCCAGCGTTCTTGACGTAAATCTCGAAGTAGTAGACAAGGCGCTTCACAGGGGCGGGACGATTGGCCTGGACAACTCCAACATCATGACCGTGCAAGTTCACATTTGTGTATTGCACAGAGAGCTTGTCTGGAAACACGTTCAAGAAACCACCGTAGGTGTTGATCGTGTTGAGTTCCGTCGGAGACTCCTCCTCGGCCTCCTCCTCCGCCTCCATCTCCATCGAAGCCTTGGAATTGTGCTTCCATAGCTCCAGAAAGTAGGAGCCTATGCGGTCTTGATGATTGTTCACCATTTACGCCTACACCAAAAACCCTAGATTTTGATTGGAAGAAAGTGAAAGTGAAAGTGAAAGTAAAAACCCTAGAGATCGATTTGAAAAGATTTTAACAAGTTTGTTCGTGTGTTTGAGAGAGTTCGTGATTGATAAGCATTTGATTTGATGCTGAGAGAGAGAGAGAGAGAAGAGAGAGATGCAAGAAAGAAAGGAAGGCTTCCTTTCTTGAGGGTTGAGTGAACGGTGATGATTATTATTTAAATACACGTTAATATGCCAGCTCCATTTCATTGAAGGGCGAATTACACTGTTCCTCGTGTACTTGGTTGTTAGTTCTTATCATTTTAATTTTAAATTTTTTTATTTTGTTTTAAATTAATCTAATTGTTTGTTACGGCATTATTAATATTTTAGATAAATTACAAATATACCTTTTGAGATTTGCATAAATTATAGATTAGCTCCAGTGGTTTGAAAAATTATAAATAGTTTCTTATTAAAATCTTTTATTTAACATAATTAATCAAAAAAATAAAATTCATTATTACTCTCCTATACAATAATAAAATTATCTAAATTATCAATTGAAACATTAAAAATTGTTAATTGACTTAATGATTTATCAATAGAAAGGCAAATTACATATACCCCTTAAGGGGAAATTCTATTTCCACCACCCTAATAAACTCAGTGAACACACTTAATGAAAAATTAGATTAATGACAATTATATCCTAATTAAAAATTACTATAATAACCATTGATCAACACTCCTAATATTATATATAAAAATTATTTATACACATCTTTTAGAAATAAAAATATCTCAATATGCACTTTTTCTTTTGTAGTCAGTTTGCTGGGGTGCTCTAACGTGATATTGCAATCTGGGTGTCGTCCAACTAGCAAGGTTTCCTCGAATTCTTGAACTTGGTCGCTATTTTTAAGGGGATTGAAAGGTTTGGGATCAGGAACTGAAGGTGGGTTGTCGAGGAGGAAGATGTTCTTGAGGATGGTGTTGTTCTTGAGGACAGTGAATACAGGGATTGTCTTTCTCTTGTTCTTGTGCTTCTTCTCTCTTATCAGAAGCAGCCATGGTGGGGGGCAAAAGTTGCAAAGAGAGAGAGAGAGACAGAATTGATTCGGAGGTTAAACTACGAAGTTATGAATTTTTTTCGGAATTTAATGGACGAAATTATGCATAATATTCGGAAACCAAGTTCCGAATGAAACACATATATTCGGAAACCCAGTGCCGAGCACTTCCAGCTACAAAACAAACATACTTTCATGCCAATGGAGTGAAGAGAGATCCGAAAATTGTCAATCTAATAACAAAATGATAAATGTAATAATAAAATTGAAAGATTTCTTACCTTAAACAAGGTTTTCAACAGTGTTTAGTAGATGTTCAATGGAGCTCTTGAAATCTTCAATAGAGGTGAGGAAAGTGCAGATTTTTTTTTTTTTTTTTTTTGGTTTCCTATTTGAACTTCTTCTTCTTTCTTCCTGTTTGAAGTACAAATGTAAATTGGGGTCACTTTGGTTTTCACGAGAGTGGGTGGAAATTAAAGTGTGTGTATTTTGAGGGTAAAATGTGTGTATATGAATGAAGGATTTATTTGTAATTTTAAGGATGTGGGTTGGGATAATTACTTAATAATTAAATTAATAGAGATGTGTATTGAGAAAAGATTTGCCCTGAATTTATTAGGAGGTGGAAATAGAATTACTCCCCCTTAAGGTTTGGCTAAATTGCAGATACCCCTGAGGTTTTGAAAATTACATTATGTCCTCTAAGTTTGTATTCGCGTAACAGTTTGGCCCCCTGCCGTGAACTAAACCGTTACAGAAGTATGCTGACATCACCAAAATGTATGTTGATGGACCATATTGCCCCTGGGACCTTTCAAAGTGCCAAACAATCCCCTTTATTTATTTTTAAACAAACAACCTGATTTAACATGTACCAAAGCACCAAACAACTTTTTTTTTCTTTTATTTTTTTATTTTTTTTTTATTTTTGTTGAACACAACCAAACAACCTGATTTAACCTAAAATCCCTTTGGTTTGTTGTTTTAAAAAAAAATTCAAACTTTTTTTTAAAATAAAAACGAATCTAATAAAAATAAATATGAAGAAATATGTTTAATTTGTAAAAAATTATTTCTAGCAACTCGAAAGATAAAATTATATAAAAATGATAGTTATTTTTTATTTCTTAACTAAATTAATTTTAATTTTTTAAAAAAATTTCTAAAACAAATTTCTAAAAATCAAACCATACATAGTATAAGAATCTTTTGATAAATCATTTCATACGTTGGTAACTTATTTAATTATTTGTTAATTTTATGATATTTTTAGCATTTGATAAGTGTTTTTCCATTTTAATTTTGCATTCCATAAATTATTAAATTAATTAATTTTGTATTCACAACTTATTCAGTTAATTTGTTATTTTTTGAGTTTTTTTGGGTGAATAGTTATTTTTTGGGTAATAAATAAATACCATGAAATCCTCTTCAACATGAAAGGAATGAAGAAATAGCACTCCAGTAGCTTGAAAATGAAATATTAGCTTAAAAATTTAGATACACAAGTCTGATATATTAACTTAATTACATATTCATGTCCACCAAAATAAACCATGCAATACTATATCTTAGTTACAAATTCTTGTCCAACAAAAATTTTGCAAGTCAATAAAAGCGTAGTAGCCCACCCAATTCAAAAACCTGGGATGAGCAAGGATGCATGCCTTCCGATATGTACTAATATGAAGACATTGTTAGAAAAGTATACCCACTAATTACACAAAAAGTATACCTTAGTCTTTAATTCCTTCCAGCATCCCCTATACAAAAAGCATCACCTGAAAAATAAAAAAACAAAGAACAACAAAATATAAATGAATATATTTTAAGTGTTATGCATGATGCAATTACATGCATACCTATGGTTCAAGTCATGCTCCACTGAGTTGGAAGCACCCCATTTTGTCCTCGATCCTAAAAAATGAATTGGATTAGTTGGCCTCAAATTCCATGTGGAAAAATAAAATAAAATAACATAATCATTTGTCGTTCACACTTACATCAACAGTGCTCCTCTTAGTAGTTGTGGACCTTCCAATAGTGCTCCTTTCAACAACAGTACCAATTCCTCTCTGAGCAGACTCATTTGTTCCCATTTCCCTACCCCTAATAGGTGCCCTTTGGCATGTCCTCTTATTGTGCACAATTCCCCTTGCAAATGATGCACTTCACAATGCATGATCTTTTTGATGGTGCAGCCTCATCAACTTCTCTTCTCCTACTTTTCCTAGGTCTTCCAGGCATCTTCTTAAGAGGTGGAGGCTTCAACTCATCTCTAAGAACTAGACCCCATAAACTCTCATCATGCATTGGATGTATAATTTCCACATATGCCTTAAAATAAGTGTGTTTGTAGTACATTGTGTCACAATAGGTCTCCAAGTTCATCCTCTTATGAGTAATGTAAGCTGTTGCATGCTTGCAAGGGACTCCACTTATGTCCCATATCCTGCAACAACATGACCTTCTTTATAGGTTCACAATATAAGACACCACACCTTCAACCACTTGATACTCCTCTTGTCCTGCAAAAGTCACTTTACAAAGCCTAGATTGAAGAACCACTTCATCAAATTTCTTCTTAGACTTTGTTTGTCATAACCTAAAAAAGATAAAAAGTCAAAAAGTCACTATCTTATTTAAGTCACATCATCTTATTTAAGTCACATCACCTCTCTATCACATCATTTCAAACTCAACCCATACCTAACCCATATTTCATAAAAAGTAAAAAAGTACACTTATTTAGATCATCTCAAACAACCCCTTAATGTTAGTGGTTACCAAAGATTGCCATGAAGCTGCCTCTTCAAACCTCTTATGTAACTTATTCATCAGTTTCAATCTGATATTTTCCAACAATGTCAAGATAGGTTTACCCCTAACATTACCAATCCAATTATTAAATGACTCCACCATGTTGCTAGTAACATGTTCACTCTTCACCCTATGATCAAATGTGTGTCTTGCCCATATTTTAACTGGAAATTTAGAAAGCCAGCTATGTGCTTCAGAAGATAACTCCAACATTTGTCCCATTTCAATGTTAAAATCCTTGACATTGTAAGCTTTAGCTGCAACCCAAAAGGCTCTTTTCATCTTTAAACCAGGGAATTTGCCCTTCAAGTTATTGAAAATGTGTCTACAGCACCTCCTATGTGTTGCTTGGGGTATTTCTTGTCTTATGGCTGGCTCAATGCCCTTTTGACCATCAGACATGATTGTCAATGGCATGTTTTTGGGGCCATTACCAAAAATGGTGTTCAAGTGGTAAAGGAAAAAAGCCTAACTATCCTTACATTCACTCTCCACCACATCAATTGCAATAGGATAAAGACCATTATTTCTATCAAAACCAACTGCAACTAACAATATGCTCCCAAATGGTCCTTTCAAATGACACCCATCCACATCTATGAAAGGTCTGCAACCTTCTTTAAAGCCATGTTGTATGGCTGCAAATGAAAGAAAAATTCTTTTGAATGTTGGTAAGGGAGGAGGTAAGTTTGGCTTAGATTGTGGTTTTCTTTCCCTTTCAATTGACCAAACTACCAGGATTGGTCCTCAACACTTCTGCAGCATACATTGGAAGTTTGGTGTAAGCCTTTGCATGATTACCCTCAATTGCCTCCCTGGCTTTCCTTTGTTCTCTATACAGTTGCATTCTTGTAGTCTCCAATCCATAATTTTTAGCTATTTCATCATGCATTGCCTCTAAAGTGATCCCAGGATTCCCTCTAAGAGTTTTTTCAAACTTCTTAGCAATCCAAGATGTTGTTGCTTCAGTATTCCTTTCTACTTTAACGCGTGTATGGTCAGGGCCCAATGTCTTAATCTTATATGTCACCCCATCAGGTAATGGAGAAGCATGAATTCTCCATTCACACATTGAGGAAGCACATATGCAAGTCACTATTTTCTTGTCATTTTTTATTTTAATCAATTTAACCTCTTTCAATTGCAAATTCCTGGAGCACAGTCCTGAAGTGATACACATCATCAATTATCATTCCCTTCTCCAATGCTATTTTCTCCCCTTCCTTTATTTCAAACATTTTCCCCCTCATATATTTGTCAACATTAACACCTTGCACATCTTCTTCATCAGTAGAATATTTCCCTCCTATATCATCAGATTCATAGTCTAATATCCCCTCATCATTAGCCTCAATTGGTTCATCTGACCCATTACTACCTTCATCATTATCTAAAGTGTCCTGATCATCCTCATCACTAATGATATAAGCATTTTCTTCATCAGCATCTACTTTACTAAATTCAAAATCCCCTAATCCAATCAACATCATTGTAGTCATCCACATTGCTAAATAAATCATCAAATACTACCGATCTATTTCCAATGTTACTACTCACACCACCTCTCGTACTTATGCTGCTACTACTTACGTGTCCCTCTCCACTAGTAGAAGTATCAGTTACGATAAATGAAGGTAAAAGTCGATCAAGTTCCAAAAAAATATTAATCACCTTAGTACCATAATTTGAACTAAACATTTCAATGACATCCTGATCAGATTTAACCTTCATGTGTATTTGTAAAGTACAAATTTAATCCCACACCAAAATTCCCAGCTACATTAGTGAGTGCAGCTTCACAAGCATCAGCCAACAATTGCATGTAGTTATACTTGTAAGGATTAACATTCAAAATGTGACTTATAGAACCATTAAAGTGTACTAGTATGTCATGAAGCATGGGATCAGCCATTGTCCTAAATACAAAAAATTCATCACAAAATTCATGAATATCAAAAGACATCTACACAACAAGCTTACATTACAACATCAAAATTTTAGTAAATAAAAGAGTAGAAAATAAACCCAAAAAAACCACTGTAGACACCCCATTTTTGACCGACCTTAAGACTCAGACGTCATCGATTGAGCGCTCGGTGATGGTGCATGTTGTGCTCGTTCTGAGGTTACGGAGTCTCGGCTGAGAGCCTTGCCTCCGGACTTCGGGATTCTTTTATGCTTTGCCTCGGTTTGCGAACCAGGTTCTGTTTTCTCTTCCCGAAGGGAGGGAGAGGTCTCGTAGACCATCTCTCAGTGGCCGTAGGCTACTTTTCGTGGTCGTAGACCACTGTTCCCGTTTGGAGACCAGTTTTCGGTTTTCGGAGCCGTCGATCGTGCGCCTCGGTTCGGGACCGCTTAACTTTCTTTGTTTGCTCCGGTTTTTGGCACACACCTTGTTTTCTCTCTCTAGAGGGACACTGTGGCCCGGGAGACCACTTTCGTGGTCGCGCGCCACTTTCGATGCTTAACAGTCAGTTTTTGGGGCACCCGGCTGTGCGTTTTGACCCCCGAACCCTCGTTTTGCATCCGTCTTGGTTCATTTTTGGTGTGGACCCTTTTTCATTGTTTGGAAGGTGGTACAAGGGTGGGAGACCACCTTTTCTCTTGGAGACCACCTTTTCTCCCGCCGGCCAGTTTTCTTGTTAGAAAGCTGGTCTCCTTTGTTTTTGAGCCACTTTTTCTGGTCTCTCATACCACCACTGAGTTGCTTCACCTGGGAGACCACCAATCAGGGCTGCCGACCAGCTTTTGATGATTGACCCTTTTGAACCTGGTCTGCTGACCAGGGCAAGGGGTCGGCCGACCACCTGAACTGGTCGGCCAGCTTTCTCATTTTTTGTCTCACTGAGTGTTAGCCAGCTATGCCAGCTGGAAACCTTAGAATTGATTCTCCATACACGTGTATGGAGGATATTTAAGCTTGGTTTTAAGCTTCTTGAGGAAGCTTTAGCCCCTCTCCTCTATAAAGGAAGAGGTCATCTTCCATTGCAAGGGTTCAGACTTTGCTTCTAAGGCATACAATATACACCTCTCTATATCTCTCTCTTTTGTGCTCAAATACTCCATAGTTCTTGGCCTTTTGCACACTAACTGTAACAACCCTCACCACTGTTTACTGATTAACCACTGATTACTGCTAAACTGAGACTGATCATGATAAGTATTTGAACCGACTGAAATACTGAACTGGTTGATTGAATGTGCTAGTTGAATGCATTTCTATCTGTTTGACTGTCGAATTATCTGTTAATGTTTTATACTTTAAACTGCAAATTGAAGGCCTTATCGACGGCCGAATCTGAAACTGATTAGTGATATATGTTAATCATAATTTATGTGATTTTATAGCATATTTAATTAAAATGTGATTTGGTATGATTAAATTAGATTAAATTATGATAAATTGCAATAGTTGGCTTAATTACCAACATGCCACTTAGTGGGCCACTACTCTAGACATATTGAGGCTTGTATGCACTTAGTCACACTTTTGCTCAGCAATTTTTCCTTGCTTTAGCCGAGTGAGAGGAGAGTGAGAGAGAGAGAACTTGTTTTCATCTTGATTTGGCTTGGAGGCTTAAGAGATTGAAGGATTCACTGCATAATTGAGCTTCCTTCTTGAAATTCAAGACTTAAGGTAGAGTCTTCACCTTCTTGTTCATGTAATTGAGTTAGGTTTTGCATGGTTCTTGTTATATTGGAGTTTAAAGTCAAGACTTGGTCTTATGATGTTGAATTATAGCATATATCTTGCATGCATGCCTTCATTCTTGAGTTTTGAGGTGTTTGTTCATGGAATTCCACATGCATGTTCATATTATAGTTCTAGTTCATGAATTCCTCATGTTTTTGAAAGCATTGGCTCATTAGAGCAAGTATTGGAAGCTTTGAATTGGTTTAAACTCATGCATGTCATGTTTGAATTATGTTCATTAAAATGTTGTTTGAAATTGGATTTAATTGAGCTACCCTTGGGCTTTGATTTCTTAAATTAAGCTTTGAATCATGTAATACTATGAATTTACAAGTGTTTTCCAGAAAATTAGCCCAAGAGGATCGAATTTAAGGCATTTAAACTTGGTTTTGAGCTTGAGGTTCAATTCTGGAAATTCCAGAATTTGGACTCACGCTCGAGCGGGGAAAGTGGCGCTCGAGCGTGAAATTCGTGCTCCTAGCACTTTGCATTGTTTTGCAGTCCACTCAAGCGGAAGAATGGAAGCTCGAGCGGGACCTTGTATCACACGCTCGAGCGGGTGTCGAGCGCTCATCGAGCGTGATTTTCACACATCCAGTACTTTTGCCATGTTTTGCAGTCCGCTTGAGCGTGGAAAGTGACGCTCGAGCGGGACCCTTTATCTGCATATCCGCTCGAGCGGGGAAATCCACGCTCGAGCAGGACCCCTGTTTTTTGAAAATTCTGAAAATGTTTTCTGAGTGCATCTTTGCATCCTCATTTCATCCTAGGCATTCTTAGGGCTAGTTTAAGGCATCTTAATGAGGATATAGATGTAGAACCACACCGAGTCTAAGTAGGGACTAAGTTTTTGATTCCCGAATGTGACCTTAGTGTGTGTTCGTTCTGTCACTGTGTAGGGTTGGCTTTCGAAGACGCGCTCTAGCTACTTATAGCCCAGAACTTTGTGAGTAACAACTGTGTAAAGATATGTTCGAATATGAATATTTTCTGAATGTTAACTGAACTGTACTGTTTCTGAATTGATACTGTTAACTAAATGAATGTATGTCCTCTATTCTGAATTGTATTGTGGCATCCATAGCAACTACTGTTACTGTTACTGCTACTGTTACAGAGATCTCTGTCAGTTCCTATCTTGGAACTTCTGTTTACTGTTATGATGGCCATTACTGACTGTTCGGTCTTTTAAGACCTATTGTTTACTATACTGCTATGCTAATGGATGTACCACATATGACTGCTATGACTGAATGACTGAAATACTGAGTTAATAAACTATTTTCATTACTGTAAGGACATTCATTCTTAATCCCTTCACGCATTATGTTATTCACTGGGCTTTAGCTCACTGTTTATATATATATATGTAGGTGTTCAGGCACCAGACCGGAGCTAGGAGCGTAGCTTAGACTCCCCTTTTTGTCAAGCCAACCACTGTGCCTCACTGCGAGGTTTCGAGCTTGCCAAGCTATGGCTTAGGGGTGTTTTAATTTCCCCCATCTGTCTCTGTATCTGTTTTGTAATCTGCATAGACTGTTACTGTACTGTTTAATAGGGATTAGGTCCCTGTTCCGAATGATTGTAAATGTGGTACATACTGTTTTGCACTGATTGTATATATGTATGAAAAGTCTTTTTGCATACAGACTGTCGCAGCTCATTAGACATTGTTTAAATTATTGTTTTGGCTTCCACCAGCCCTTGTACTCTGTTTTACTGTTCTACTGTTAAGCAGGCCTTCGGTAATCACGGATTGCTGGCCGGTTACGGTGCTAAACCCATAGGGGCGGGTTTGGGCTGTGACACTAACCCTTAGCTTAACCCTTCCACCATCCATCCAAGCACCTTGGAGCTGGTTTTCAGAGGTTGAAGGTTTGCCACTTTAGTCCAGAAGCTGCTGGAGGTCTTCTCTACAAGGGTAACACTCATTTCCCCCTTTTAAGCATTATTTTGCTTCACATCTTAGCCCCATTTGCAAGCATATTTGGGCGTTGTCATAAACTGAAAAAAGTCTTGTTTTAAGCTTCTTAACATGTTTGTTTAAGACCTCTTTTCTGATGGGGGTCATCTACCCCCTTTGCATGCTTCATTTCTCTTTGTTTTGAGCCATGCATCTAGGCCTTTGAAGTGAGCTTTGTTTGGCCTTCTAGCCACTGAAATCCAATGGATTTTCAGTGGCTAGCATACTATTTTGAGCCCAAAATCAGAGAGGGGTGACCCTCTCACCCCTTGTCTTGTTTACTAGCATTCTTGGCCTAACAAAGGGGCCTATATTTACACACTTCTTGAGCATGTTTCAGGCCATTTTTGGTGGGTTTTAGGACCTGCATGACCTCTTTCTAGAGGTGGTTTTTCCATATTAGGTGTCTCTTTTGCATATGTAGAGTAACCCTCTTCATGGCCTTTCAAAGGAGCCTTTACTTGTATGCTTCCTAACCTCATTTCAGGCCCTTTTTAGTGAGTTTTAGGGCCTTCATAACCTCTGTCCAAAGGTGGTTTTACCATTTTGGATGTCCATCTTGCACGTGTAGAATAACCCTCTTTTGGGCCTTTCGAAGGAACATATCATTCGTGCATGCATTGACCATGTT
Organism: Camellia japonica; assembly: GCA_030407325.1. Taxonomy (NCBI): domain Eukaryota; kingdom Viridiplantae; phylum Streptophyta; class Magnoliopsida; order Ericales; family Theaceae; genus Camellia; species Camellia japonica. The sequence goes on from JAPPVO010000016.1 coordinate 95,923,095, forward strand.
TCCATGAGTTTTTGGGCATTATTTGGCATGGCATACTTCTGACTTTTGCTGATTTGGCGGCCTCTTGATTGCCTCACATACTTGTAGTGCAAATCCTCCTTACTAGTTTACATTGCATGCTATGTTGGCCCTTGATTTTAGCACTTTTTGGCCATGCTTTAAACTAATTTTGTGCATGTTTTGGACTGCCTTAGCTCTATTTTTGGGTCTCATGGTTGAATGATGCTTGTTTTGCATGCTTGTAGTACAATATCCATGCCTAGCTTTGAGTTTTGAGGCCTATTGTATGCATATACTGAGGTGTTTTCATGTTTTGGGGTCATTGCACATCATATTTCAGAGCTTACATGTATGCCATATTCCCATGATTTTCACTCTTTAAATGCGTTTGAGAGTTATGCTTGAATGCCTCATTTACCGGCCATTGCATGAGCTTCATTTGAATGCATTCCGAGCCACCATCCCAACACATTTAGCCACTAATTTTGGTCTGCATAGGGACTGTTTGGGGTTGGTTTCATCATTTGAGCATTGTTTTGCATACCTATAGCGTAATCCATTCCACTAGTTTCGGTATTCGGGTCATCTAGCATGCATCGGGTGAGGTGTTTACATGTTTCGGGACCATCTTGTATGCTATTTCAGAGTTGGAATTTGTGTCATTGTATGCCATGTGTCATCCCTTGCCATGCTTTGGTAGAGTGGCATTCGATGCCTTAGGTTCAATCCCTTGCATTGGGCATGTTTGCATGAGCGTTCTTGTCTAATTTTAATTGTGTTTGGGCACTGATTTGAGTGTGGCTTAGGTCCACTCACATTGGTTTAAGTCCATCTTGCATTGTGTATGCCATTTAGTTCATGTTGTTGCATATTTGGCCATTGCATTGTGTATGCCTTGATCATCTCATTGATAGTCTTCATCTGTGCATGATAGTCTTCGTATGTGCATTGTGTATGCCATATGGTTCGTATGCATTGAGTATGCCATCCTTAGTTCATAGCATTGTGTATGCTAGTTGCATGTTTGCATATCATCCCTCGCATGCCAGCATGATTAGGTTGCATTGCATTGCATTTAGGGTTGCATGATAGTCGCATTGTGTATGCTATCTTGTTGTATTATGTTTGGAGTAGGGTTAGTCCAAACACGGGAAACGAGGGACATTTCGTACTCAAAGTGACGAAACGTGCCTCGATTCTCGGTCGCCGACACTCTGGATTACCCATGATGGAGTTTAGGCCTTGTTATGTTTTCATATGCATTCATTCCACATTGAGTCGTGCAATTCGACTCCTCGGCCATCATGCATCGAGATGCGTGATTGGTGGCACGAGGATCGAGGTCTACATCCCCTAGAGCTTATGCAATGACGGGGAGAGTGGTCGTGGACACATACGTTGAAAATACTTTGCTATGCCCCTTTCTTGCTCTCTGTTGCAGCAAACCGGAAACCAGCAGCCAAAATTGGTCAACAAGCTTTTTGGAGCTTTGTACAGTATTCCGGGATCAGTGGCAAACAGAAGCAAATCGGGGCATCGCGATGGATTTTCCGGCAAGGTGACTCGAGCATGCATGCATTCCTTATCATTCAAGACCGAGTTGAGGCAGTCTACTTCATATAGCATTGCATGCTAGTTTACTCGCTTTCTTAGTTAATTTGTTAATTAGCTAGTGTTGTGTAATAATTAGTTATTCATTTTGGTTGTGTAATATTTATTTGGACCCTCCGAGGGAGGGCAACTTTGTAATAAGTGTGCGTGTGTGTGATGTATGTCTTCCAACCCTACGTCTTTCTCCATTTTATTTACCAGCTTATGATGGTTAGTTTAGGGCATGTTTCAATTAGCATCTATATGTTCGCATGTTTGTATTCATTCATCTGTATTGCATGCACCGGGCTCGACGCATCATACTAACTGCATTGTATTTCAATTCCAAGTTGAATACACATTATCTGTCGCATTTCATATGCCATGTTTAGGATAGCCGAGCCTATTGTAGTTGCATTTTTGCATGTGTTGCATTAGGCATTCTTAGCATAGTTAGGACTCATGCATGATTTTTAATTAGCTTCTTTCTTTGGCTCGGAGTACTCAGTAAGTGTTTATGCTTTAACATCCTTGCATGTGTGTGAGTGACTGCCATGATAGCATGCTTACCATGAGGCTATTTGCTTATGTGATATAACTACCTGAATGCCTGTGGGTGAAGGTTGGGTTGCTTGAATTGGAATAATTCGTCGAAACCTGTGTTTTAGCCTACTTGCGAGTAGCAAACCTCAATCCATTTTCAAAACGAACGAATATGCGATGCTTTGTTCCAATTTAGGCAATCCAGTCTATATTTGTATGCTGTGCGCATCACATAGTAATTCTAGGCTAATAAACCGGAATAAGAGCACATGTGTTTTCAAAAACTCGATATCATGTTTAGTAGTGGCCAATCTTTGATCGGGCGAGCGGGGGTGCTCATGAAATGACCTTCCCCAATCGTACCAAAGTTCCCGAGCCGAGGCAACTTTGGTGATGACGGACACGTGGCCTTAGGCACGAGTCAGGGTTTCCTAAATTCCCCCAAAACAAAATATTTAGGTGGCGACTCTGTATCTGGCAAAGCAGTCCATATTTGGCACTTCTTCCTAAAATCAGTTTTTCAAAACGATTTGCCGGATTTGGACTCTTTGGTGATTTATCAATCTCGTATTGCACTTTGCGAGATCAGATTAAGAATCGTGACATTTGAGTCCGAACTATAGTGAGCCTAATGAACAAAACGGGATTCCCTCCCGGGACGTTCGAGGACGTCTACAACCACCTAAACCCAAATTTTAGAAAAAGAAAGAGTAGAAAACAAACCAAATAAATTCCCAAAAATACTAATTGAAACAGACTCAAAATTTTAGTAAAAGAAAGAGTATAAAACAAATATATAAAAAAAAAAAATTCCTAAAATACTAATTGAAAACAAACCCTATAACCCCAATTTTTTAAAAAAAAGGTAGAAAGAAACCCAAAAAAAAACCCCTAAAATAGATTGAAAACAAACCTTTAAACCCTAAATTTTTTTTAACAAGGTAAAATACAAACCCAAAAAAATCGATTAAAGACAAACTCACAAAATTTTGTAAGCAAATAATCCTAAAACAAATTTTATAAAAAAAAAAAATTCATGAACAAGGAATCCTAAACCCCCAAATTTTAGTGCTTAGTATGAGAGAGTAAAAATGGATCACTTACAATGTTTCAAAGCAATATAGACATACAAATTTCAGTTTTTTCTTCAATCAACGATCTAACCTTCTTTGTGTTATTTCTTCTTCTTTTAAATCTACGCATCCAACGATAAACAACGATACCCTCACTTTCCCCTTTGCATTGCCTTTTCTATCTCTCTTTCAGATGAAGAAACGGAGAAAGTGAAGTTTATGAAATTGTTGAACCTATATAAAATGCAAGTACTGACTTGACATTAGGGCATTTTAGTCAATTTATTATCTTGGTTAACGGAGTTAATTGTCAAGAGGCGGGATGTAATTTCCGAAACCTCAGGGGGTATCTATAATTTAGCCAAACCTCAAGGGGGGTATATGTAATTTTCCCATAATAAATGGGCAATTTGTTATGAAATTAGAAACCTTAGGGGGTGGAATGTAATTTTCAAAACTACAGGGCCGATTCGTATTTTAATAAAACCTCAGGAGGTGTTTTTGTAATTTATCCTAATATTTTCTATGACACGTGCACATTTTTTTTTTTAACGAGCGTCCGGGCCAGCACCCCTTTGGAGTGTTGCACCTCGACTATTCTTAAGACCTTGAGCTGATTGATTAGACAAAGACGCAGTGGCCCACCAGTAGCCAGCTGGGGATGAGATTTGAACCTAAGACCTAGAGAGGAACATGTGTCATATTTTTAAGAGTAAAATTGTAAACTTAATCGATTTAACAGCTTGACCTCAACTAATTCAATAAAAATTTTGTCAAAAACTTTAACATCGTTATCACTTCGATTAAATTCAATCAAAATTTAAAATTAAGGATCAAAATTAAACCAATTATCATTGTAAGAATTAAAATGACACAAAAGATAAAATATATGGACTACCAATATGATTTAACTTTTAAATTTTTTTTAGTACAAATATATCTATATTGTTATTAATAGACTTTACTTTAAATTTAATTTGAAAAAAAAAAAACAAAATTATGGTTTTTAATTACGTTTTTTGAAAATATTTGCTCTTTTAGTAATTACGGTTTGATTTAGTTTGACAATAAAATACAAATTCTTAAATTTTTGAATAACTTCTAGAAATGCATATTAATTAATCAATATATGTCGTTAAAAGTGATGATATGCCCTTTAATGTTGGGATTTTTATTTTAAGATCTCTCATATTAGGATTTGATAAAATAAATATCAACAAATATTATAGTAGTAGCTAAGATTCATGGGAAACGAATTCCAGTGCTAACAGATATACACTGTTTTAGCATTCAACGTCTTTCACTTTTCGAAAATTTTTAAAACTTCAAAATTCAATAACTCCTCATTTATATATCCATTTTCAATAAAATTTATATTTTTAGATTGCTATTGTCAAGATCCATTAAACAAAATCTATAAAGAATATGAAATTTCATAAGAAGAAAAATTGACAAAATTTCACTAAGTTTGCTATCTTCAGTCAATGAAATTTCTCTAACTTTTAATTAGAGAAATTTCATTAAGGGGTGGAGAGAGAAAGAAAGAGATATTAAGGGGTGGAGAGAGCAAAGAAAGAAAGAAAGATATGAGGCACTTAAGCTCAAAATAAAGCCAAACCTCTTGGCCCAAAGTAAATTTTTTTGAAAATTTATAAATTTCTCTAAGTGAAAATTCTAAAATTTCTCTCAAAAATTGAAAGGTTAGAAATTTCTCTCAACAATTCTAAAATTTCTCTACGAGAAAATAAGAAATTATGAAATTTCTCTCAAAAAAACTACCGGACGATCTCCTGAACATCTACCCTCCATACGTCAATCTTTACATTTAACAAATATAAAAATCTGAATGAAGGGCAAAAAAAGAACATGGAAAAAAACGTGTAAAGAGGTCGTAAACAACTAACTTCAAAACACAAAGGGAGCTTTCCTCTACAAATCTCCTCATAATCCTTCACCTGCTACGTAAAAAGTAAGGAGATCTGTGCCTAATTTTCTCTTACTCTCATTATTATTTTTAGTAATCTCATCACGTTTAATTTTATTAAAAATAATTTGACAATCAAACATGACCTATGCGTACAAGTATTCTTATATAACAATTACTCGATTTTGATAATGTTAAAGCTCTATAATTACTCAAGCTTTACTAAATTTCCAAATCTTAAATTGTGGGTTGTAGTTGTTAAGTATGTTGGCAGATCTATGACTGTTTTGCTTCTAGTGTCACATGTGTATAGCTATTTTGGGTTCCTTAAGTGTGACGTTTGTGTAACTGTTTTGTATATTTTGTGGGCTGTTTGGTTCGGCTTTAATCGAGTTTATTGTAACCCTTTTGTGATCATTTGGCCTACCCTCGCGGGTTATGTGTAGGGGACATCCTTGTACATCTTTTTTGTGTCAGTTTTGGGGGTAATATTTATGGTGTTCATGGCCCGCATTCTACCCATATGGGGTCCCTGAACACTTCAAATTTCTCAAAAACTGTCTGGATGTTAGCTTTGGCATGGCCTTTTATGTTAAACATTTTAGTTTATTTTATTGGTTGGCATATCCTTCCAATTCTGTGTAAGTTTCTAGGTTTTAAGTAGGCTTTTGGGTTGTGGCCTTTTCGGCTTGGTCTATGTTTTTGTATAATTGTTGCTAGGTCCTGGGGCATGCCCCTTGTATTTATGTATTTTTCTTATCTTTAATTTATGACTTACCCACCCAAAAAAAAAAAAAAAAAAATCTATAATTAATACAATTGAAATTTTAAAATTAAAATAAAATTTAATTGGGTGGAAAGTGTTGGCATTTATTATAAGGTGAAAAGTGGTGACATGCCTAAGTTTTTAGTATCTACTTTAATTATAATGGTAAATTGTACTCCTCTTCATGAATCTTTTTAAGGCCTTGTTTGGTAACCATTTTGTTTTCAGTTTATATTTACAAAAATTTTAAAAATTATCATAAAAACTTGTTTGGTAAATTTTTTGGTTTATAACAATAGTTCTCAGTTTGTAAATTTGACCAAAAAAATGTAAACTGAAAAAATGTGTTTCCATTGGTTTATAAACAGAAAAACGGAAGCCACTATAGCAGAGCTACAGTAAAGGAGTTGTGGGCATAACGACCACAGTTCAAATCTTCGAAGCACCACAATTCATTCAATTTATTTTCTCCAACGGTAATAAAACTTGTATCTAACCTTATCATCTTCATCTTCTTCTTTACTTCGAAGATCAGGTCAGTCTTTCTCTTCTCTCTCTCTCCCTCTCCTCTCTTCTCCTTTCTCTCTCTCCTCTCTCTTATCTGTGTTTCACCGAGCTTCCATGTTTTTTTTTTTCTTTCTAAAACATTACTAATGTTGCAAATTTGTAGATCTTTGTAGATCTTCCAACCAAATCGATCTCAGGTCTCTCTTCTCTCTCTCTCTTCCCTCTCTTTTCTCTCTTCTCTGTGTTTCATCGAGTTTTCCATGGTTTTTTTTTTTTCTCTAAAACAACAAATTGTTGCAAATCTGCAGATCTTTTGCAAATTTCCGAACCAAATCGATCTCAGGTCACTTTCTCTCTTTCTTCCCCTACTCTCTTCCTTCCCTTCTTTCTTGCTCTCTGTTTCATAGAGAGCTTGAGCTTTCCCCCCCCCCTTTTTTTAACAACATATCTACTATTTTTTTTTTATATATAAATACTGTTGATGATTGTTTGTAGATCTGTGCTATATCCATTGTAAATTTGTGTGTATGTGTTTGTGTGTGTGTGTGTGTGTGTTTTTTTTAAGAACATATAACTGTTACTATTCATTTTAAATTTGCAGATCTTGTGCTTTTTGTTATTGTGATTCTTCATTTTGCTTTGAATTTCTGGATGTTGAGTGGGGTAAATTACATATTAGCAGTTACAATTATTTTGTTTCCTTTCCTTATTCTGGATCTTCAGTGGGGTAAATCTGTTTCAAAATAACATGAGTCTACTGCCTCAAAGAAATGAGTGAATTGCCCAGTGAATTGTTAATGTTTGTTTGTCTAGGTTCCATTTTAAGTTTAGGGAAAACAATATTTTCTTATTCTTGTCACTGCAGACATCTAAGTTCCATGTAATATAATCTTGTCCTCGTTCAAAATGTTGGAAACTTTGATGCATTAACAGTCAGTGAACCTTATCAATTGTTATAGTAATTCTAGCACCACTTTGCCCCTACTTCCATGCATTAGATGTTTTAGTTGTTTTGGTTCCTAAATGTAATTATCAAACATTAGATTTAGTGGATTTTAGTGAATGGATAAAAATACTAGATTTAAACACTAGATTTAGTTGCCTAAATGTCCTAGTTGCCTATAGCTAATTATCAAATACTAGATTGAGTGGATTTTAGTGACTGGATAAAAATACTGAAGCTAATTTGATTTTTGTAAAATCAAACATGAATCATAAACACACAGCACCCACATACACAGAGAATACACAATGGCATTTAGGCCATTAGTTCCTTTATTAAGAACTGTTATGCATGTCTAGTCTTAGAATTTATTATTGAAGACTTATTAAAATTTATGATTTATTTTCACACCATGGTATTTAGGCAATGGCAATAATAGTACACAATGATCTCCCCATTGATGATGATGATGTTGTTGTTGAAGTTGGTAGAGGAAACAATGGTCCATGGCCTCAGGCAAATAAGGCTCTTTTCATTACCCTCATGGATGAGGAGGTCAAAACCAGGAGTAGTAAAATAACTGGGACATTCACTAAACAAATGAACGCAAAAATCTAATACCAGTACAACGCACACCAACTTCGGAACAAATACAATCAGCTGCGTATTATGTTCAACAAATTTACAGTATTACTGAAACATACTGGTGTTGGTTGGGATAGCCAACAGTTTACTATCACTGCACCGGATGATGTTTGGGAGGCCTTTTACAAGGTTTTATTAACTTTTTGCATTTTGTTTGCTACATTTAGTTGGGGAATTCTTCATGTTAACCTGAAATTCATTGGTTTGTAGGTTAATAGCCATGCAAAGAGGTTCAGGAACAAAGTGATGGTTTATTATCATGAGTTGTCTCGTGTCTTAGGAGACACATCCGCAACTGCTAAACTAGCTCACCCTTCCACCAAATCACCTTTTGAAAGTAGTGCTAGTTCTGATCCTGAATTTAAGGTAAAGAATGAGGACTTAGATGCATTGCAAATTGATAGTGATAATGACAATGGAGATGGCCAAGAAAAGTGCAATGGCAAAAGCAAAATGACAGGTAGAAAGAGTAAGAAGAAGAGCTCTTTTCAAGCTAATATTTCTGAAGCACTCAAAGAAATGAGTGAAAATAGCAAGAGGAATGTGGACCTAATGGAAAAGCGATTGACAAGTGCTTCAGTTACTAATGTTGGCGATGATTGTGGTTCAATTAAAGGTGGCTCTACTGTCTCACATTCACTACTGAAAGAGTGCATGGCATTATTGCATGCTATAGAATTATTTATTATGGAAACAGAGTTGGGTGTATGCAACATGTTTTTAATATTGTACTTGAATGCTATTAAATTGTGAGTTGATGGGTAGATATCAAATTGTTGACGATGTACTTGAATGCTACTGATATATTCAATGAATGCTACTGTTATATTCAATGATCTTGAATGCTATTACAATGGGAGTTGATGGGTAGTTGAAGTATTGAACACAAACAACCTAACTTGAATGCTACTGCTATATTCAGTGATCTTCTCCTATATAATGCTTGTTGGTGGTCATTCCAAGTTTTATTTTTATTTTTATTTTTATTTATTTTTATCAAGAATCCAACAAAGCTTTTGCATTGTCAACAATTGGAAAAGGTATGTATGTGACACCTGAGTTTTTTGCCCTGCTCAAGTGTAGATCTTTAGCTCCCAGTAAATGGCGATTTTGCAGGCGGCCCGCTCGAGCGGAGGAGTTGCCGCTTGAGCGTGAAGTGCATGCTCCCAGTAATTCCTCTATAGCTCTGCAAAACTTCTGCGACATGTTCTTCTCCACTCGAGCGAGGGAGTCTGCACTCAAACGGGACCACTTCTTTGTGCCTTATGCTCGAGTGGCAGAACTAACGCTCGAGCGACTTGTCGGGGACAACAGATTTTAAATAGCGATTCTAAATCATTTTCTTGGTACTTTTCCACTCTTCCTCTCTCTAACTCTACTTTTTCTCAAACCCTAGCTTACAAGTCTATAGATTTCTCCAATCTTAACTCAAGATTCACCCAAGATCTTCCAAGATTAGTTGTAAGAGACGCTAGATCAACACTTTCACCGGTTGTTTTGCTAGATCATCGAAGTACAAGCGTGTGTTGTCATCCTTGCATATTACTTGAGATAGGGGTGTCTTTAACTCTTTATATCTTCTATTTGAGTAGCTTACGTGGTAATTTCATTAGCTATCCATGTGTGTAAATATGTATGTATGTATATATATGTATGTATTGATTTGAGTTTGTTGATTAAAGATTGAGAACAATGCAGGTGAGATTTTGTGATTGTTGAAGGAATTACACTTATTATGATGGAATGTCATTAATTATGATGGATAATTGACTCAATTTCATAAAGGAGAGAAAAACCCCAATTTTACTTAAACCCCAGTTTTCAAAAATTTAAATGATAAAAAGGGTTTTGCTCAGTTGATTTCTAAAACATGAAATTGAGTGTAATTACTTGAATTTGATATTGAAATGTAAGATTGTAGATTTCTTCTTAATGTAAACTTTGTAACGCCCTGAATAATTCAACATAATTCTAATACATCAACTCACATCCGCTAAATTGTAATAGCAATACTCCAACCATTACACCATTAATTAACAAGATTTATACAAAAGTTCCACATGCGAATTATACATTCAATGATAAAAAAAAATACATGAATCTATAGCATGTAGAGCCTCATGTTCAAAAAAATAAAAAAATAAAAACAATAATAAAATGCTCTCATAGGCTTACAATTTCCAAGGCTTAAGCCCAGTTACACAAAAATGGCCTCTAGGACCCATACATGAATAGCTCTTGGCTAGCAATTAAATCATACAAAATAGAGCAATTACACTTCACAACATATCCACGCCCTCAACTTGGCGGGATCACCACGTCTTTTCCTGCACCAAAATCCCATAGGGGTGAGCATAAAGCCCATTAGAGAATTCTTGCAAAGTATATACAGTTATGCAAATTTCTCAACATTTAATGCAAATGCAAATGCAAATGCCATGCAATGCCATTTCAAAGATAATTTCATTTCATGCTCTTTTGAAAACCACCATGATTTCAATAACCATCTGCAATCTCATCAATTTCAAAACTTCCAATTTTAATCAAGAGGGGCGGTAAATACGACTTAGGTAATCCCTAGGTTGGTGTCTGTAAGTAGGCTCAACAAGCACTATCAATAACCCCACTTTACCGGTTGCTAACTGGAAGGGAAGTTGTACCTCTTCCGAGTGTGTTTTCGGTCTTTCACCCTGGGCACTCAGGCCAACTTATCAATTCATCTACATCTCCTAACCGGATTTACCAACGTATTTACCCCATATACATTCCATGATTTCAAGCACAATGTTACATTCTCAATGAAAGGTTCAATTTTCAAAAAAACAATTCCCATGACATGCAAGATTTTAATAATGCCAATGCAACAATTAACCATACTACTTCGCGTTTCTCTACGTTGATCATGGTTACAATTAATTTTCCATAAAGATTCAAAATCTCCGTTTTCCCCTTTTTCCATGCCATTCCACCAATTAACCAAAAGTTACCATCATTTGTCCATTTGTAACAATATAACCAAAACTCATACACTTTCAACATTTTAAAACATTTCAAGGCCATAACATTATGTAGATATCAACTTCCAATCTAAAAAATTTTCATATGTTAAGAAATTCTCCGTCAACAAATATATATATATATATATGTAAGACAAAACATTTCTCATTCTCTTCACCTAACATAGCATACAACAATACATATATAAACATATATTTATGTAATTTCAACATGAGCCCTCACCCCCCCTTCGTTTAAGTAACCCACGATTTCTAGGTTTTCACAAAACCCCAACATTTCCTCAACCCCCTTTTAAAACCTCACTATATAGCCCAATCTTAACCCATATGGCTCAACAACTCAAGAAAAATCTTTAAAAAGGAACAAGGATAAGTTTCTTCTACAAAAACCAACAATTTTTTAGTCATAAACCCCATTTTCGAAATAGACAAGATCAGGTCACGAAATAAATCAAAACTTGCAAAAATGTATATATAACTCAAGGAAACCCTACCTCAAGGTCTTGTTGAAGAGGTGAGATTAAAACCCTACAGCCAAAGGTGAGAGATTTTCGATCTTCACCACACAAAGGGAGGTTCTAGCTTAGATCTCCAAATCTTGAGAGAGATGATGGATCTAGACCCAAAGGATTGCAAGAATCAAAGATTTTCAAGAATCAAAGATTTTTAGTGTTTGATGAGGGTTTTTAGAGAGAAGGGGGAGCAAAAGTGTTTTTAGAGAGAGAGAGATGTAAAAAAAATGAGATACATTCAGCCCTAAAAGAGAGAAAAAACAGAGCCCTCGGACTGCCCAGATTGCTGCACGTGCAGCGCCCTTTCCCGCACGTGCGGAGCACCTCCACCCGCACGTGCGAGTCCCTTCATGGACCTCACTCTGCACCTGCCTTTTAGGCAGTGTGCAACCTTCCCAGAACACACCCTTCTCGCATGTGCGGCTGTAGACACCCCATTTTTGACCGTCCATAAGACTTCGACGTGACTGATGATTTACATGGTGGAGAAAGGTGTGCAGGGCAAAGGTTCAATTTCTTCGGCAAAGAGAGAGTCAAATCTCAACTTCATACCCCTGTTCTGGACTAGAACGATCTCGATCAAAAGATTTTAGACTTAAAACCCTCTCTTTCAAAACATTTTTGAAATAAAGTTTCTGCGATGTTCCGAGGCTCGCATTTTGTCAAAATTTGCGCTTTTCGGTAAACCGAGCAAGGACAAAGTGGAAATGAATGAAAGAGAGATGAAATCTTTGAAAAATCTTTCAAAACACCTTATTTAGGGGTTTGAAGTTGAAGAAAAGAAGAGAAGAGGGAAGAAATCCAGTCGGGGGAGAAAATGGGCATGAACCGTTAAAAGAAAGTCGAGCAGCCCTCGCCGAATCGGGCTTATTCATTTGGATACTTGGAATCAAACTATGAGGCCACCACCGTTGGAAATCTTACTCCCGGGGCTTCATTTTGCACTCAAGAATCTCCTAAATTCAATTCCGGACGGGGGAGATATGGTTGATTGAAGTAGGGCATCACTCCGGTTAGGCCGAAATCTGCGCGGCTTTATGGAAACTGGCATAACTTTTTCCACAGGAAGAATTTTAATGCAAGGTTTGCACCATTGGAAAGCTAACTTCCGGGGCTTCAATTTGGACACTTGAATGGCCACCATTGGACTTCCCAATCACTCACCGGCCACTTTTCTTCCCGACAACCTTTTTTTTTGTCCTGAAAGTAGCTGGCGGCCAGAAAATCTGGCTGGCCGGCCACCTATTTGGTGAAATGACTTTTTTGCCCTTTTAAACTAGCTGGCCATGCCCCCCTCCCCAAGTGTGTCCTAGAAGTGAATTTTGTTTTCCACTACACCCATGACCGAGGGTTTGGCACTTTTGGGGGGAAACTTGAATTAGTTTCCCCCCCCCATTTTTCCCCCTCTTTTCCACCCATTTTGCTTATATATACAGCCCTCCCCTTCAGATTTTGAGGGTTACAAAAAAATTTTGAGAGCCTTGCATCAATTCTCCCTCTCTCTCTACTCTAAGCCTCAAAACCCTTAAGCTCTTACACCCTTTTCTTCATCACCACCTAGCACCACACTACCACTTCCATTCCAGAAGCTTGGAGGTCTTCTCAGAGGCTAGGAGGCAGCTTTTCTTGGTCCAAGAGGCAGCAAAGGATTGGTCTTCAAGGGTGAGTTGATTTCTCCCTCTTTCTAGCTCATTTTTGCAAGTTTTCTTAGCCCCTTTTGCTTGCTGTTTTGAGCTCCGACCAAAACTGAAAGTGGAATTTTTTTGAGCTCTATTTCATCTTTTATTAAGGGTCTTACCCTGTTTGGGACCCCCATTTTGTACTTGCTTCATTACCCCTTTGTATGCCATAATCTTGCATAGTATTTTTGGCCTATGTGTAATCTGTTTTGGAGCATGATGTAAACTGTAGATAGGCTCATTTTGAGCCCTTCTTCAACATTGAAGAAGGGCTCATCACTTTTTGGGACCTCCATGTGCCACTTGTCATTATCCCCCTCTTTGGTCCCCATTTTTGCATGATTTATTAGCCTATTGAGCTTCTGTTTTTGGACCTTGGTCCGAACTTAAAATGGACCTATTTTGACCCCCTCTTCATGTTTTATTAAGGGTCTATGGCTTTTTGGGACATCCTTTTTATACTTCATGTTATAGCTCTCTTGGTGCCCTTATTTTGCATAGCATTTTGAGCATACTTGTATCTGTTTTTGGGGTTTGTCATAAACTGTAAAACATCATATTTTTGGCCCCTCTTCAATATTGTAGAAGGTCCCTTCTCTGTTTGGGTCCATAATTTGTGAGTTGCTTCATTACCCCTCTCTTGGCCCCATTTTTGTATGCTAATCTAGCCTCATTTTTGTTCCCTGTTTGGCCATGCTTTAAACTGTAAACATGTTTTTTTTGGGGCTTCCTAGCTTCTGTCTTCATACTTCATGTTCAAATTATGCATGCATTGCATAGCTATAGGCCATTTCATGCACCAAAATTCATGTTTCGGGACTCGTTCCATGCATCGAGTATCATTTTGCCATGATTCGGGGCTGTTTTGCATCTCATTTTGCCTCTGAAAATTGCATGATCATATGCCATATTCCATGTTTTGCCATGTCTTGTTAGAGTGGCATTCCGTGCCGTAGGTTCGGTCCTCGATTTGCGTGCACGCGTGCACGCACTTCGAGTTGTCTCATTTTCATCTCATGGCCTCCTATGTGAGTGTGACTGAGGTCCACTTGTGTTGGTGTAAGTCCATATTGCATTGTGTATGCCATTTCATTTCATAGCATTGTGTATGCTAGGGTGTATGTTAGTGCATTGTGCATGCCATGTTACCTCGTGCATTGTGTATGCCATTCCATAACATTGTGCATGTTAGGATTGTATCTTAGTTGCATTTCATGCATGTCATGCATATTGCATCGTGTTCGGGATAGGAGTTAGTCCGGGCACGGGAAACGAGGTGCGTTTCGTACTCCGAGTGACGGAACGTGTCTCAATTCCCCAGTCACCGACACTCCGGATTATCCATGATGGAGTTAGGTTTTGTTATAGTTTTCATGTGCATTCATTCCATATTGAGTTGTGCAATTCGACTCCTCGGCCATCATGCATCGAGATGCGTGATTGGTGGCACGAGGATCGAGGCATGCATACATTTGTGAAAATACATTGCTATGCCCCTTTCCTGCTCTCTGTTGCAGCAAATCAAGAATCAGCAGTCTTCCGAGGCTTGGCGCGCTTTCCAAGAATAATTGCGAAACAGAGGCTAATTGGGGCATCCTAGTGGATTTCCGCGCAAGGCAGCCTAAACATACATCATTCATCAGAATCAAGGCAGTCCCTGGCTTGCATGCCAGTTTATTATTTTCTTAGTTAATTTGTAAATTAATTAGGAATTTGTACATATTTGGACTGTATTATTTGGACTGTACTATTCTTTTATTCGGGACTGTATATTTATTCGGACCCTCTGTGCGAGGGCATAATTGTAATAAGTGTGGGTGAGTGTGATGTATGTCTTCCAACCCCACGTCTTTCTTCCCTTTTATTTACCTGCTTATGATGGTTAGATTAGGGCATGTTTCAATTAGCATACAATATGATAGCATGTTTGCATTCATTCATCTGTTTTGCATGCACCAGGCTCGGCGCATCATACTAACTGCATTTGTATTTCAATTCCGAGTTGAATACATGTTAGCTGTAGCATTCCATATGCCATGTTTAGGATAGCCGAGCCTGCTATAGTTTGCATTTTTGCATGTGTTGCATTAGGCATTTCTATATACTTAGGATCATGCATGATTTCTAATGTAGTTTCTGTTTTGGCTTGGAGTACTTGGTGAGTTTTTATGCTTTAGCATCCTTGCATGCGTGTGAGTGACTGCCCTGAATAGCATGCTTACCATGAGGCTAACTGCTTATGTGATATAACTGCCTTGAATGCCTGTGGGTGAAGGTTGGGTTATTTGGATTGGAACAATTCATCAAATGTTTGTTTTAAGCCTACTAGATAGTGGCAAAACCATTGTTTTCTAAGCCCACCCGAGGGTGGCAAATCCACGTCTTAGCCTACCTGCGGGTAGCACCATCAAACCATTTTCAAACAAACAAACATGAAATGTTTTGTTCCAATTCAGGCGATTCAGTCTATACTTGTATGTTGTGCGCATCATATAGTAACCTAGGCTAATAACCGGAATAAGAACATACAATGTTTTCAAAAATAGATATCATGGTTTGTAGAGGCCGGTCTCTGACCGGGCGAGCGGGGGTGCTCATGAAGTGACCTTCTCCAATCGTACCCAAGTTCCCGAGCCGAGGCAACTTTGGTGATGACGGACACGTGGCCTTTGGCACCGAGTCGGGGTTTCCTAAATTTCCCCAAAATAAAATATTTAGGTGGCGACTCTGTATCTGGCAAAGCAGTCCATGTTTGGCACTTCTTTCAAAAAAATCTGTTTTCAAAAACGATTTGCCGGATTTGGACTCTTTGGTTCAAGATTAAGAACCGTGACATTTGAGTCCTTGAACTGTAGTAACCCACTAGCGAACCAGAACGGGGGGGGACTCGCGCTCCTCCCCGGGATGCGTTCGGGGGACGTCTACAGCGGCCTCGCTCCCCGCACGTGCGGCCCTGGCCCAGCAGCCCAAAATTTTCTAGTTCGATCCCCAGGCACTCTGGACTTGACCGTGCACCCTCTAGAATATGTGAAATTTAACACCGAACAGAAACAAGAACAAGAACTCTATTTTGAGAACAACTGCCGGACATTTCAAACCCAATGAAAACAAAAGGAGAACGTAGTGAAGAAAAAAATACACCCAGCCGTCACAAACTTTGAGAAAAAGATGATGATTGCTTGATAGTAGATCCTTGAATTATGGAATGTGAAGAGGTGGATTATTATGGGTTGATATCATCTTAGTGAAGTAATGCATTGTTTATAAATTCATGCATCGTATGCATTATTCACCTCTTATTCGTTTTATCTTTGCATAAACGGGTGAAAGTTGGAAGTGGGTAAATAGTGGTAATTAGCCTATAAGTCCGGGTAGTGAGTTGAGTCGGAAGTTGAGTTGTGTAATGTATTTGGTACTCGCGCGGGGAGTCAAGGTGCCCAATTTCCTTGTTCGCACATATCGCGGGGCGAATGTGGGAAATGTTTTGGGGTGTCCACGAGCCCGCCGTTTCTGGAGTCGGCAAATGCGGAAAAACAGATGGTTTTGGGTATCCACGTCCCCGCCGTTTATGGAGTTGGCAAATGTGGAAGGCTATGATGTTTTGGGTTGTCACGACGCAAACCCGCCCCTATAGGTTTAGCATCGTAACCAGCCAGTAATCCTTAGATTACCGAAGGCCTCTGAACAGATTAGCAAAATTAAGGGGGCTAGCGGAAGCAAACGCATAATTAAAATTGTCCAATGAGCTGTGCTGACTTATATGAACAGAATATTTAAAAGTTTATATAAGTATGCAATAGTCATTCATACATTATACCCACACACATTAAAGTATCTTAAGTACAGCTAAAGACATCAAATCAAGTCTTATATAAATAGAAACCACAGAACTTAAACACAGGACGCTTCGGGAACCTCCACGTGAGGCACAATGGTTGGCTGACAACGGAACATTGATCCAGGCAAAAGCCTTCAAACTCGAACTCCAGAATGCTCACCTATACATATATATATATATATATATATATACAAACAGTGAGCTAAAACCCAGTGAATAACATTAAGGTAAAGGGGTTAGTGAACGAAATCTGAACATATCATAAGCGGAAAACAGATCATAGCATAATCATCCTCATATTAGAACATAATAATGGTACATCCCATAGAACACATCACAGAACGTCTTCCGACTAAAGTAATCGGTTCCGGATACCGATTAAACACATATCACCACAATGAAGTGGCTAACGAGATCTCGTATCACATATATGTCATGGACCCGCATTTTCATGCCGTCCCCCATGACTTGGGACTATCTATGGATGCCATAATAGATTTCAAACATGGAATATTCGTTCACGAAAACAGATATCATTTCAGAAATCAGAACTTAGCATATTTCATTTGGAACGTAATTCATATGAACGTATCTTTACAATAACGTTACTCACAGTGGTTCCAGTAAGCGATCAATCAATCCTCGAGTCTTGACCTACAATCACAAAATACATAACACAGGCATGTCTTATCATTACACATTCAAGTGGCCATTAAGGCTTAGCTTTCATTACATTGGTTCTTATTCTTTCTTACCACATTGCCTAAAATACACACACTTGCAGTCTCATAACTTAGTACATTCATTCCTTAGTGTGTTTCTAATCCATAACCTCCTTAATACGGCTTAATTAAGGCTTAGGAATGCCTAAGATGCAATGAGGATGCCAAAACATGCCTTGGAATACTTGGTAAAATTTTCTGAAAATAAGGTCCCTGCTCGAGCGTAGACTTCCTCGCTCGAGCGGACATGCAAAATGAGAGGGGCCGCTCGAGCAACCTGCAAACTTGGAAAAAGTACTGGTTGGTCGAAATCCATGCTCGAGCGTATCGACAACATGCAAAGGGTTCGATCGAGCGTCCAAGTGGTCGCTCGAGCGGAGAGCTCATGTCTGAAAAAAAAAATACTGAGAGCTCGTATTCTCCGCTCGAGCGCAGGTTTCCTCGCTCGAGCGGACTGTAAAATTCTGGGTTTTCTTTCAAAATAGGGTTTGAGCTTCAAAATGTGATTTTAATGGCTATACTCGTGCAAAGCTTAATCAAAACACTTTGAAGGCCTTTCTAAAACACAATTACATGATCACTCTCAAACATTTAGCTCAAAACTCATGGATTTAGCAAATTTGAACTTAAAAGCTCATGCATGAAAGATTTTTCAAACTTCTGTCTTTTGTTCTACAAAACATGCAATGAAAACCATAAGCTCATGAAATTTTGAAACATGAAACATGATAATTTCTTGAAGATGATGAGTAAAACTTACATGCATGCAAAGATTTCTAGAGCAAAACCCAAGACATGAATGAACAAGGTATAATCCTCCATAAACATGCACACAAGCCATTTTCTTGCTAAAAAACCCAACTTCACTTCAAATTCCAGTAATTGATTCACCAATTTCTTAGTACAAGATGCATGGAAGGTTGTCTACAAAAGAATAGGCTCTAGACTCTTACCTAGCTTCTTGATTTTGAACAATGAGAGATGGTCCTCCTAATTTCCTTCTTCTTCTTCAACCTCAAGAGCTCACTCTCTCACTCTCTAGTTACACTCTCTCTCTCACACAAGAGACCAAAGAGGCAACCTACCACACCCCCTCACTCAGCTGAATATACACAACACACACCTCACTTTGAGCACCATACACGTGCACACACATGCACACTTCCAACACACACACACACACATGGGTTTTAATCCCCTACACTCAACACCACAAAATGCCTTAACACATTATACACTCAAACACATCTTGGATCATTAATAGGATTAGATTAGGTACCAATCATGCATTATTTAAATCAAACATAAGTAACCTTAATTTATTCAGGTTAGCGCGAAATTCAATTAATCCAAATTAGTTCCCATCAAGGTTCAATTTAATCACATGCGATTTTTACTGAACCGAATCAATTCTTAATAAAATTTGCCATGGTGTTCTAAAATTTCCAAATAACACGTTGATGTAATCAATTTCAGTTTCGGACGCCGATAAGGCTTTCAATTTTCATATTAGAGTGGAATACCAGATAGATATTTCTACAAGCAATAGATAGAAAGCCAAAATCATGCAACATACAGAATAAACACATAATTTATTTTAATCCTCTCATTAACATCATTAAATACGGATTAGTGGCTAATTACGGATCGGGATTGTTACATGGGTGGCCATTGCCCCGCTGTTTCTGGAGTCAGCAAATGTGGGATTAATTTCTATATATGACTACCATTATTTATGCATGTTTGATTTTGGACTCTTGTACGTAGATGTCACGATGGAGTTATGGCCCGATGAGCATGTGGAAATGATGAGTTATGTCCAATACAATTGCATTCAATCAATGGCACACTCTAGCATTGTTTTATAGTATTGTCATACACTCCCATGCATTGTATTGCATGAGCATAAGTTTTTCAAATGATCATATAATTAGTTAATGCAGCACCTACTGAGCTTATGCTCACCCCAAAAGCTAACAATTTTTTTCAGGGAATGAAGACGAGATACCTCTCAAGCGATGACGCCTATAGAGCTAGCATGTTTTTTGTTGAAGTCTTCTTGGGGGTGTAGTGTTGATTATTGTATTTTTGTTTTGGAAATTGATGTTTATAACTTAACATTCAATAGAGCATGGTGATATGGGAGATGCCCTTATAAAATCTATAGTGTTAACTTCTACTTCTTTTCTTTTGAACTATTTTTCTTAATTTCTGTGTATTTCATGTTTTTGAGGAGTGTAATAGAATACTTATGTAAAACGCCGTTTTTGGGAATAGTTCAAAAGGGAAAGAGAGCTGTATGTAGTGGTTCTATCGTTCTATCTGTCTGGACCTTGTGTGTAGTTAGTAATGGTAGTTCGATTGCATGACACAGACTTTTCAGTGCGTGACAATGTATGACCATATTTTCTTACTACATTACATTATATATATATATATATATATTTATAAATAAAGTTTTACTCATATTTTCTAACTACACTAGACAAACATAAAGGCTCACATTAATATATATATATATATATATATGGGTTCAAAAATTTGGTATTTTCTATGGTATTTAGGTTCCACTACATTTGTCTGTAGTAGTAATAAATTGATGAGAAATTTGTATAACATTATGACAAAAATATGCACATGGAAAATTTGGATCACTAATGTTTGACTTTTATTTGCATAATGTACATGGCATTATTTTGGTGTTCAAGATTTTTCATAATTGTAACAATGTTAATAACATTATTCCTATGGAAATTATTTTATTTGATTTGGTTTTCAAAATCTATTTTTAGATTTGAGAAAAATTAAAAAATTAAAAAAAAAATTATTGCGTGACCATATTTTCATGTATTTTCATTATCACTAATACTTTTGTTTTTAAGGGGTCAACACAATATCACAGTGATATATATAGAGCGGATGCATGCACTTGATTTGAGTTTTGACTCAACAGTGACGATGAAAATATACAATTTCTGGTGTGTGTAGCACTACATGAGTATTGTAATACTTACCTTCAAACTAGACCATGCTGAACATCTATATTACAAGGACATGACTACGTATTAGAAATATTGAATGGAAATGAAATAAGGTCCAAGGAAAATTTTAGAATGGAACCAGATGTATTAATTAGTTTGTGCGAGGCACTTAAGGTATATGGTAAACTGGAACTCTCACGTTATCTAACTGTCCAAGAGCAAGTTTGTATATTTTTGCTAACAATTGGTCAGAATGAACGGAATCGTGTTGTCTAAGAGCGATTCCAACATTTGGCCAGACCATCTCCAAATACTTCAACCGAGTCTTGAAGACAGTGTGTAGGCTTGATAAACAAGTTATAAGGCCTCTAGATTTTGATGAGGTACCTGCAGAAATTTGACATAATCCACGATTCTACCCTTTTTTTAAGGTAATCACTTACAGAATATTTATAGTAAAATATCCTGGATTATTAAAGTCATTTGTCAAATAGGATTGTGTTTGAGCAATTGATGGTACCCATATATCTACAAGGGCGCCAGCATCAGAGCAAATACCATATCGGGGTAAGCATACTGTTACAACGCAAAATGTAATGTGTGTTTGCTCATTTGACATGCAATTTACGTATGTATTGGCCGGTTGGGAGGGCACTACAAATGATTCAAGAGTGTTCATTAAAACCGTACATGATCCAGCAAATTTATTTCCGATGCCACCAAGAGGTACGTATTATATGACATTTTGTTAATTTATAATGAATATTCTTCTGCCAACCCATCATAATAGTTACATACATGTTGAACAGATAAATACTATGTTGTCGACTCGGGCTATATAAATATGCCTGGTTTTTTATCGCCATACCGTGGTGAGAGGTACCATCTAAATGAGTTTCGTACTCAATGTCGACAACTAAGAAACAAGAAGCAAATGTTCAATTACCAACACTCCTCACTGCGCAATGTGATTGAGAGATGTTTCGGTGTCTTGAAGGCTCGTTTTCCAATTTTGAGAGACATGCCTCCGTATTCAACTAAGACACAGAGGTATGTCCCTATTCCATGTTGTACAATACACAGCTAGATTAGGATACATTCTCAAGGTGACACATTATTCACTGAATGGGCAAATTCAGATCGTATCGTTGAATATGCTGGGCCTAATGGAGGTAGTAGCATCAGCTTGACACATGCAGGAAGTAGTTCTCAGCAACCAATTGACGTAGACATTAGTCAACCTTAACTACGTCACATGTCTAATGTAAGGAATCAAATTGCTGGTCAAATTTGGGAATTTGTCAGAAACAATTGAAATATTGTTTATGCATATAATAGATTGTGGAAGATGTTTTTTTATGGTTTGTAGAAGAATTGAGATATTATTATTATGGTTTGTAAATTGTTATGAACATTACTAATATGGTTATTAAATTTATCTATGATTGATATTGTATCAATATGGTTATTATGGATGCTTATTATAATGTGTATGATTCCATTGTCAAAAACAAAATAAATAAATAAATAAATATTTTAGGCCTTAACAAACATATTTTTTAGTTTATATTTTTTTCAAACATTTTGTCTAAACCAAACGCGTTTATTATTTATGTTTTTCCAAAAAATAAGCAAAAATCAGTTTATAAAATTTTTGTAAACATAAACAAAAAACGTAAATGTTACCAAATGCTACCTAAATAACTTTGAATTTCTATAATAATTATAAAAATTATATCCATTTCTCTATCTATAGCAATAAAACAAACAATGTTAGCGAATAAATATGAAATTACTCTTTTAACTTCTTTATTCCTACAAAATAATTATTTTACCCTTTACCTCATCACTCCTAATCTAAGACTAATTCATTTTTTTTTCTTAGTCTACCCATTTTTTTCTTTCTTTTCTTACAAACCCAAATATTGACTACCATCCAACCTAATGACAACCCTCTATCAACTACCATCTCTCTTTTCCTTACCCACAACTATGATCTCTTTTTCCCTTCACTACTACACGTCATAATCCAGGCAACCTCCATCATTACAAACCACTACTCTATCGATTCATGCCCTTCTACTATGATATAGGTTTATTGGAGCCTTCTATCACCATCGTTTCAATGGTGGATAACACCACTATACTCAAACTCAATCAATCACCACTTAATTTTGCCAATTCTAAAATTCTTCAGCCCTCTCTTTCTTCAACTAAACACCACATCATTTAGAGCTTGATGAAGTCCTTTTTGGTGCAAAAGTAGAGGGACATTCAATAGTTATCGGATTGAAGGTTGCCCAACATCAAATTAGAAGTGGTACTAGAAAGATTGAGATATATATTTTTCTTTTAAAAAATTGATGATCGAATATATACTTGCTTAACCTAAATTGATAGAAGGCAAAGGGCTGTCTCCAGTTAAGTTTCCCAACTGTAAGGTGTTGCTGGGCCTCTATGGGCCACCATGGAACCCGCATCGAATCCGAACCATTCAATATGTAAAGTTCGTCAAGTATTTTATCCCTGTAAAAAATCATGTTAATCGGATATTTAATTAGATTATATTTGTGTTAACAATTTATTTTAACAATCACACTTACTGTTGACATAAATGTAATCTGATCAAGTGATTATCGATATCCGATGAACGTAATTTTTTATAAAGATGAAGTACTCGACGAGTTCTACACATTGAATGGTTCAGATTATTAATGCGGCCTCCGTAGTGGGCCCATGGAGGCCTAATAGCACTCTCTAGTTTGATTTGGACTAGAAAGAAGTTTTTCCTTGATAGAAAGTGAGCCTCTTGTAAATGAAATGATTATTCGGTGCAATTGATAGATGCAATTAATATTTTTTTAAAAAATTGATGATCGAATATATACTTGCTTAACCTAAATTGATAGAAGGCAAAGGGCTGTCTCCAGTTAAGTTTCCCAACTGTAAGGTGTTGCTGGGCCTCTATGGGCCACCATGGAACCCGCATCGAATCCGAACCATTCAATATGTAAAGTTCGTCAAGTATTGTATCCCTGTAAAAAATCATGTTAATCGGATATTTAATTAGATTATATTTGTGTTAACAATTTATTTTAACAATCACACTTACTGTTGACATAAATGTAATCTGATCAAGTGATTATCGATATCCGATGAACGTAATTTTTTTATAGAGATGAAGTACTCGACGAGTTCTACACATTGAATGGTTCAGATTATCAATGCGGCCTCCGTAGTGGGCCCATGGAGGCCTAATAGCACTCTCTAGTTTGATTTGGACTAGAAAGAAGTTTTTTCCTTGATAGAAAGTGAGCCTCTTGTAAATGAAATGATTATTCGGTGCAATTGATAGATGCAATTAATATTTTTTTAAAAAAATTTATTTTAAGAGTTTGTATCAAAGTATCTGTTTTAGCTTATGTTTATTACAAGACATAAATAAATTTAAAAGTACAATTATTTAAAAATTAGAAAAGTGATATTTTTAAAAATTAATTTAGGAAAATTACAAAAAATAAAAACAAAGTTTGAAAATTGTAATAGCATATACCCTAAATTTTTAATTTTGTCAATTTAAACTCTAATTTTTTGATTTATTTTCAATCTAAACTATTAATCTATTTCCGTTAAGTAAAACTGACGAAAAAAATGGCATTTTAGTTATTAAACTAAATTTAGATTTTTTGTTGAGTTTAATAACTAAAATATCTTTTTCCCATCAATTTTATGTAATAGAAATAGACAAATGGTTTAGATTGAAAATGTAAAGGGTGAAAAACCGATCCAAGACCCTTCAATCCGTGATTGGACTGGAGGGTACTGCTGGGCCCATGGGGGCCTACCACGAGTCCCGTTTTGATAATTCGAAACGTCAATGTGTAGAACTTGTCGAGTACTATATGCTTATAAAAAATCACATTGATCGGATATCGATAGTTATCTCATTGGATCACATTTCTGTCAACCGTTTATTTTTTCATTGTCCATTTTTTTTTTTTTATAGAAAACTAATTTGATCACTCAGTTATTGATATCCGATCAACATAATTTTTTATTATCGAAATGGGACCCGTGGTGAGCCCTCATGAGCCCAATAGTACCCTCAAGTCCGATCATGGACTGGAGGGAAGCCAACCCGTTTACATAATATCACTTTCTTTACGTAGTTATGTCCAATCTAAATATTGACTTGATCATTGGAGGGTCATCCCGACTTACTTAACTCAAGGGTAATATCTGACCTTGGTTTCTCTTGTAGGTGTAAGATAAGGTGCATTGTATTGCTAATCCCCTATAGAAACAAATTCATCATCCATAGAAAATAAATCAAAAATTTAAGATTTAAATTAATAAAATTAAAAATTCAAGATTTATTTTTGTTAGAAGGGTCTGAGTTATTTATTTATTTATAATTTATGTAGTTTTATTCTAATTATCAAATTCACTTGATTTATAAAATTAGGCCTTCTACAAAATCCGTTTGTATAACTTTTTTTTTTTTGGGGGGGTAATTACACCCCAATGAAATTTTGAAAAACTAATTACATATTTATTAAAAAAATTTATAATTGTAATTATTAATATTAACAAATTTTCTCACTTATTTACAGTTATTTTTGGGCAAGTATACTGTTAATTCCTCTATTTTAGTCCTTATGTCATTTGGTTCATGTATTTTTAATTTGATCAATTTTTATCACAAACTTTTGATTTTGTCTTAAATTGGTTCAATTGCTTCCGACTGTTAGTTTTTTATTTTATTTTATTATTAATTTCAAATGCACACATCAGCTACACGTGTCATACTTTTAGAAATAAAATTGTAAATTTAGTCAATTTAGTGACTTAAATTCAACCAATTCAACAATATATATATATATATATATATATTTTTTTGTATTTTTGTCAAAAACATTACCAACGTTATCAATTGAACTAAACCAAAGTAAAATATAAAAGGAGAATTTATGTGTAGATTTTAATAAGTGGATAGTCCAATAAGTCCTATGATAATTAATGGTATTTTTTATCAAACACTATTAAAAAAGTCACTAATTGTCAATTTTCAGTAATAGTTTAAAAATTTTGACATAAAGAATGTCACTAATTATAAGTTTTAAAGATAGTTTAAAAAAATAATCACAAAAAAGTCACTAATTTTTAACTTTCAGCGACAGTTTAAAAAATTCATTACAAAAAAGTCATTAATTATAATTTGTAGCGACAATTTATAAAAATCATGGCAAAAAGGTCACTAATTATCAATTTTTAGCGACATATACCAAAAATAGTCACAAAAGATTTTTTAGCGATAATTTTACTATGACTTATTATCAATAGGACTTAAGGAGAATTAAATCAAACTATTAAGATCTAGTGATATCTTACCCAATATTAAGGATTAAAATCAAACTAATTAAAATATTATAAAATTAAAATGAGACAAGTAACAAACTGGACTGCAAGGGTAATCTGCCCATTATTTTTTTTAAATTCTACTTATTTGATATTTTTTCCCTTTTTTATTTTATTTTACCACGGTTCAAGCTTCAAACCGAACCGGCTTAGAAGGATCGGCGCCGGTTTATGTACCCATATACGCTACAAATTTTGGTTTTCCTCTTTCTCATCGCTGTTGCTGAGTGAAGTGAGGGTTTCACCTTCTCCGGCGAATTTTTCCGGTTCCGGCAGCCGCGCATGCCAGTTCCTCTCCCTTCTCCTCATTATTTTCACACAAAAAACAAGTTCAGGTAATGGGTCATCTTGTGTGATGAGATTGCCTCCAACAAACCCATATTCTTCTCTACTCTTGAACTTTGAAGGTTAGCAATTGAGTTTAAAAAGTAGTGATGTGTTTCATATTTGATTATTATTATTGAAAGTTTGAAACTTGTTATGGCAAATATAGGAGACAAATGAAATTTCTATTTATTTATGTTCTTGTTCATTATTTCTTTTTAATTTATATGATTTGAGGCTTCTGAGTGTTTGAGGATTTATACTTTGTCTTGTGTTTGAGTTTTGACTCTTGATGTTGTAAATTTAACTCTAATTGCTTTATGTTTGTGACTTGGGCTTGCGATTTATTTTATTATAACTTAGGATTATGGATTTTACTTGTGCTCTTTTATTTAAAAGATATGTATTATGAATTGTTTGTAGGAGAATGCTTTCATTACCATGATTATAGTTCTAACTTCTAAATTCGATATTTGGTTAGATCGTGAGATGGCTTTTGCTTGTGAAAGTATTGTGCAATGATTTTAAGATAATGTCTACCAAGAACCACCATTGTCTATTTGTGATTTTTATTTTTTATTTTTTGGTACAAAATAGAGAAAAATATTAGAAGAAATATTTTAAGAAAATTTTTAGGTTTTGTGTGTGTGTAAGTTTAATAGCTATATTTTCTATTTATTTATAATTTTAATATATTTATGATGTAATTGTGATGGCACGGTTCGAGTCCTATTAACCCGACAGTTGAATCAGTGACTTGGTCTCTTTTCCGGTTTGCTTAATGGTTTGGGTTTCAAAATATTTTCTTCAAGGGTCCATGTGTTGCTCTTTTGCTTTTACTTTAGTGTAATTTTCCCATTTTTGTTGGTTACAGGTGATTTAAACTGAGTGAGTTATCACTTGAACAGATATGGGTGATGGAGGATGTGGGTAGAAAACCACTTAGGTGATCTTTAGGTTCTTGCTCACTCAAACCAGAACCAAGAAAAGGGTGGTTGATGGAAGAAGCGGAACAACAAGAAGAACAATGCGCCATGGACGAGGAAGAACAGCAGCCCTCTACTCTTCTGCTCTTCTTGCCCTCGCTAGAAACAAAACCACTACCACCACCAGTACTACTTTCGAACTTGGGAATCTCCTCCTGGTTTCTGCTGTTGTTGAAGCTCTCTCCAAAAATGGAGGAAGTCGAAACCTGGATGAGGACTCCATTCCCATCTGCGAGTCTCTTGTCCTGCAAGTCCTCAGAAGGAGTTCTCTTGATGTATCCAAGAAGGTGGATTTCTTCAGGTGGTGTTCTCTCAGGCCCAACTACAAGCACTCTGCGAAAGCCTACACCCAAATTTTCCGTGCTATTTGCCGCCGCCATCACAACCACGAGATCATTGATCTATTGAATTCCATGAAGCGAGATGGCGTAGTCCTTGATTCTGGGACCTTTAAGCTGCTTCTTGACGCGTTCATCCAAATGGGCAAATTTGATTTTGCCCTTGAAATCTTGGACCACATGGAGGAAGAATTGGGGAGAAGTAGCAGTTGCTTGAATTTTGACGTTTATAACTCCGTGCTGGTTGCGCTTGTTCGTAAAGAGCAGATGGGTCTGGCCTTGTCTATCTTCTTTAAGCTCTTAGAAGCCTCAAATGGCAATGACGATGGATCTTGTGCAATTCCTGATGCTATTGTTTGTAATGAATTGTTTGTTGCACTCAGGAAGGCAGACATGAGGGATGAGTTTACTAGGGTTTTCGACAAACTGAGAGAGAAGAAACAGTTTGCACTGGACTTATGGGGCTACAATATATGTATTCATGCATTTGGGTGTTGGGGTGATCTGGGTATGTCCCTGAGCCTCTTCAGAGAGATGAAGGAAAGGAGTCAGGGCTCTGATGGTTCATTTGGTCCAGATTTGTGCACATACAACAGCCTGATTCACATTCTGTGCTTGGCCGGGAAGGTTAAGGATGCTCTCATTGTTTGGGAGGAATTGAAGGATTCTGGTCACGAACCCGATGCCTTCACCTACCGAATCATTATACAAGGCTGTTGTAAATCCTATCGGATAGACGATGCGACAAAAATATTTAGTGAGATGCAGTACAATGGGTTTTGTCCCGATAATGTTGTTTATAACTCCCTCTTAGATGGGTTGCTCAAGGCTAGGAGACTTACAGAAGCATGCCAACTGTTCGAGAAAATGGTTGAGGATGGTGTGAGGCCTCCTGTTGGACATACAATATACTGATTGATGGATTGTTCAAAAATGGAAGAGGTGTAGCCGGATACACACTGTTTTGTGATTTGAAGAAGAAAGGACCGTTTGTGGATGGGATTACGTATAGCATTGTCATTTTGTGCCTTTGTAGGGAGGGCCAGATTGGGATGCTTTGCAGTTAGTGGAGGAG
This sequence comes from Camellia japonica, assembly GCA_030407325.1. NCBI lineage: Eukaryota > Viridiplantae > Streptophyta > Magnoliopsida > Ericales > Theaceae > Camellia > Camellia japonica. Next base: position 95,951,976 of record JAPPVO010000016.1, read on the forward strand.
ATGGAAGGCAGAGGCTTTGTTGTTGATCTAGTTACCATAACGTCACTCTTGATTGGGCTTCATAGGCAAGGCCGTGGGGAGTGGACAGAGAGGCTCATGAAACACATCAGGGATGGCAATCTGGTACCAACCGTGCTCAAGTGGAAAGCCAATATGGAAGCTTATGTTAAAAGCCCACAGAGCAGAAATAAGGATTTCACACCTATGTTCCCATCTAAAGGTGACTTCAGCGACATCATGAATTTGATAAGTTCACGTGACATGGGGATTGATATTGGCTCTGATTTAAAGGCTGATGGGCAACAAGATGAGGAGTTCCCTTCCAGTGACACTGATCCGTGGTCGTCATCCCCATATATGGATCGGTTGGCCAATCAAGTGAACTCCAATGACCATTCTTTTCAAACGTTCTCGCTGTCTAGGGGAAGACGAGTTCAAGTGAAATGTGTAGACTCTTTTGATATTGATATGGTCAATACCTACTTGTCAATATTTTTGGCCAAGGGAAAGCTCAGTTTAGCCTGCAAGTTGTTTGAGATTTTCACCAACATGGGTGTCAACCCTGTGAGTTACACTTACAATTCCATGATGAGTTCATTTGTGAAAAGGGGCTATTTCGATGAGGCTTGGGGTGTTCTTCATGAAATGGGTGAGAATGTATGCCCAGCGGACATCGCGACGTATAATGTGATTATTCAAGGCCTGGGGAAGATGGGAAAGGCAGATCTCGCCAGTGCTGTTCTTGATAAACTAATGAAGCAGGGCGGTTATCTTGACATTGTGATGTATAATACCCTGATTAATGCACTAGGTAAAGCTGGTCGGATTGATGAAGCAAACAAGCTTTTTGAGCAGATGAGGACTAGTGGGATAAATCCTGATGTTGTCACTTATAATACACTTATTGAAGTTCATAGTAAGGCTGGTCGATTAAAGGATGCTTACAAGTTCCTAAAGATGATGTTGGATGCTGGCTGTCCTCCAAACCATGTGACCGACACAACCCTGGACTTTCTAGAGAAGGAGATTGAGAAACTGAGATACCAAAAGGCATCAATAAAACGGATAAATAAGGACGATTCTTCTTGAAAAATAACTCATTGGAGAAAGTTGGTCAAGAGTAATCGAAACTTCTTTCGACCTTTGAAACATTAAATCACCTAAAATTTGAGATCTTTATTTGGAGACAGTCTTGAATGATATTGAATCAGCATCTTATTTACCAAGCCACTGGCAGTTAGATGGGTGCCATTTTGCAGATTCTTTGATATTCATTGCAATTATAGCAGAAATAAGATCAGAAGTGCCATCTGAGGGGTTTTCTGTTAAATCAATTGATTTGGGGCGATCACATGGTTAGGTGGAGAAGTGATATGTCAATCTGCAGAAAGCTTATATATATCAGAAACTTGAACAAAAGGGTTTTCCTTAATGTTGGAGTCCATGGAACAACTCGATATTGGAGGTAAGCTCTTCTCACTCCTCAATTTTGTGTATGTAAACATGCCAGTCCATGTTTTGTAGTATCTACTCTACATCCAGTGATTGTCAAACTGATGCTTTGAATTGATGCAGAATTGGGCATATCAATTTTATTTTTGCTAAGATAGAGAGTTGATGTATTTTTTTGCTAAAAAGAATTTCTCAATGAATTGATGTATTTTTTTTGCTAAGATAGAGAGTTGATGTATTTTTTTGCTAAAAAGAATTTCTCAATGAAAAGCCAAAGTAATTTCTTTTTCACTTTCAGATTAAACTGAATATCAACGGCTTTATGTTGGCATGACATCAAGCTTTAGCAAGAAATCAAGCCAAATGCAATAAAAAATTGTCAATTAATATTATTATGGAATTCATTCACAATTTACATATGTATCAAAAACCCATACTTGATGGCATCCAGTTGTTTAGTTTATATATTTTGATTATTGAGGTCTTGAGTTTGACTGTCTTTGGGTGGTATAAGAGACAATGAGATACATTTTTCATTTTTTCTTTTTTATTTAAATTAAAAAAAAAAAAAAACTTTAGCTTATCTTTATGTAGACTTCCATAACCTTATCGATTGGATTCTCCAACATGACCATTCTGTAGCTGCCAGTCCCAACCGAAGCCACAATTTGATTTATTTAATTTTAACATCCAATTTTGAAAAAGAGAATGAGAAATATCCAAAACTGAAAATACCTTTTATACAATGTAGTGGAAAAATGAAATTTGAGGAGCAGTAGGTATAGAACTGGCCAAATGAATCAAGAAAATGAAATAAATAAGAGACAACAAATGCTTATTCTTGCATCTTGTCCACAATACCTATGCCTTTATTGCCTGTTGTTCTCCATATCTCCTAATTTTCTGAGTTTTCTGCGATGGAAAACAAGAAAGAAAGAAATATTCAACATCATATGTACATATATTTTTTTTAGAGAAATCTAGAACCAACTCAAAAAAGATTAGAACCCAAAATTGAACTAAATTAAATCGATTCTCTTGTTACCAAACCAAAAAAAAAAACCAAATAACCAAACCAAATCAAACTAAAGTAAGTTGAGTTGGTTTAGTTCTTGGATTAACCCAACCCAGAAACAGAAAGGCGGAGTTTAGTTAAGGATGATTGATGAACTAATAGCAGAGTACTAACCTCAATGCATGATGCATCAAGTTTTGACAGTAGCGACATACTTGATGAGCATCCCAACAACTTCTGGTGATACCCTTGATGATGTCTCCTTCAAATTTTTAATCTTGTTGTCTGTCTCTGCTTCAAGCTGTTTTGCAGTTGATCCAGAGCTCCCACTTGTCTACACACACACACACACACACACATATATCACACCAAAATGACAATAACAATAGTGAATTTTTTCAGCTCTAATAAATGATTAAATAAATAAAAAAGAGAATTTGGAGAACATAGAAAGATGTCAATGAAGATCCTAGCTAGGAGTGATTATGTTCTATGTTTGCCATATATTAAGATGGTAAGATGATGATGATGATGTTTTGACAGATATTACCTCGGAAATTTTATTTTGATATTCTGTATCCATATATGAACGATAATTTGCTACTTCTCTCTCAGCCTCATCTTTAGCCTGCCTCAACCTTGTCATTTTCACTGAAGAGCCAACAATTACAGTGATGGATACAAAGTGTTAAAGAAAAAAACACGCATACACACACCACCAAAAAAAAAAAAAAAAAAAAAAAAAAGAACAAAAAAAGGACAAGGAGGAAAGCAAGTTTTGAATACAATCAACTGAACAAAAAAAATTGTTTTAAATAAACTTCCAAATTTTCCCATTTGATGGGATTTAAGGCTTGGTTTGGTTTGGTTTATATACTTCTAAATTTAAAATGAATGACTAGAGTTCATATATAACTTCTGTATATAGATATGGGTTAGATTTTACAGTTTCTGGCAGCAGTTACAATTTGCTGGGCTTCCTGTTCTGCAGTTAGAAGCATCTGAATGCCTCCTTGTCCTTTCATGGAATCCATTGTAAAATTTGCAACCTAAATAAAAAAAACCCTATAAGATCAATATATAAGCTTGCATATGATCTGTAACATTTATGTTGTACAATTACAAGACAATAGGTTGGTTAATCATGTACAAAAGCAATAAATTTAGATATTAAAATTAGAAAAACTGCAATAGGAAAAAAAAAAAGAAAAGAAAAGAAAAAAAACTGATTTAATGAGTGACTCATAGTTTCACAGTAATTAGTTTGTACTTACAAATGCATGGTTTAAATTTTGAGACAAGCATATGACAATTGACATGATCAACCAGGTATTGTATGTAATGTTGACTTATTTGGAATGGGTAAAACAAGTCTTCCATAGGAATAGAGACCTAGAATTCTCATGGAAAGCGCAAAAGAGAACACTGTGTAGAAGACAGCTACACTAATCCATGTCCTTTTTGATCTCCTCAGCGGCAAACTCGTCTTACACCGTAACCTAATTGTTCTTGTTTTCTTAATTTCGGATTTGTGTTTTCGGATTTCTTTTGCAGGGGTTGTTATTGTTGCTGGTTTGTCAAGCTTTATGGTTCAGTTTCTTCTAGTCACTGGAAATTGATGGTGCTATGTGGGTCTTATCTACAAGGTGGATATCCTGAGCCAGATGTCTTTGATGCATCTAATGGATTGTGAAGTCCAGGCTAACGTTTGTCTGTGGTTTGTGTTGGATGGTGTCTTAGCTTCTGTTATGTTTGTGCCTTTCATTGTTCACAATGTTTTTGTTAGTTCTGCTTTAGGTTGATGATGTTTTTTAGTATTGCTTTAGGTTGATGATTTGTTTGTTAGTGTTTCTGTTGTTAGGTTTGTTACCTTCTTGTACTTGGGATGTACTGTTCCCTCTTGTATTTCCATGTTTGAATAAAGATTGGGACCCCCTTTCCCCCACCCCTTTTGACCCCCTTTCTTTTTTGATTGGTCACTTTTTCTTTTTCTTTTTCTTTTTCTTTTTCTTTTTTTTCTCCTCCTCCAATCACCACCCGCCACGTGTATGTGGGGGGTGGTGGGGGTTGAAGTTTTAGGGGGTCTAAATCACTGCTGTTCCATGTTTATTGAAATGAAATATGATGTTCTTTTTCTTGCCAAAAAAAGATTCCTGATCCATAATATTTCACTGAAAGGAATTGCACTGCATTACTCACTATTTAATTAATTTGTGTTTTTAAAATTTTTTTTTAAAATTTTTTTTTTTTGGTTGGGCATACTCACTATTAATTAAGGGTAGAGAACTAAGAACATGATTCAAAGGGAAAAATATTATTCACGTATAAAATTAAAAAATGACAGAAAAGGGCCAAAAATAAAAGGAAAATCCCCCTCTATATACCTTTTTAAACATATTTTCTCATGAGAGAAAAAAAAAAAAGAAGGTATATAGAGGGGCATTTTTTTATTTTTTTTGAAATTTTGGCCTTCCTATGTCATTTTTGAATTTTAAAATTAAAAAATGTCTCATACTAAACTAGGATTCATATCCTCATTGGATATGATTGCTGCAGATAAATTTCATCTTCTATAGATAATTTTAATAAACTTAATTCATGAAAAAACATATTAGGGCTGAATTCAGATCATATATGCAATTTCATTACAAATCAATTGAAGAAAATAGATTGTAGCAAAATCAAAATAATTAATAAATCCTGCAAATATAAATACTTCAAATAAAATAAAATAGAGAAACAAAGCAAACATCTTCTAAAAAATGAATGTAATTAATGTTATTAATACCTGTGTAAGATGGATTGCTAGGGAGTTGTTTTTTGGAAGAAGCTAGTGAGAGGTTTCTGCAATTAATTTTTCAGGAAATATTGAGAGAGAGAGAGAGAGAGAGAGAGAGAGAGAGAGATTGGCCAAGTCATCCATGAAGAGAAATTTTCTCCTTTGTATTTGGTGGTATTAGTTATGGTTGTTTCTTAATTGTATCTCTCATTCCTAATTCATTTTGCGCATTAAATTTTTATTTTTGGATCTTAGATTTGATGAGAGGAAAAAAGAAAGAAAAAAAAATATATCTGTCAAGTTTCAAACTAAAAATACATATATGATATACATTTTTTTTGGGTATGGGATATGTATAGTATAGTAGATTTTCTAAAATGCTGGTTGTGACAATTTCAATCTTGACAATTGAATATGAATAGTCTATTATAAGTTGGAGAAAGAAAAGGCACTATGGTGAAATTGATAGACACATTACTCTTAGGAAGCAGTGCTAGAGAATCTCGGTTCCAATCCGTGTAGCGGCATGCCGTTTTCTAAAATGATAGAATAGATCGTATAATGAATTCAATTCCTGAATTCAATTCCTGATTTCCATTCTATCATTAAAGGATTTCTTATTTTTTTTAATGATATTTTTAACCTTAGAACATATATTAACTCATATTTTCTTTTCTATCATTTCAATTGTAATTACAATTTACAATTAGCTTTCCTTCAATGTAGATCTTGGATGGGAAGGTGTTATTTGGACTCGTGAGACTCATAACGAGTCCCGTTTCAAATATTCAAATTGTTCATTTGTTAGGGTATTTCGTATATATTATCTACACGGAAAATTAGGTTGATTCAATAACCTTAACTTATTTAATTTATTTCATTTGTGTCTCTAAAAAAAGATACATGACAAGTGTATTTTTAAAAATAAATCATACATTTTTATTAATAAATATGATAAATTGAATACTGTATCAAATTGACTCGAGGGAAACTATGGGATCACTAGTATAATTTGGCATTCTTTATGATTTTCTAATATATAACAAATGGATGGTGGACCAAGGGATGGGCATCGGCCTGTTGGCTCACCCAGTCTGTCCGGTCTAGTCCTATTTTTTTAAGGTTTAGGAATTTTGTTTTAATCCACAAGGATCAGGTTAGGCCAACATTTTCAGCCCGAAATATTAATGGATTGGGCTTTGGTTTATCATTGCAACCCAGCCCAGCTCGGCCTGCTATTAAAGTAATTAATTAATTAATTATAACATATTAAAAAAATATATTTTTGGTTAGAATTTAGACTTTATCGTTGTTGATTTTATTAAAACTTACATTTGTGGTGATATGTGATTGAATTTATTTAAGAAATCTTTCAATTTATACACACAATCTTTTGATAATAATGTCAATATATTTATTTAAGAAATAAAATGTGTGATTAAATTTAATTATGATTTTTTTTTTTTTAACATATAGCTCGATTAGTGGGTTTGGGATTTATAATTATTTTTTAGGCTGGGCTTGAGCAGATGTAGATGCCTGATGTTATCGAGCTTGGGTAGATATAAAATCCCTTATTATGTTATCCTGGCCCGGCTCAAACTCGGCCTGACCCGACGTATGTCACTCCTAGGTAGATCTCTCTTATTCTTTGTGGGTGTGTGGAGACAAGTCAAACAGTCACTAAGATATTTGTCACTATTTAGAAATGTCAAATGTCACATCAATTTTTTTACTCACAATTTTTTTTTTTTAGCAACTTTTCAAATGTATTTATCTCCTAAGAACATCTACAATGGCAAATGCTATAATTGCCATTGCTATAATTTGATAATGAATAGTAGAAAATGAAAGAATTATAGCAATGATACTCTAATGGTCAGATACCATTTTGGCAGAATCAAACACAGAAACTGGTGCTAGTTTCTGTGTTTGATTCTGCCAAAATGATGGTTTTGCAAAAAATTACCTATTTTGTTGGGAGAGAGGGAAATGGTTGGCTTTAGCTAAGTTGATGAATATGGCAGCTGCTAAAACTTGTGTCAAATTTGGTATAAGCTTTGGCATTTGCCAAATTTGGCAACTACCATATTCACCATTGGAGTATCACTATTGTTATATTATAGCAATGGCAGCTCCATTGCCAAACCATTGGAGACGCTCTAAGGTTGATTTTGGAAAGTTGCTAAATAAGGAATTTAGTTTTCTGCACATTTTTTCATAAAAAGTCAAATAAACAAACCCCAAACAGCTACTCAAAAATAAAAAATATCATAACAAAGCAAACTCCAAACACGCACTTAGAACCGATCCGGACCGTATGTAACTTAAACCATATACATACCATACAATCTTGATGCATACAACGAAGCTGTTTCTTTAAAGCAGTGTGGTTTTTATTCTTGTTGCTTTTTTATTTTTATTTTAGTTTTGTAATTGTTGTTGTTGTCACACCCCAAATCCAGGCATGACCGGTTGTGGCCCATAGGGACTTAACCCAAGGCACACGTAAGCCTAAACATGAACCTAATATCACAAAAAATAAATGTAATGATAGTCCAGAAATAAATAAATCAAAAATCGATCCAGTTACAAGTATAAACGGCAAAACCAAACCCAATCAATACCATCTAAACCAATGGGATATAAACAGCCCACATAACAGAATAATCTTAAATGAACCTTAATAAATAAAAAATATGTACGAACTTGACATAATAATCTGAAAAAAATAAACATAAAAAAAAAATATGAATGTCCTAGAGGTCCATGTAATTGAGTTCCCGCTATACTATGAGTCCACTCTAAGTCCTTTTATCACCTGGAAATGATTAACAACTAAGTCAGCTGATAGCTTAGTAAGTAAAAGCATGGATAGTAAATACAGTTTTAAAAAATAGGGTTCAATTCCAAAATAAGATATGTATCACAGAAACTAGATTGGTATACAGTTTTGATAAAGACAATCTATTTCAAAAAAGAAGAGTGGGGACATATTTTTTGGGTAGTCCACGTGGACGAGGTTGTTAGCCGAGGTGTCACGTGGGCGGACCATGGTGCTGAGATATGGTGTGGTAATACCGGAATTCGAGATATTCGGATAGAGGACAAAAGTCCTAGATGACATCAAGCTACCTATTTGGATAAAGACGAGACTCTTGAGGAAGTTTATCTTAATCTAAATAGTGTGAGTTGTGATAAATGTTATCCTTGTAAAGGATAGAGTCCCATGAAGTAAGACTTCTAGGGAAAGTTGGACACTGATCATTACAAAAGTAAGGCACCCTGTGGGTCTAAGGTACGCTTTAATTTGTGCGTTGAGTACTTGTGCGATATCTTTGAGAGATTATTTGACTGACTTGATCATCAGAGTGCCTCTCAGTGGATGAACCACCATAGTATTCTCATCTTCTTGTTGACAGGTGGTTGGGTTAATCTATTGTGGGTGTTGATTTCCAACCTTCACAACCAAACAGTGAACTTAGTTGGAAAGCACCGGTTGGATAGATTAAGCCAACTACCTGCCAATAAGAAGATGAGAATACAGCGGTGGTTCATCCACCTGGGGGCACTTGACGATCAAGTCAGTATTCTTATCTCTCACAGATATCGCTCAAGTATTCAATTCACAAGGAAGAACATACCGTAGACCCACGAGGGTGCCTCACTTTTATAACCAGTAGTGACCTAGTCCCCTAGAAGTCTCACTTCATAGCACTCAAGCTCATTGCTCATCTTGGACTCTCGGCTAGATAGGGATAAACTCCTCATGAGTCTTATCCTTATCCAGACTGAGAGCCTCTTCTATTCTAGGACTCTTGTTTCTTATCCAAATATCTTAGGATTCCGACAATCGGCAAACATGACTCATCCACGTAGCACTTTAGCCGACATCTCGGAGCTATCTTGGCCATGTGGCGTCACTCGCAAAATACTTCCCCACAATTGCCCTCTAGGTTCTATTACTTTGGCATACTGAGGTGATGGAACCTACACATGTATTTCTCCGACCGAGATCGTGACTCGTCAGCGTCAAGGAATCAAGGAATCAAATGTCCACCTTATCAAGAATGAAGAACTATGTCCTTTAATCATCTCAACCGAGATCGCTCCTCTAGCCGAGGTTATTACTTCACTATTTCAAGAGCCTTCATCATGCATTTTCAGTTTCTATACTTAGCTAATTTTTCTGACTTGCTCCTTTTTTCTTGTAGGCCATCCAACACGCGCACTCCCATGCGATCAAGGCCGAGTTGGTGAAAAAGGAAATTTTTTTTGACTTGCTCATTTTTTCTTGCAGGCCATCCAATACGTGCACTTCCATGCGGTCAAGGCCAAGTTAGTGAAGAAGGACCTTGTGAAAAAGACACAAGAAGTTGCAACTCTCCTTGCTTCACTCAACGAAGCCGAGTCCCGCACTCAGAATTTAATAGACAAGGCAAAAGCTGCAAAAACTAAGCCGAGGCTAAAGCTGAAGCTGCTGAGGCTAAGGCCGCTGAGGTTAGAGCGGCCGAAGCTGAGGCCAAACTCACTGAGGCCCTCGAAGTGAAGGACGTCGAGATAAATGTGGTCAACGAAAATGCCTTTAAGGTGGGGCAAGCAGCCGTGTGCGATTAGTACAAACAACAAGTCAATTTAGCCTGTAACAAAGGCTATTACTTGGGCTGGATGGCTGAGCTTAAAAGGCTATCTGTCCCTAAGGACTCGCCACTTCGGGATATCAGTCAGCTTGAAGCCCCTTTCCGCCATCTCCTGTCGAGTCTGAGGAAGATGAGGTAGATGAAGAGGTCGACTCCAAAGATGTCGAAGAAGGTGCTGGTAAAGAGGTTGTTGTTGGGTCCAAGTCCTAAACTCTGAATGATCAGATCCTGGATCTGATTGAGGACAGGGACGAGGTCTCCAAGAGCACCTCGCCGAAGAAAACTATCACGTCCGAGGCCGAGGTTCTTACTGTTGAGAAGAGTGTCGACCAAACATTGCAAGAGATTGATGCCAAGGTTGCTGCTGAGGTCGAGGCCAAGACAGACGAGAACAATGAGCCTTAACTTAGTACTTAGGATTTTTTCTTTCTTCTGATCTTGTACTTTTGTCTTTTCATAGTTGTAATCTTTTGAACACTTTGTTTTTCGGGCCGCTGTGCCTTCTTTTTGTAATTGAACAAGTGTCTCCTTAATGCCAACCTTCTTTTTGTCTTGTATGTTTCCATACTTTCGATTTTTGAAATACTTCTAAGTACAACTTACTTGTTTAATCACTTCGGATTAGCACACTTCGGGTAGTCATCTCAGATTGATATATCTCGGATAACAAGTCTTGTTAATTATCTCGGCCTAATTGCATTTATAAAAATTTCTCATCAATTTTTTACAAGTGTTGATTCTTTACTTGTACTAACTGTCTTCTAGTAAGATTTCACCCCTCTAAGTCTAACAACCTAGTTGGTTATCGCGGGTATACCTCGAGTATCCCTTCATTCAATTATCTCGAATAACTTCAACTTGTAAAACTTTTCAAAAATTTTCACAAGTGTTATGCTCATTCCTATTTCCTGCCTCCTAATGTGAACCTAAGTACCACTTATGTTCACATTAAGGTCACATCACCTGATAATCGCCTAAGTCTTACTTAGACACTTTTGGCCGAGGTCGTCATGTTTGGCTCGCCCAAACAAAGCACTTAAGGCTTAACCTTATTGCACTGAGAGTACCATACTCCTCGGCTTTTCTTACAAACTGACCAAATCATGGCCAGTTTCACCTTGTTTCATGCCAAAACATCGTAGACTTAGTTCAACTCTACCATCAGGGTAAGTCTAAATTAATCGCCTTGTTTCAAGCTGAAACATCGCGGACTTAGTTCAATTCTACCATCATGGCAAGTCTAAGTTAATCGTCATGTTCACCATGGGAACATCGCTTTAAGACTTTGTAGTCTTATCGTATAATTTTCAACAACATTTTGTAAAACAAAATCAAGCTAGTATTTCATTAATACTTTGGCTAATAATCTGTTACATAAAATAAACTTGAAAACATAAATTAATGGTAGAAAAAGTTCAAATTGCTTGTGTTCTAAGGTCTTGGCAGCTTTTTGCCATCAGTGTCCTCAAGCCGATAAGCGCCATTGCCTGCGACCAAGATAATGCGATATGGTCCTTCCCAGTTTAGGCCAAGCTTGCCCTCTTTGGGATCTTTCTTATTTCCGATAACCTTCCTTAAGACAAGGTCTCTAATCTAAAACTCCCTAGGATTGACCTTTTTGTTGTATGCCCTAGCGAGCTGCTGGTGGTATGCCCCTAGCCAAATTGCTACTCTTTCTTTTCTTTCTTTTATCAGATCAAGATCTCGGGCTAAGAATGCCTCATTTGTTCCATTCTCCACTCCTTGGGTTCTGATTCCAGAGATGCTGATCTCCAGTGGAATGACTGCTTCGGTGTCATATGCCATGGCAAAAGGAGATTCTTCTGTAGATTTTCTTGGTGTAGTCCAATATGCCCACAGGACATTGGGTAATTCCTCCACTCATTTGCCCTTGGCAACTTCCTACCTTTTCTTGATCTCATCCAAGATGGTTTTATTAGAAGCCTCAGCTTGGCCATTACTATGGGGGAAGCTAGGAGTAGCATAGTAGTTCTTGATCTTATACATTGCACAAAAATTTTTAATCAGCTTACGGTCAAACTGGGTGCCATTGTCTGCCACAATGGCTCTTGGGATCCCAAACTTGGTGATGATGTTCTTTTAGATAAATTTTTTCACATCCACATCTTAGGTTTCGGCGAGGGGTTTAGCCTCTACCCATTTCGTGAAGTAGTCAGTTACTACCAGTAGGAACTTCCTCTGCCCAACCACTTGGGGCAGTTGCCTAACAAGATCCATGCCTCACTGGGAAAATGGCTAGGAGCTGGACACTGGATTCAGATCTACAACTGGTTGGTATATCAAATGTGCAAACCTTGACACTTTTCGCATTTTCTTACATAGGCTTTAACGTCCTTCTGCATATAGGGCCATTAGTATCCCTAAGATATGGCCCTGTAGGCAAGTGATCTGCCCCCAACATGGCTTCCACATACTTCCTCATGGATCTCGTACAGAAAGTCCTCTACCTGGGATGAGTGCACACATCGTAGAAGGGGTCCAGTAAATGATCTCCTATATAGAGGGCCTTTTGCTGAGAGGGAGAACCTGGCCGACTTTAATCTGATCTTATGCGCTTCCTTTCTATCTATTGGCAGCCTGCCATCTTTGAGAAACAAAACTATGGTGTCCATCCAGCTTAGACCCATCTCTACGCACATTGCTTCATACTTTGTTATTAGGGCTCTATACTGGGGCTTGATAGGTAATCCACCATTATTGTCCTTGCCTTACCCGACTTCATCACACTGGCGATGTTAGCTAGTGCGTCGGTATAGATGTTATCATATCTGCTAACCTGTTGCAGCTGGAAATTTTGGAAACATGTTAACAACTTGATAACCTCCTTAACATAGGCTATCAACTTCATCGTGTTGTCCAGGTTAGCCAGTGCGTCGGTATGGCTGCTATCATCTTGGCTAACCTGCTGTAGCCGACAATTTTGGAAACATGTTAACAACTTGATAACCTCCTTGACATAGGCTATCATCCTCTTATCTCGGGCTGTGTACTTGCCCATCGCTTGATTTATTCTATCATTCACTCATCTAGCGATATCAAAACCACTGTTGTAAGGTCCCAGTGTCCCACATCGGGAATGGAAGGGGAGTTCCTGGCCTATAAAAGTAAAAACCTAGACCCTTATATAACATCAAGGCCTTTTCCCGAGCGGTGAAATCCCTAGCAGAACTCCCCAGTTAAGCGTGCTTAGGCTAGAGTAGTTCTGGAATGGGTGATCCACTGGGAAAAACAAATCCGTAAGGGCATGGCCTAAAGCGGACAATATCGATGACATGTGAAGGGTTGGGGCGCTATAAATGAAATCGAAGTCGACTCTCCAGAGTACCGAGTGTGGGCCCCTGGCGTTTCTCGGTGTATGTGGGCAGGCTTGTGAGCTGGCAGGTTACTGCACGGGGACGTGCAGCCTTAAGGGGGGTGGATTGTAAGGTCCCGGTGTCCCACATCGGGAATGGAGGGGGAGTTCCTAGCCTATAAAGGTAAACACCTAGACCCTTATATAGCATCGAGGCCTTTCCCGAGTGATGAAATCCCTGGCAAAACTCCCCAGTTAAGCGTGCTTAGGCTGAAGTAGTTCTGGGATGGGTGACCCACTGGGAAGAACAAATTTATGAGGGTATGGCCCAAAGCGAACAATATCGATGACATGTGAAGGGTTGGGGCATTACATGTCACGCCCCACACTTGCCCCTAAAAGTTTGGGCATGACTCATTCAGAAACGGACACATAACCTGGTATATATATAACATATGGGGCCTTATCGGAAGCATAAAACATTACAAGGATACTGATACAAACAAACTCCATCGAGCTACTTCTAATATGCCAGGATCTCATACATCACATGCATCATAATAGGCAGATAAGGTCCAAAAATATCCCTTAACAGTATTTATACACAACACAACCACATATACAGACCCAGCCCTAGGGTCGGGCATACACAAAACCATTGAAGTTATATACATTCAACTTTAGATGGCCAATCAAAAGTAAGCTAATCATCTTAACAGACTTCACAAAATAAGTGGCCCCGTATAGTGACTGGACACACGAAGGTTGACAAAAGAAACCAGGCATCATGGGCTAGGACTGACCACCTGGTTGGTTACCTACAGAAACAGACATAACAGAGAGTGAGCCAGGCTCAGTGAATAGTAATACATAAATAAAACAATGCGTAACTTGAACATAATATCAAAGCGTATGAAAATGCAGAGTTCACATAGTTAGCCTGATTCTGTATTCATTTCATAACAGCCTTAGGCCCAGTCTTGAACATAATAGCTTGGAACATCACATCTTAAATCATCATGGCTTGAAGCCCTTGAACAGAGTGGCATAATGCCCTTGAGCTTGGTGGCATAAAGCCCTTAAACATGATGGCATAAAGCCCCCTTAAACATGATGGCATAAAGCCCTTGAACATGATGGCATAAAGCCCTTGAACATACTTGCATGAACTCAAGAGGTGTCTCACACGGATTCTAGAGGTGGCTCATGTCGTAGCACTTAGTTCCGTGTAGCACTTTGTTTCATGTCAGAACAACTTAAATTGAACAGCCATAGGCCCAGAGTCTTATAAAAGGAAGTTATTTCATCTTTCCCGTTTCTTTATTTACATGCTTGAAACATTAACATAATTGTTTATCGTGCGTGAACAAAATAGTAATGATAATTATTAGCCATATGTAAAGCGGATAATGGTGCTACTACTCACAGTGTTGAGATGACGTGTTACTTCCTCCCGGAGTGTGTCCTGCACACATTCAAGACTTGCTCATTAGTTCACTTTTCTTATCACTTTACTTTCCGTTTCATTTCACTTCGAAGGAGTGTATCAATATCAAAAAGGCCTCAAATACATATTCTAACAATATTAGAGAATCCTACATGCAAAACGGAGTAAACAGTGTTTTTCAGCATGAGCCGCACGTGCGGCTGTGAGCCCCGCACGTGCGGCAGTTGGCCCCGTACGTGCGGCCTTGAGGTCCCGCACGTGCCTTTTAGGTAGAACCAAACCACAAAATTTCAGCATTTGCCGCACGTGCGGCAGTGACTCCTGCACGTGCAGCGATTGTCCAATTTTGGTCCGAAATTTGCAACACAATCTCATCTTTTGGGGAATGTTTTCAAGGTTCTAAGATGGATCCTTTCATTGCCAAATCATGGTTCAAAAACATGTAATTCAAGGTATCACATACATAATCTAACTTGCATTAACCCATGAACACAACTCAATTTGATTAATCAAGAATTGAAACTCATAACCACAATTCCATTTCTTGAGGCTCTTAACTTCATATGCACCTAACATAACATAGATACACAAAATCATACTCATAAGAATGATTACAAACTTGATAATGAAGAAGACAAAATGTATTTCTTACTAGATGGCTCAAGTTAGATAACATAATCAAGTGATGAGGCCATCCTATCCATTATTCATCATTTACACTCCAAAACTTCATGACAACACTAGATCATACAACATCAAGACATTTCAACTTCAAATGAAGAAGAGGGTTGAACTATGGAAATTAAACTTACCTTAAACTTCAATCTCCCTCAATTCTTCCTTGTTCCTCACCTCCCTTCACTTCTCTCCTAGGGAATATGTGATGAGAAAGTTCCTAAGTCTTGGGTCAATAAGGCTCTTATAGATAAACATATGTAAAGCTTGAATAAGGACGAAAATCAATCGTTTAAGCATTCCAAATTGAAATTTCACAGAAACGCTTAATATTACTTAAAAATTATGCTGATCACATATATCAAGTCAATTTCAGCTAATTAAGCCCCTAAGGCTTCTAATTTATGATTCAACCTCTATAGTTGCAATAGATACTTCTCTTAGTAAACAGATAGACATCCTTAAACATGAAATTCTCTTACTTAACCGTAAATTCTCATAGGATTTCACAATAAGCATTCAAAAACACAAAATAGGGTCTGAAAATATATCAGGAAACATGTACGAGGGTCGGGTTATTACACTCTCCCCCCCTTAAATAAGTTTGGTCCCTCAAACTTGTTTTACCTTAGGATAGAAACAAATGCGGATACTGGTGTTGCATCTCCTCCTCTCTTTCCCAAGTTGCGTCGGTTCCGTAATATTCTTGCCATTCCACTTTTGCCATTGGAATTTCTCGGTTTCGTAATTGTTTCACTTGCCGGTCCAAAATGCGGATTGGTTTTTCCTCATAAGTTAACTTGTCATCTAGCTCAATTTGGTGATAATCAATAACATGAGACGGATCCGCAAGATATCCTCGAAGCATAGAGACATGAAACACATTATGTACTTGACTCATATGTGGCGGAAGGGCAACCCGGTAAGCTACCGGACCCACTCTTTCTAGAATCTGAAAAGGACAAACATACCGGGGTGTCAATTTACCCTTTTTCCCGAATCTTGGATGTCTTTTCATCGGCGTAACCTTCACAAAGACATGACCATTAACTTCAAATTCCAAATCCCTTTGTCGGTTATCCGCATAACTTTTCTGTATACTTTGAGCAGTCTTTAATCTCTCTCGAATAATTTTAACCTTTTCAGTGGTCAATTGAACAAGTTCAGGTCCGAGTAAGGATTTATCTCCAACTTCAGCCCAACACACGGGAGAATGACATGGTCTTCCATACAGAGCTTCGTAGGGTGCCATTTCAATACTTGAGTGATAACTATTGTTGTATGCGAACTCTATCAACGGTAGATGGGTTTTCCAACTTTCTTGAAAATCTAAAACACACATTCGGAGCATATCTTCCAACGTTTGTATTGTTCTCTCGGATTGACCGTCAGTTTGAGGATGGAAAGCTGTGTTGAACTTTAATTCTGTACCCATGGCTTCTTGCAAACTTTGCCAAAATCTGGAAACAAACTTCGGATCCCTATCTGACACAATTGAGACCGGAACACCATGAAGCCTCACAATTTCATTCACATAAATTACTGCCAGTTTATCTGCATTGTACTGAGTCTTTACAGGTAGAAAGTGAGCGGACTTAGTTAATCGGTCTATAATGACCCATATTGAATTCATACCTCGAGGAGTCCATGGTAATCCCACAACGAAATCCATGGTCAAATGTTCCCACTTCCATTCTGGGATTGAAAGGGGCTGTAGCAAGCCTGCTGGCCTCTGATGTTCTGCTTTTACTTGCTGGCAGTGCAAACATTTAGAGACGAATTCTGCAATTTCCTTCTTCATACTTGGCCACCAAAAATTTTGTTTCAAATCTTGATACATTTTGGTACTCCCTGGATGCATTGAGAATCTTGAGGTATGTGCTTCTTCCATTAACTTTTGCTTAAGGTTCAACACATTGGGAACATATATTCGGCTTTGAAATTTGAGCATCGAATCTACCAAACTAAATCCCGGTTTCGACTTGGTCCCTAACTCATCACATATTTTCTTTAGAGTTTTATCTTCCATCTGATGCAATTTAATTTCCTCGAGTAAGGTTGGTCGGGCCATCATTGTCACCATTAAAGCTTCTTGCCCATGTAATACAAGGTCCACTTCCATTTTACCCAATTCATCTACTAATTCCTCTTGCCCTGTAACCAAATTTGCTAAAGTTCCCATACTTTTTCGACTAAGCGCATCCGCAACTGTATTGGCTTTGCCAGGATAGTAATGGATCTGCAAATCAAAATCTTTAATAAGTTCCAACCACCACCGTTGCTGCATATTTAACTTTTTCTGAGTAAAAAGGTATTTGAGACTTTTATGGTCAGTGTACACTTCACAAGTAGTGCCATACAAATAGTGTCTCCATATCTTCAATGCAAAGACTACTACTGCTAACTCAAGATCATGCGTAGGATAATTCTTCTCATGGGGTTTCAGTTGACGTGAGGTATAGGCGATAACCCTTCCACCTTGCATAAGCACGCACCCTAACCCTTTATGGGACGCATCACTGTAGATTACAAACCCCTCAGTACTGGATGGTAAGGCTAGCACTGGCGCTGTAGTTAACTTCATCTTCAATTCTTGGAAAGCAGATTCCTGCACTTCTGACCACTCGAATGCAACTCCCTTTCGAGTCAGTTGTGTAAGCGGCACAACAATTTTGAAAAAATCTTGAACAAACTGTCTGTAATATCCGGCTAACCCCATAAAACTACGCACTTCAGTCACATTAGTGGGAGTTGACCAATTCTCGATTGCCTCAATCTTGTGTGGATCAACAGAAACTCCTTCCTTTGTGATAACATGCCCAGAAATGCCACCTCTAGTAGCCAAAATTCATATTTCTTTAGCTTTGCATACAATTTCTTTTCCCGGAGGGTTTGAAGGATCAAGCGAAGATGATTCTCGTGAGCTTCTACATTTTCTGAATAGATTAGAATATCATCAATAAAAACCACCACAAAGTCATCCAAATAGGGCTTAAAGACGTGGTTAATCAAATCCATAAAAGCTGCCGGGGCGTTAGTCACTCCAAAGGGCATAACCAGAAATTCATAATGGCCATATCGGGTTCGAAAAGTTGTCTTCTCGACATCATCAGCTTTGACCTTTAATTGATGGTATCCGGACTGTAGATCGATTTTAGAAAAGACTTGTGCCCCTTGAAGCTGGTCAAATAAATCATCAATCCTTGGCAACGGATACTTATTCTTGATTGTCACCTTATTAAGTTCTCTGTAATCGATATAAAGCCGAAGTGTTCCATCCTTCTTTTTCACAAACAAAACTGGTGCACCCCACGGAGACACACTTGGACGGATAAATCCTTTGTCCAGTAAATCTTGCAACTGAATTTTTAATTCCTTCATCTCAACCGGTGACATTCTATAGGGAGTCTTAGAAATGGGTTGAGTTCCCGGTGCTACGTCAATTGTAAACTCAATTTCATGGTCTATTAATTGCCCTGGTAACTCCTCTGGAAAGACATCCGAAAACTCACGGACAACTGGAATCCTGTCGATATTCCCGTTCACCACTTGCTCCTCCAAAACACTGCATAAATACCCCTGACACCCTTTCTGAATTAATTTACAAGCCTTTGCTACTGAGATCAGATAAGGTGGAGAAGTTACTTCCTGACCCTGAAACATAAATTCTGATTGACCCGGAGGGTGAAAACTAATCTGCTTAGTCTGACAATCTATAGTTACACCATATTCACTCAACCAGTCCATTCCCAAAACAGTATCAAAATACGTTATGTCAAGAGGTAAGAGGTTAGCATATACTCGAATATCTCCAAGGTGGAGTTCACAAGCGACATATACAAAGGTACAAATCATAGAATCCCCCAACGGTGAAGATACATATAGCATATAAGATAATACCTCCTCAGATATATCTAAATTCGGAGCAAATAGTTTTGACACAAAAGAATGGGTAGAGCCAGAATCA
Organism: Camellia japonica; assembly: GCA_030407325.1. NCBI lineage: Eukaryota > Viridiplantae > Streptophyta > Magnoliopsida > Ericales > Theaceae > Camellia > Camellia japonica. Next base: position 95,971,264 of record JAPPVO010000016.1, read on the forward strand.
AATAATACACAAGCAGAATGACCATGAACCATAAATATACCTGACACTACCGATGCCGCATTCTGTACATCACTCGGGACTAATGCAAACACCCTGCCTTGTCTCGCGTTATCTTTATTGTTAGTCGGTTTAGCTGGTGCCTTGGTGTTGGTAGTTGGTGCAGATCCCACTGAACTGGTAGTAGCCTTGTTGCCATTTTGTTGCTGCTTCCTCTGAGGACAATCCCTTATCACATGACCCGTTTTTCCACACTGAAAGCAGGTCCAGACTTCCGATAGCATATTCCACGATGCTTCTTTCCACACTCCACACATACGGGAATTGGATCCTGACTAGGGGTAGAAGCATTTGAAGTCCCTGAATTCTGCTTCTTGTTTGGTAGAGTAATTGACCCCTTCGACCATTGGCTGTTTTGTCTCTTCCCTTTCCATTCAGAAATTCGATTTTGTGCAGCAATATTTCCTTCCACTATGACGGCCCTTTCCAACACATCTACATAGGTAGGCAACTTCAACATATTGACTCGGTCCAGAATAACACCCTGTAATCCCGCTTCAAATTCCGTGCCTTCTTATAATCCATGTCTACCATATGAGGCTCGAACCGGGGTAGCTCCACAAATTGAGCTTCATATTTCGCAACAGTCTTGTTCCCTTGTCTGAGAGTTTCAAATTCAGTCACGTTCTTATCTCGCATACTTTGAGGGAAATATTTATCATAAAACAATTCCAAGAACCTGTCCCATGTCAATCCTTGATGTATAGTTCTCGTAAGCATCCACCATCTCCGTGCCTCGTCCTCAAGGGTAAAGGCAGCCAGTTGCACCTTTTGAGCTTCGGTGTAAGGGAAAACTTCAAATAATTTCTCTATTCCCAACACCCATGCTTCTGCTTTCATTGGCTCTATTCCTCCTTTAAAGGATGGCGGTTTCATCTTTTTAAACTCCTTCGTAAGGGTAATGGTCCGCTCTTCAGCATGGAAATCTTGTACTGCCGGTGGAGGTACCGGTGGCGGTGGTGGTTGTTGTTGAGGTTGTTGCTGTTGTTGCCGTAGCGTTTCCGCCATTTCCATAGTCATTCTCTCCATCCTATCCAACCGTGCAGAAGTAGCATCTTCCACATCTTCTGTCTTTGTCCTCACCATAGCCTACACAACAAACAATCATATACAATAGACATAATTTCAAATTGTTAGCATTATCAGAGTTCGTATAACGTTGCCATCGATCTCTCCTATACTTTCAGGGTGTCATGCATGATGCCTAAATCTTTTCTAAACACCCTAAAGCTCAATGGATCCGTGTGTGAGATAGCAACTCGTGCTCTGATACCACTTGTCACACCCCAAGCTTGCCCCTAAAAGTTTGGGCATGACCCATTCAGAAACGGACATATAACCTGGTATATAGAACATATGGGGCCTTATCGGAAGCATAAAACACTACAAGGGTACTGATACAAACAAACTCCATTGAGCTACTTCTAATATGCCAGGATCTCATACATCACATGCATCATAATAGGCAGATAAGGTCCAAAAATATCCCTTAACAGTATTTATACACAACACAACCACTATACAGACCCAGCCCTAGGGTCGGGCATACAAAAACCATTGAAGTTATATACATTCAACTTTAGATGGCCAATCAAAAGTAAGCCAATCATCTTAACAGACTTCACAAAATAAGTGGCCCCGTATAGTGACTGGACACACGAAGGTTGACAAAAGAAACCAGGCGTCATGGGCTAGGACTGACCACCTGGTTGGTTACCTACAGAAACAGACTTAATAGAGAGTGAGCCGGGCTTAGTGAATAGTAATACATAAATAAAACAATGCGTAACTTGAACATAATATCAAAGTGTATGAAAATGTAGAGTTCACATAGTTAGCCCGATTCTGTATTCATTTCATAACAGCCTTAGGCCCAGTCTTGAACATAACAGCTTGGAACATCACATCTTAAATCATCATGGCTTGAAGCCCTTAAACAGAGTGGCATAATGCCCTTGAGCTTGGTGGCATAAAGCCCTTAAACATGATGGCATAAAGCCCCTTTAAACATGATGGCATAAAGCCTTGAACATGATGGCATAAAGCCTTGAACATACTTGTATAACTCAAGAGGTGTCTCACACGGATTCTAGAGGTGGCTCACGTCGTAGCACTTAGTTCCGTGTAGCACTTTGTTTCATGTCAGAACAACTTAAATTGAACAGCCATAGGCCTAGAGTCTTATAGAAGGAAGTTATTTCATCTTTCCCGTTTCTTTATTTACATGCTTGAAACATTAACATAATTGTTTATCGTGCGTGAACAAAGTAGTAATGATAATTATTAGCCATATGTAAAGCGGATAATGGTACTACTACTCACAGTGTTGAGATGACGTGTTACTTCTCCCGGAGTGTCCTGCACACATTCAAGACTTGCTCATTAGTTCACTTTTCTTATCACTTTACTTTCCGTTTCACTTCACTTCGAAGGAGTGTATCAATATCAAAAAGGCCTCAAATACATATTCCGATAATATTAGAGAATTCTACACACAAAACGGAGCAAACAATGTTTTTCAGCATGAGCCGCACGTACGGCTGTGAGCCCCGTACGTGCGGCAGTTGGCCCCGCACGTGCGGCCTTGAGGTCCCGCACGTGCCTTTTAGGTAGAACCAAACCACAAAATTTCAGCATTTGCCGCACGTGCGGCAGTGACTCCCGCACGTGCGGCGATTTTCCAATTTTGGTCCGAAATTTGCAACACAATCTCATCTTTTGGGGAATGTTTTCAAGGTTCTAAGATGGATCCTTTCATTGCCAAATCATGGTTCAAAAACATGTAATTCAAGGTATCACATACATAATCTAACTTGCATTAACCCATGAACACAACTCAATTTGATTAATCAAGAATTGAAACTCATAACCACAATTCATTTCTTGAGGCTCTTAACTTCATATGCACCTAACATAACATAGATACACAAAATCATACTCATAAGAATGATTACAAACTTGATAATGAAGAAGACAAAATGTATTTCTTACTAGATGGCTCAAGTTAGATAACATAATCAAGTGATGAGGCCATCCTATCCATTATTCATCATTTACACTCCAAAACTTCATGACAACACTAGATCATACAACATCAAGACATTTCAACTTCAAATGAAAGAAGAGGGTTGAACTATGGAAATTAAACTTACCTTAAACTTCAATCTCCCTCAATTCTTCCTTGTTCCTCACCTCCCTTCACTTCTCTCCTAGGAATATGTGATGAGAAAGTTCCTAAGTCTTGGGTCAATAAGGCTCTTATAGATAAACATATGTAAAGCTTGAATAAGGACGAAAATCAATCGTTTAAGCATTCCAAATTGAAATTTCACAGAAACGCTTAATATTACTTAAAAATTATGCTGATCACATATATCAAGTCAATTTCAGCTAATTAAGCCCCTAAGGCTTTTAATTTATGATTCAACCTCTATAGTTGCAATAGATACTTCTCTTAGTAAACAGATAGACATCCTTAAACATGAAATTCTCTTACTTAACCGTAAATTCTCATAGGATTTCACAATAAGCATTCAAAAACACAAAATAGGGTCTGAAAATATATCAGGAAACATGTACGAGGGTTACGTTATTACATTACAACTGCTGTCCCTGTTTCTTGCCGGCTTGAGCTGCCATCGACAAAGAGGCGGAGAATTCTGCCACAAAGTTGGCCAGAACTTGGACTTTCATTGCTATTCTCGGCTTGAATTCTAAGTCATATTGACTTAGAACTATAACCCATCGAGCTACTCTGCTTGTCAGGTTGCAACAGGGACTTTAGTGGATGCTCGGTTAGCACCATACTACCAAAGTAGTGGTTCAACTTTTTCAAGGCCACTACCAAAGCCAATGTTAACTTCTCTAGAGGTAGATACCAGGTTTCTGCATTTGCTAGGGTCTTGCTCACATAGTACACTGCCTTTTGCTCACCTTCTTTTCTTTCTCGGATGACCATGACACTCACGGTGTGGTCTGAATCTGCTAAGTACAAGAACAATTCTTCTTTTGGTATCAAGTTTGACAACACTGGTGCAGTTGTCAGGTACTTCTTCCAGTCGGCTAGGGTGACTTCGTATTCTTCTGTCCACAGAAAGTCTGTGGCTTTCTTCAGTAATAGAAAAAATTGTTTAGATTTATCTGAACTTCGGCTGATGACCCTGTTCAGGGCTGTTGCCCTGCCAGTCAAAATCTAGACTTGTTTCCCTGTTGTCAGGCTCTTTAGATCAAGGATGGCCTTGATTTGCTCTGGGCTCACTTCAATTCTCATTTTGGTTACCAAGTATCTTGGGAACTTACCAGATCTAACTCCAAATGCGCACTTCGAGGCATTGAGTCGAAGCTGATATGTTCTCAATATGTCAAAGACCTCTTTCAGGTCGGCCAGATGGTTCCCAGGTTTCTTGGTTTTGACAACCATATCGTCAATGTAGACCTCCACTGTTCTTCCAATTAGATGTTTGAACATCTAGGTGACCAACCTTTGGTACGTCGCTCCTGCATTCTTTAGCCTAAAGGGCATTACTCTGTAGTAATAAAGTCTTTTAGGGCTGATAAATGACGTCTTTTCTTCGTTAGGGGCATATATTAGTACCTGGTGATACCCTCTGTATGCATCCAGAAAACTCATCCTCCCAGGCCCCGATGTGGCATCCACCAGCTGATCAATCTTGGGTAGTGAGAAGTTGTCCTTGGAGCAAAGCCTTGTTCAAGCTTGTGAAGTCCACACAGACCTTTCACTTGCCATTCTTCTTCTTCTTCAAGACCACTGTATTGGAAAACCAAGTGGGATAATTTACTTCTCTGATGGCCTATGCCTCTAGTAGCTTCTCTAATTTTTCTTCAACTACCAGCACATGTATCAATGTCGTCCTCCTTGCCCTTTGGATAATAGGTTTAGCCAACCTGTCCACGTTAAGTCTGTGACAGGTGACCTCGGCGCTGATCCTTGGCATATCATAGGGTGTCCAGGCAAACACCTCTATATTCTCTCTCAAGAAAACCTCCAGTTCTCTTTCTTCTTCCTTGGCTAAGCCAAAGCCGAGGAGGAAGAATCATTCATCATTACCTTCTTATACCAAAACCTTTTTCAAAGGTTCTTCGCTTTTCTCGGGTGGTTATTTGCCGACATCATCCAAGACCTCGTGGTCTTCGTTTTCAATCTCTGCACTCTCTACTTCCCTTACATTACAGGTGTACTTCATTGCTGCCATGAAGTAATTTTTTGCCTGCACTTGGTCTCCTCTTACTTTTTCAATCCCCTGTTCAATCAGGAACTATAACAGTTGGTGTAGCATTGAGGGAACAACTCTTATTGTATGCAACCAAGGTCTTTCCAAAATGATATTGTATGGGGACGTAGTATCTATCACAGTAAATTCCGTTACTACCTTCTTGTTCCCTGCCTACACCTCTAGATTTGTGGCTCCTAGAGGCCACGTCGGCATTCTATTGAATCCGACCATAGGACTGTCAGATTGCTCTAGATCATCCTGGTGAAGGCCAACTTCCTTGTAACATCTGACATACATGATGTCACAAGAGTGCCCTGATCAATCAATAGATGCTTTACTTGGCAATCTCTAATCTTCAAAGTTGCCACCAGAGTATCCAAGTCTGCCTCAGTAAAAGAGATCATCAGTCACAGATATTCATTTGTTCTGGACTTTTTCTCCTAGACCTAATATATATGCTGTAGGTGCTTTACTCTCTAGGTCTTCCATCGAACTTCATTCTCATTAACCTTCGAGTGAATCACATTGATTACCCAAGGTCCATCTACCTGCTGTTGCGGTGGTGGTGGTGGTGGTAGAGGTGGTGCTGCTAGTGCCTGGGGTTGCCTCACGTGCTCTTCCCTTGTCTTTGCTTTATCTACTAGGTCTCTCAAGTGTCCCTGTCTAACTAGATCTTCCTGGTATGATTTCAGAGCCCTGCATCTTTAAGTCGTGTTTCCATCCTCGTTATGGTAGGCACAATGCTACTCAGTGCTTCTGCTTATGAACTTGCCAGGGACCTTTTCCGACGCTCTGTAGTATAGCTGGTTCCTGATTCTCTCCAAAACCTTATAGATTGGAATCTTGAATACCGTGCTGACTGCCTGCCTGCATAGCCCTCACTTCTGTTTCTGGCCTATCAACGCAAGTATTCTCTTAGCCTTGCTTCGACGATCTGTTTCTCCTTTTTTTGTTTTGGTATATTCTTCCCTTTCGTATCTTCTTCTGCTTTGGCATACTTCTCAATCTGTGCCATGAGCTCTTCCATGCTCTTTGGTAGGGTTTTTGCTAGTGATTGCTGAAGCGGGCAATCATCGTCCAGGCCGTTCTTGAAAGAAACGACCACCAGCTCTTGGTTACAAGCCAGGATCCGATTGTAAACATCGTAATATCTTTTGGCGTTGGCTCGAAGACCTTTGCCATCGCTAATCTTCAAAGCTAGTAAGGAGTCTACCCTTAGTGGCTATGACTTGTTTGTAACAAACCTGGCCACAAACATCTTGGCTAGCCCTTCCTAACTCTTTACACTCTCTTTTAGCAGTTGTCACGACCCAAACCCGCCCCTATGGGTTTAGCACCATAACCGGCCAGTAATCCGAGATTACCAAAGGCCTGCTTAATAGTAAAACAGTAATACAGAGTACAGGGGCTGGCGAAAGCCATAACAGTAATTAAAAAATGTCCAATGAGCTGTGACAGTCGGTATGCAAAAAGACTTTTCATAACATATTCACATTCAGAACAAAACAGCATATACATGCATCATTTACAGGCGTTCAGGTTAGGGACCAAGTCCCCATCATAACAGTACAGTACAGGTACAGTCTATACAGTATTACAAAAACAGATACAAAAAGGAGAAAATCTAAAACACCTCTAAGCAGCCCTAGCTTGAAGGACTTGGAACCTCTCAACGAGGCACAGTGGTTGGCTTGACAAAAAGGGAGTTTCACCCAACGCTCCTAACTTCGGTCCGGTGCCTGGACACCTACATATATAAATGAGCAGTGAGCTAAAGCCTAGTGAATAACATATGCGTAAAGAGGTTAAGAATGAATGTCCTTTCAGTATTGAAAACAGTCATTTATCAGTATATCAATCATTCAGTTTGTGGCTCATATTTCATGCCATAACAGTCATTCAAAAACTATAATAGTCATATGTGGTACATCCAATAGCAAAACAGTACAGTAGGTCTTAACAGACCGAACAGTCAGTTGATGGCCATCATATCAGTAAACAGTAGTGGTTCCAACATGGGAACCGACAGAGATCTCTGTGACAGTAGCAGTACAGTACAGTAACAGTAAGTTGCTATGGATGCCACAAATACAGTTCACAAATAGGACAAACATTCATTCAGCAAACAGTGATATTTCATAAAGCAGTTCAGTCATTCGTTCAGAAAGTAATTGCAATTGAACGTATTTTTATAACATTATTACTCACAGAGTTCTGGGCTATAAGCAGCTAGGGCGTCCTCGGATGCCAACCCTACACAGTTACAGAACGAACACACATTAAGCTACACAGTTGGGGAAATAATAACTTAATCCCTAATTTGCCTCGGTGTGGTTCTACATCAATATCCTCATTAAGATGTCTTAAACATGCCCTAGGAATGCCTAGGATGGAAAGAGGATGCAAGGATGCACTTTTAAACACTTTACAAAATTTTCAGAAAACAGGGGTCACGCTCGAGCGTGTCTTTCTATGCTCGAGCGGATATACAGACAAAGGATTCCCGCTTGAGTGTCACTGTCCTCGCTCGAGCGGACTGTAAAACATGGCAAAACTACTGGATGCACGAAATTCACGCTCGACGGGCGCTCGACCCCCACTCGAGCGTGAGACACAAGTCCTTGCTTGAGCGTGCAGTCTCTCGCTCGAGCGGACTGTAAACACATGCAAAGTACTGGATTGTCACGACCCAAACCCGCCTCTATAGGTTTAGCGCCGCAACCGGCCAGTAATCCTTAGATTACCAAAGGCCTCTAAACAGATAAGCATATGATAAGGGGCTAGCGGAAGCAATTACATAAATATAAATGTCCAATGAGCTGTGTTGACTTACATGTAATGGGATAATTTAAAACTTTATTTACATAACCATAAGTCAACCATACATTATATTATACCACACACGTTACAGTATTTTCCGTACAGACAACATAATTAAAATAAAGTCCCGTGCATAACCCAAGACACTTCGGGAACCTCCACGTGAGGCACAAAGGCTGGCTGACAACAGAAACACAGACCCCCACAAAACCTTCGGGCTTGCACTCCAGAATGCTCACCTATAATATATATATACAAACAGTGAGCTAAAGCCCAGTGAATAACATTAAAGTAAAGGGGTTAGTGAACGAAATCCGAACATTTCATATGTATAAAATAGATCATAGCATAATCATAGTCATCTCATATCAGAACATAATAATGGCATATTCCATAGAACATATCACATATCACATACGTCTTCCGACTAGAGTAACCGGTCCCGGACACCGATTAAACACATATCACCACAATGAAGTGGCTAACGAGATCTCGTAACTGTTATGGACCCGCATTTTCATGCCGTCCCCCATGACTTGGGACTATCTATGGATGCCATAATAGATTTCAAACATGGATCTTCGTTCACAGAAACATATATCATTTTAGAAATCATAGCTTGATATATCACATTTGGAACATAATTTCATATAAATGTATCTTTACGATAACGTTACTCACAGTGGTTCCGTAGATGATCAATCACTTCTCGGACGTTGACCTACAATCACAAAATACATAGCACCAACGAATCTCATCATTACACATGTACTTGGCCAACACGGCTTAGCTTTCATTACGTTGGTTCATGTTCATTCTTAACACATGGCTTAGAACACACACACCCTTGCAATCTCTTAGTGTGATTTATTCTTATTACAATGCTCAAGTCACATACACACTTGCCATTCTTTATCTTAGTGTGCGTTTCTAGCCCATAACCTCATTACTATAGCTTAATTAAGGCTTAGGAATGCCTAAGATGCAATGAGGTTGTCAAAACATGCCTTGGAACACTTAGGCAAAATTTCAGAATTTTAAGTCCTCGCTCGAGCGAAGCTTTCCTCGCTGGAGCGAGCATGCAAAAATGTGACTGGTCGCTTGAGCGCACATTCTTTCGCTCGAGCGATCTGTAAATGATGCAAACTTCTGGGAGCTCGAAATTTACGCTCGAGCAGACTCTTGGTCGCTCGAGCGAAGAGCACGATCTCAGAGTGGTCGCTCGAGCGAGAATTCCTTCGCTCGAGCGAGGTTGTAGAATCTGGAATTTCCAGGTTGCACCTCCAAGTTCAAATTCGACATTCAACCTTTCAAAACTCATCTCTTGGGCCCTAAAACTTGAGATAACCCAGAAAACTTGTAGAGTATGAAAGTTTAAAGATCAATTTATAAAATCATAGCCCAAGGTTTGTCAAAACTCACAATTTCAACCTGAATTTCAAGAAGTGCAAGAATTTATGCATGCATGCATGATTTGAAAACTCCTCATTCTAAGCTCCATTACATGACTAAACCTATAATCTTCATGAATTCAACAATTAAACATAAAATCTACAAGCATTATAGCTTAGGTTCTTACTTAGAGCCCTCAAATTCTCTTGTTCTAGCACAATCCTTGTTTAATTCAAACTCTAGCCTTCAATCTCTCTTGAATTCTCCTTCCTCTCTCTAAAATTGCACACACTCTCTCTCTAAGATGTTATCTCAGAATTTTCCACTAAGGAGATGAAAAATGAGCTCAAAATGAGCTAAAGGGGGCTAAAATATGTTTTGTATGGATTTGGCCACTAGGTGGCAAAACGGTAAATAAGTCAAACTCTTTAATTAGCTTATTTGATCTAATTTAATCATACCAAATCACATTTTGATTAAATATGCCATAAGGTTCTAAAAATTCCAAATAACACAATGGTATAATCAATTCCGGGTTTGGATGCCGATAAGGCTTTCAATTTTCATTTTAAAGCGGGATTCTAAGCAGATATTTTTATAATTGACAGATAGAAAGCCAATTATCATGCATATTACATATTAATCCCATAATTCATTTTAATCCATTCAGTAGCATCCTTAAATACCGATTAATAGCTAATCACGGGTCGGGGTTATTACATGGATAAACGCATTTCACGCTCGAGCGTCACTTTTCTCGCTCGAGCGGACTGCATGAATTCAGTGTGTACGCTCGAGCGTGGAGTTCCCCACTCGAGCGTGAGTCCAAAATCTGGAATTTCTAGATTTGAACCTCAAGCTCAAAACCAACTTTTAAAGCATCAAATTCGATCCTTTTGGGCTAATTTTCTGGAAAACACTTCAAAACCCATAATATTACATGTTTCAAAGATCAATTTGAGAAATCAAAGCCCAAAGATAGTTCAATTAAACACCATTTTCAAATAAACTTCAAGAACACAAAGTGTATGAAACATGCAAGAATTTAGACAACTTAAAAGCTTTAAATACTTGTTCAAAAGAGTCAATTTCCTTAAGAACATGATGAATTCATGAACTATACTCAAGATGTGAACATGCATGTAACAATCCCCTTGAAAACAACCTCAAAATACTAGAACATGTACATGCATGCATGGATTAAGCTTCAATTCAACATTTTAAGCCATAACTTGGCTCTAAACTCTAACAATCCTCTAAACCATGCAAGAACCAACCCAACATATGAACAAGAAGGTAAATTCTCTACCTTAAGTCTTGAATTCAAGATGTGGAAGCTCAATTGTGCAGATTAACCTTCAATTCTTCTAGTTTCCAAGCCAATTCTAGATGAAATCAATTCTTATACTCTCCCTCTCTCTCTAGTCGGTTCAAGCTCTCAAAATGGCTGAAGAAGTGTTGTGTCAAAAGTGTATGAAGTGTGATTAAACAAGTCCTAGAATTGTCCACTAAGTGACAAAATGGTAGATAAGTCTAACTTAATTGATTTAGCTTTATTTAATCTAATTTAATCATACTAAATCACATTTCACTTAAATATACCATAAAATCACATAAATTCTAATTAGCATAAAACATTAATCAATTTCAGATTCGGCCGCCGATGAGGCCTTCAATTCGCAGTTTGAAACATAAAACATAAACAGATCATTCAACAGTCAACAGATAGAAATGCATTTAAGCTATACACTCAATGAATTAGTTCAGGATTTCAGTCAATCAGTCATTTAACATGCTTAATCATAGATTAGCACTAATCAGTGGTGAGGGTTGTCACAGTAGTTTACGGAACCAATCTGAAGATATCTCTCCAAAGAACGATGGGAATACTTTGCATAACAGTTGCTCGTTTCCGCTCCACAAAGCCATTGAATTCAAATAGAAACCAACATGAAAGTTTGGATCAGACTTACCATCATAGATTTGAAACCTCGACATGTTGAATCTCTTCGGTGCCTCGAACGTATCCAACTCTACTGAGAATGGCGTCTTCGCTAGGCGTTGGATGTGATCTCGGCGTTGAGTCTTTTTCTTTGGTCCTCCTTCGTTTGTCCAGGAGCTTGGCTCTCAATAGACTTCAGCCTCTTCGGCGTGCTGCTTCCAATGTAATTGTGCGTTCTCTTAGCCTTTATCCACTGCATCAAAATAGAGGCCTTGCCCTTGGATCTACCAAGATCTCTTGACATAGGTCCTCTTGGTCCGTGGTGTCCTCTATGACTCGCCTCATACTGACTTTATACGCCTGACATCCCGTGATGGCCGATGTGAGTTTTCCTGTCCCTTGCCATGCTGTGGGATGACTGGGACTGTCTTTTGTCCTCCTTTCTAGGCATTAGTTTTGGTTGCTGGTGCCAATGTGTCCTGCATCGGGAACGATAATTGTATTACGTTGTTTTGCATCATGAAGTTGACCACCGTCTGCAGGTTTGTCAACTTGTTCGCTATGTCCTTCATCTCCTTATCCCGTCTTAGGTATCTATCATTCCATACCTGGAGATCGCTTTCATAGTAGTATTCATCTCGGCCTCCCTTTTTTGGGCTGTTGTGCCCCTTGCTGACATCATTCGCCCTAAGATTCAAGTTTTGCACTCCTTCATTACCGTTCTTTCCTTTGGCGTTAGGATCCACATGTTCCTCCTCCTCACTCTGGATGTCGTCCCCAATTCTCTCTTCCTCTCCATTGTTGGCAATCTATCCTTATTAAGTTCTCACAGACGGTGCCAAATTGTGGGTGTTGATTTTCGACCTTCACAATGAAGTAGTGAACTTAGCTGGAGAGCACTAGCTGGATAGATTGAGCCAACTACCTGCCAACAAGAAGATGAAAATATTGCGGTGGTTTATCCACCTAGGGGCACTCCGACGATCAAGTCAGTATTCTTATCTCTAACAGATGTCGCTCAAGTATTTAATTCATAGGGAAGAACATATCTTATACCCATGCGGGTGCCTCACTTTTATAACCAGCAGTGACCTAGTCCCTTAGAAGTCTCATTTTGTAGGACTCAAGCTTTATACTTATCTCGGACTTTCGGCTAGACAGGGATAAACTCCTCATGAGCCTTATCCTTATCCAGACTGAGAGCCTTTTCTATTCTAGGTAGGGGTGTTCATGAAAAACCGGAACCCGACCCACCCGCCCGGACCGAACCGAATCGAAATAAAACGGACGGTTTCGAATATTTAGCCGGTCAGCTGCGGTTTCATTTGGTTTAATTTTGCGGTTTCACGGTCGGTAACGGTTTTACATAAATTATTTCGGTCGAAACCGACCCGACCGAAAAAAAACACATAAAAGTAAAATTTTTTCCTCAGCCGTGCCTCATCCTAAGACATATAGTTAGAGTAAACAATTATATATTATTATCTCTTTATCTTGGGAGGAGTAAACAATTTTTTTTTTTTTTTTCTATTCTCACAACCTTGGAAACAGAGATTATTTTTAAAAACTAATAAAATCTTTTCACATCTTTTTCTCTCTCTCTCTCTCTCTCTCTCTCTCTCTCTCTCTCAATCCTGACACTTTGCCTTGGAAATAAGGCTTCACCTGCAAACTAAAAGATTCATTTCAAATATCTTTTCCTTTTATCTCTATCATTAATTTTAAAGTTTCTATCTAAAAAGTTTAAACTTCACCGTTTTGAAATCTCTCTCTCTGTCAATCTCTCTCTCAATCTTTAAAGTTCCTGACTCAAAAATCCAAACAATTTCACACTTTCAAACCTTCATCATTTTTATAGTTCCGAAGAGGCCATGGCTATGGCAAAGGGAAACTCTTCATTGCTGCTAGCCTGCTACTATGCTACTAGACTTCACTATGATTTGCGATGCTATCTCTCACATCTCTCATCTCTCAAGGCTATGCAAGGATTGCATTTTTGAGTTCTGGATCTGAAAGTAACCATGGTGTTGAAGATTTGTAGAGTTTTTTTTTTTTTTTTCCTTTTCAAAATTCTTCTGGGTTTATCTTTTTTTTATTTGTAAGTATGACTTTTTGTTTGAAAGAATCCATTGATGAACAGTAGCTTCATGGTGTGTCCATGTGATTTATTCTTTTTTTTTTTTCCCAGTCATCTCTTTCTTCTTCATTCACTGTAATCCCTCTCTCTTGGCTTCTTTTGTTATTTCCCTATCCGACCGAGACTGACCGGTAAACCGCTTGAAAGGAACGGACGGTTTCGACCATCACAGTGGTCGGAATCGGATGCTAAATTGTCCAACCCGAAGTGTTCGGATCGGGTGGCGGATAAGCTGGAAAACCGATCCGACTCGACCCGTGAACACCCCTAATTCTAGGACTCTTGTCTCTTATCCGAATATCTCGGGATTCCAGCATTACCGTAGAACATCTAGGCAATGCCGTGGTCACCTCGGCAAACATGACTCATCCACGTGGCACCTTAGTCGACATCTTGGAGTTATGTTGGCCATATGGCGTCACTCGCAAAATACTTCTCCACAACTACGTGGATGAGTCATGTTTGCCGAGGTGACCATGGCATTGCCGAGATATTTTGCGGTAATGCCGGAATCCTGAGATATTCAGATAAGGGACGAGTCCTAGAATAGAAGAGGCTCTCAGTCTGGATAATGATAAGGCTCATGAGGAGTTTATCCTTATCTAGCCGAGAGTTCGAGATGAGCAATGAGCTTGAGTCCTACGAAATATGATTTCTAGGGGACTAGGTCACAACTGGTTATAAAAGTGAGGCACCCTCGTGGGTTTAAGGTATGTTATTCCCTGTGAATTGAATACATGAGCGATATCTATGAGAGATAAGAATACTGACTTGATCGTCTGAGTACCCTGGGTGGATGAACCACTGCGGTATTCTTATTTTCTTGTTGGCAGGTAGTTGGCTCAATCTATCCAGCCGGTGCTCTCCAACTAAGTTCACTGTTTGGTTGTGAAGGTCGGAAATCAACACCCACAATTTGGTGCCGTTTGTGGGAACTTAGTAAGGATAGATGGCCAATAACGGAGAAGAAGAGAGAATTGGGGATGACATCCACAATGAGGAGGAGGAACGTGTGGATCCTAACGCCAGAGGAGAGAACAGTAATGAAGGAGTGCATGACCTGAATCCCAGGGCGAATGATGTTAGCAAGGGGCGTAATGGCCCAAAGAAAGGAGGCATAGATGAATACTACAATGAAAGCAATCTCCAGGTATGGAAGGATAGATGTCTGAGATAGAATGAGGAGATGAAGGACATGGCGAAGAAGTTGTTAGACCTGCAGACAGTGGTCAACTTCATGATACTAAACAATGTGATGCAACCATTGTTTTTATTGTAGGACACGCAGGCAGTAGCAGCCAAAACTGATGCCCATAAAGGAGAACAAAAGACAGTCCTAGTAGTCCCATAGCATGGCAAGGGACATGTAAACTCACATCGGCCATCACGGGATGTCAGACGTACAGAGTTAGTATGAGGCGAGTCATAGAGAAGACCATAGAACAAGGGGACCTATGTCAAAGGATCTCGGCAGATCCAAGGGGAAAGCCTTTGTTTTGATGTAGTGGATGAAGGAAAGTCTAAGAGAATGTACAATTACATCAGAAATAGCACTCTGAAGAAGCTAAAGTCTATTAATAGCTGAGCTCCTGGACAAATGAAAAAGGACCTGGGAGATTATCTCCAGAGAAAGAGACTCAGTGTCGAGATCACATCCAACGCCCAGCCGAAGATGCCATTCTTGGTGGAGTTAGATACATTCAAGGCACCGAAGAGATTCAACACACTGAGGTTTCAGATCTATGATGGTAAGTCTGATCCAAACTTTCATGTTGGTTTGAATTTGAATTCAATGGCTTTGTGGAGCGGGAACGAGCAACTATTGTGCAAAGTATTCCTATCGTCCTTTAGAGAGATATCTTCGGATTGATACTATAAATTGTTGAAAGGGAGTGTAAAGAGTTGAGAATGCTTGGCCTAGATGCTTGTGGCCAGGTTTGTTACAAACAAGTCGCAACCACTAAGGGTAGACTCCTTACTAGCTTTGAAGATTAGCGACGGCGAAGGTCTTAGGGCCTACGCCAAGAGATATTACGAGGTTTACAACCGGATCCTAGCTTGTAACCAGAAGCTGGCTTATTTCAAGAACAGCCTGGATGATGATTGCCCGCTTCGGAAATCACTTGCAAAAACCCTATTGAAGCGCATGGAAGAGCTCATGGCATGGATTGAGAAGTATGCCAGAGCAGAAGAAGACATGAAAGGAAAGAAGACACCAAAACAAGAAAGGAGAAACGACTGCCAAGGGAATACTGGTGTTGACAGACCATAAAAAGGAGTGAGGGCTATGTAGGCAGTCAACACGGTATTAAAGATTCCAATCTATAAGGTTTTGGAAAGGATCAGGAACCAGCCATACTACATGTAGACACCCCATTTTTGACCGCCCTTAAGACTTGGGCATTACTGATGGTTTACTTGGTGGAGAAAGTTGAGCAGGGCAAAGGTTCGATTTCTTCGGCAAGAGGAGAGTCAAACCCTAACCTCACACCCCATTTCTTGATCAAAAGATTTTATACTTGAAACCCTCTCTTCAAAATGTTTTGAAAATAAAGTTCTACGATGTTCCGACGCTCGCATTTTGTTAAATGTCGTGCTTTTCGGTAAACCGAGCAAGGGCAAAGTGGAAATGAACGAAAGAGAGATGAAATCTCTGAAAAATCTTTCAAAACACTTTGTTTAGGGGTTTGGAGTTGAAGAAAAGAAGAGAAGAGGAAGAGACCCAGTTGGGGGAAGAAGTGGACATGAATCGCTAAGAGAGGGACGAGCAGTCCTCGTTGAATCAGGCCTATTCATTTGCATAATTGGATTTCAGCTATGAGGCCACCACCATTGGAAATATTACTTCCGGGCTTCATTTGTCACTCAAGAATCTCCTAAAGCCAAGTCCAGACGAGGGAGATATAGTTAGTTGAAGTAGGGTATCAATCTGGTTGGACCGAATCTGCGCGGCTTCACCAAAACAGGCATAACGTTTTGCACAGTTGGAATTTTAATCCAAGGCTGGGGCCATTGGAAAGCTAACTTCTGGGGCTTCATCATAGGGGATGGGCGACCACCTTGGACCTTTTTACCTGGTCGGCCATCTCCCACCTTTTTTGTCTCCCTGAATGCTTTCCAGCTGTGCCAGCTGGGACGCACAAGCTGCATCCTCCCTCTATATCTCTACATCCAAGCTTCAAAAGTGTGAAGTTCTTGCCCCTTTTCATACCATCTCCTAACCTAACCCCTCCACCATCACTCTAAGGTTCTTGGAGCTTGTTTTCAGAGGCTAAGGGGTTGCATTTTTGGTCCAGAAGCTGCTGGAGTTCTTGGCTACAAGGCAAACCGGAAACCAGCAGTAAAAACTGGTCAGCAGCCTTCTGGAGCTTTGTACAGTGTTCTGGGACCAGTTGCAACAAGGCAAATCGGGGCATCGCGATGGATTTCCTGACAAGGCGGCCCGAGCATGCATGCATCCCTATCATTCGGAACAGAGCTGGGCAGTCCGTTTTTTATTTAAATTTGCATGCTAGCTTATTTATCTTATTTAATTTGTTAATTAATTAGGGTTATGTAATAATTAGCTGTAATTTGTTATTCTTTCGGTTGTGTATTATTTATTCGGACCCTCCGAGAGAGGGCCAACTGTTGTAATAAGTGTGCATGTGTGTGTTGTATGTCTTTCAACCCCACGTCTTTCTCTCTTTTATTTACTAGCTTATGATGGTTAGTTTTAGGGCATGTTTTAATTAGCATCTATATGTTTGCATCCATTCATCTGTTTTGCACGCACCGGGCTCGGCGCATCATGCTAACTACATTGTATTTCAATTCCAAGTTGAATACATGTACCGATTGTTGCATCTCATATGCTACCTTAGAATAGCTGAGCCTATCTTAGTTGCATTCTTGCATGTATTGCATTAGGCATTTCAGCATAGTTAGGATTCATGCATGTTTTCTAATTAGCTTCTTCTTTGGCTCGGAGTACTCGGTAAGTGCTTATGCTTTAGCATCCTTGCATGCGTGTGAGTGACTGCCATGATAGCATGCTTACCATGAGGCTATGTGTTTATGTAATATAACTGCCTAAATGCCTGTGGTGAAGGTTGGGTTATTTGAATTGGAACAATTCACCAATTGAGAGTTTTAAGCCCACTTGAGAGTGGCAAATCAGGTTTTCTAAGCCCACCCGAGGGTGGCAAAATCCACGTCTTAGCCTATTTGCGAGTAGCACCTTCAAACCGTTTTTCAAAACGAACATGAGGTGTTTTGTTCCAATTCAGGCGACCCAGTCTATACTTGTATGCTATGCGCATCACATAGTAATTCTAGGCTAATAACCGGAATAAGAGCACATAATGTTTTCAAAACTCGATATCATGGTTAGTAGAGATCGATCTTTGATCGGGCGAGCGGGGGTGCTTACGAAGTGACCTTCCCCAATCGTACTCAAGTTCCCGAGCCAAGGCAACTTTGGTGATGACGGACGCGTGGCCTTAGGCACGAGTCAGGGTTTCCTAAATTCCCCTAAAATAAATATTTAGGTGGCGACTCTGTATCTGGCAAAGCAGTCCATGTTTGGCACTTCTTTCAAAAAAATTTGTTTTCAAAAACGATTTGCCGGATTTGGACTCTTTGATGATTCATCGGTCTTGCATTGCACTCTGCGAGATTAGATACAGGACCGTGACATTGAGTCCTGAACTGTAGTGAGCCCCAATGAACAAAACGGGATTCCCTCCCGGGACGTTCGGGGACATCTACACTACAGAGTGCTGGAAAAGGTCCCTAGTGAGTTCATGGGTAGGAGCACTGCGAAGCATTGTGCCTACCATAACGAGGATGGGCACATGACTTAGGGATGTAGGGCTCTGAAATCACACTTGGAGGATCTAGTTAGATAGGGACACCCGAGAGACCTAGTAGATAAGGCGAAGACAAATGAAGAGCATGCGAGGCTACGCCAGACACCAGTAGCACCACTTCCACCACCACCACCACCACCGCAGTAGGCGGATGGACCTCGGGTAATCAATATGATTCACTCGAAGGTTAATGAGAATGAAGTTCAAGGGTAGACCTAGACAGTAAGGCATCTGCAGCATGTATATCAGGTTGTAGACTCGACTTTCTCCGTGCGCCCCCCCCTTTCGGAGAGGCGCGAATTTGGTCTTACTACAGTTCGGACTCCTGTCACGGTTCTGAATCTAATCTCACAAAGTGCAATGTGAGACTGATAAACACCAAAGAGTCCAAATCCAACAATTGGTTTTGAAAAATCAAATTTGAATAAAAAGTGCCAAACATGAACTGCTTTGCCAGATTACAGAGTCATCACCTAAATATTTTATTTTGGGAAATTTAGGAAACCCTGACTCGTGCCAAAAGCCACGTGTCCGTCATCACCAAAGTTGCCGCGGCTCGGGAACTTGGGTACGAGAGGGGAAGGTCCTGAAATGAGCACCCCCACTCGCCCGATCAAAGGATCGGCCTCTACTAAACATGATATGTTGTTTTATAAACGTCATGTGTTCTTATTTTGATTATTAATCTAACTTTACTATGTGGTGCGCACAACATACAAGTATAGACTCAATCACGAGAATTGGAACAAAACAACTCGTGTTTATTTTCGAAAATGGTTTGAAAGTGCTACTCGCAAGTAGGCTAAAGTGCGGATTTGGCCACCCTCAAGTGGGCTTAAAACATGATTTTGCCACTTCGCAAAGTGGGCTTAAAACTCACAATCATCGAGTTGTTCCAATCCAGGCAATCAAGCCTTCACCCACAAGCATTCATGCAGTTAAGCATTTAAGCAAATAGCCTCATGGCAAGCATGCTATCATGGCAACACTCACACTCATGCAAGTATGCTAAAGCATAACACTTACAGTGTACTCCGAGCCAAAACAAAGAGCTAGTTAGAAATCATGCATGATCCTAACTATGTTAAGATGCCTAATGCAACACATGCACTAATGCAACTAAATAGGCTCGGCTATCTAAGATGGCATATGAAGCGACTTGATAACATGTATTGAAACACGTATTCAAGTAAGTATTGAAATACGATGCAGTTTGAATGATGCGCCAAGCCCGGTGCATGCAAGACAAATGAATGATGCAAACATTCAAACATAAGGTATGCTAATCAAAACGTGCCCTAAAACTAACCATCGTAAGCGGTTTAAGTAAAAAGGAGAAACAAATGGGGTTGGAAGACATGCACACACACACGCACCCTTATTACAACAATACGCCCTGGCGAAGGAGGGTCCAAATAAATAAGCTAACTAGCTACGTTAAGCTAAGCTAACTATTACCAAACAACTAATTAACTAACTTAGCTAATTAATTATTACAACACATTGAAACTAAATTAACTAACTATTCTAAGCTAATTAAAATATTACAGAGATGAATTAAATTAGCTAAGCACATTAACTAATTAATTACAAAACCAGTAAATTAACTAGCTAAGTAAAGCAGTAAAATGGCCTCGAGGGGGATGGAGACATGCATGGTCGGTTTGCTTTGCTCGAAAATGCATTGCCTTGCCATGAGTTGTCTCTGTTTGCACTCGCGGTGATCTCAAAACATCATATGAACTTCCAGATTGCATCTGCCCCAACACAGGAACACTTTGGACAATTTTCCATACAGGTGGTCGACCGGCCACCTCAACTGGTCGGTAGGCTACCTCAACTGGCCGGCCGGCCAGTACAAGTGGTCGGTAGGCTAGTGCAAGTGGTCGGCCGGCCACCTCTCTTTCCAGAATTCTGCCTTTGTTGCAACAGAGAGCAACAGAGCTAAGACAATGTATTTGGCAAGAAATGTGCGTACTACCACCCTCCTCATCATGTCTCAAGCTCAAAGGAGTGTGGTACTTGGCTCTCAAGCCACTAATCAAGCATCCTAAGGCATGATGGCTGAAGAACCAAGCTTGTACAAGCTTAGTGAATGCGCACATAAGACTCAAAGTGCCTCCACCCCATCATGCATGATCAAGGGTGTTGGTGACCAAGAAATGCGACACGTTTCATCACTTTGAGTATGAAACGTCTCACATTTCTTGTGTTTGGATTAACATCCGATCCAAACAGATGCAATGCAACACACATATGTTATCTTGGCATGTTTTACTTGGTTCAATTCTTGTTTACTCATTTTAGCTTACTAATTAGTCCATTAACCGGTTAAGTTCAATGTGCAAGTCCTCTAAGGAGAGAAGATGAACCAAAAGAATGATTTAAGGCATAGGAGAGACCATGCCTTTGACTAGGAGGAACCTTCAAAAGAGGGTTAAAGCCATCTAAGCACAAGCCTCAATCCCAAGCTTAAACACAATCTCAAGGCTAACCAACTCTCAAAGCAAATAAAAAAGATTAAGAAATGAGGGAGGTGGCAGATTTTCAAAGCTGAAATGGCATGCTCAAGACACTAAATCATGCAAACAATCCATACAAGACATGCTCAAAAGCCAAATACATTAAGCTAGTAAAGAGCATCATTCTAGAAGCATGCAGTATCAAGCATAAACAACCAAACCGGCTTTGGACAGAGCTTAATCATGCCAAATCAGAGACTACAACATGCTGAAATTGAAGCTCGAATAGCAAGAAAAACATGTTCGCATGTAGGCTCACAAGCAAGACATAAGGCACAACTCTCAAAAGCATTTAAGAGTGAAATATGTGAGAGTGTGTCTATACTATATGCACTGAAATTGCATGCTAAATGATGCCAAAACATGCAATCATCACACACATAACATGTTAAGGGCCTCAAAACTCAAAGCTAGTCGAGGCACTTACACTACAACCATGCATAACAAGTCTTATATGGCTAAGACCATTCAAAACAGAGTCAAAGCATACTAAATCAGTGGTAAAAACATACTGAAGTAGAGCTAACACAAACTAGGATGATAGGCTAGAACATGAAGCATGTTAGGCCAACAAGCATGATTGCACTACAAGTACCAAAAGCAAGAAAGAAGTGACCCAACCAGCCAAAATCAGAGTTAAAGCATGTCAAAACAAAGTCAAAAACATGCTTGAACTAAGTCACAAAAGAGTAGAAAAGCATGCTCAAGTATGAGGCCATCAACACAAGCAAACAAGATACAAGGAGAAGGGATCACCCCCTCCTATTTTAAGCCTCAAAACCAACTTTCTACCACTGAAATTCCTCTGAGTTTCAGTGGTAGAAAGGCCAAACAAAGGGTGTTCCAAAAGCTAAGAAAGGTGGCTCAAAAGGCTTTACAAGCCAAAAAGCCAAGGAAGGAAACCACCCCCCAACCAAACAAGACTCAAACCAACATTTTAAAGCCTTAAAACCAGAGTTTTTGAGAGGTTAAAACCAGCCTTAAAATAGAATGCAAAGGTGGTCAAGCATTTAATCAAAACAAAGCTTAAAAGGGACAAGTTGTTACCCTTGAAGCATAGCAACAATTCTAAACCAAAACCAAGCCTAAGATCATAAACCAAGCTTCAATGGACCTCAGCTCCAAAGTGAAGGTGTTTGACTAGGTGTTTTAGTGCAAATATGTGAAGAAAACTCACTTTTAAGCACAATATATATATATAGAGAGAGAGTTCTAGATAGAGAGAAATTTTAGCTCCGAAATTTGTAACCCCTCTAAAGGGGGAGGGTGCTCCCCTTATACAGAGCAAGCAAGCAAAAAGCTTGCTTCATCCCTTCATACTTGTGTATGGAAGATGAGCCTCAGTGAGCAACAGCTGGCTCAAAAGATCTAAAAATATTTAAAAAAGGAGAAAATTGGCCGCCGGCCACCTCCTCTAGCCAACCGACCACTTCAAGTGGCCTACAAGGGAGAAAAGTGGCTGGCAAGTGCCACAAGTGGCCGGCAAGGCCTTTCCCTTCCCCAGGAAAGAGGTATCAAGGTTTGGCCCAAAAACAAGGCCAAAACACAGAGTGCTAAGAGTCTCAAAGACAAGGCACTCAGCCGAGAACCTCAGACACTCGAAACGAGCGCAAACATGCACAATCATCGCGCGTATAAACGATGACGTCTGAGTCTTAAGGTCGGTAAAAAAATGGGGTGTCTACACAGGTCCAACAGAAGAAGCCTAGAATAAATGAATATCAGGGATTGATGATCTTTTACTAAGGTGAACTTGGATATAGTGCAGCATCCGCATAATGATGCCTAGGTGGTAACTTTGAAGATTGGAGATTGCCAGGTGAGGCGTATATTGATTGATCAGGGTAGCTCTTGTGACATCATGTCTATTAGATGTTACAAGGAGCTTGGCTTTCACCAGGATGATCTAAAGCAATTTGATAGCCCTATGGTCGGATTCAATGGGACACCGATGTGGCCTATAGGAGCCACAAATCTAGAGGTGCAGGCAGGGAACGAGAAGGTAGTAACGGAATTTACTATGATAGATACTCCGTCCTCATACAATATCATTCTGGGAAGACTTTGGTTGCATATAATGAGGGTTTGTCCCTCAATGTTGCACCCACTGTTGCGGTTCCTGACTAAACAGGGGATTGAAGAAGTAAGAGGAGACCAAGTATAGGTGAAAAATTGCTCCATGGAAGCAATGAAGTACACCTGTAATGTAAGGGAAGCTGAGAGTGCAGAGATTGAAAGTGAAGACCACGAGGTCTTGAATGATGTCGGTAAAGAACTAGCCGAGAAGAGCAAAGAACCTTTGAAAAAGGTTCTGGTGTAAGAAGGTGATGATGAATGATTCTTCCTCCTCGGCTCTAGCTTAGTCGAGGAAGAAGAAAGAGAACTAGAGGGTTTCTTGAGAGAGAACATAGAGGTGTTTGCCTGGACACCATATGAGATGCTAGGGATCACCCTCGAGGTCACTTGTCACAGACTTAACATGGACAGGTCGGCTAAACCTGTTATCCAGAGAGCGAGGAGGCCGACATTGATACATGTGCAAACAGTTGAAGACGAAGTGGAGAAGCTACTAGGGGTATAGGCCATCTGAGAAGTGAATTATCCCATCTGGTTGTCCAATACAGTGGTGGTGAAGAAGAAGAATGACAAGTGGAGGGTCTGCGTGGACTTCACAAGCTTGAACATGGCTTGCCCCAAGGACAGCTTCCCACTACCTAAGATTGATTAGCTGGTGGATGCCATATTGGGGCATGGAAGGATGAGTTTTCTAGATGCATACAGAGGGTATCACTAGATAGCAATGTATGCCCCAAACGAAGAAAAGACAACATTCATCACCCCCAAAGGACTCTATTGCTATAGAGTAATGCCCTCTGGGTTGAAGAATGCAGGAGTGATGTACCAAAGGTTGGTCACCTAAATGTTTAAACATCTAATTGGGAGGACAGTAAAGGTCTACATTGACGATATGGTTGTCAAAACCAAGGAACTAGGAAGCCATCTGGCTGACTTGAAAGAGGTCTTTGACATATTGAGAAATATTGACTTCGACTAAATGCCTCGAAGTGCGCATTTGGAGTTGGATCCGGTAAGTTTCTGGGATACTTGGTAACCAGAAGGGGAATTGTAGTGAGCCCAGATCAGATCAAGGCCATCCTCGATCTAAAGATCTCGACAACAGTGAAACAAGTCTAGATTTTGACTGGTAGGATAGCAACCCTAAATAGGTTCATCAGCCAAAGTTCACATAAATGCAAACAATTTTTTCAGTTATTAAAGAAAGCCACAGACTTTTTGTGGACAAAAGAATCCAAAGTCGCCCTGGCCGACTTGAAGAAGTACCTGACAACTGCACCAGTGTTGTCGAGCTAGGTACTAGGAGAAGTATTGTTCTTGTACCTAGCAGTTTTAGATCACGTCGTGAGTGCCGTGGTCATCCGAGAAGAAGAAGGTGAACAAAAGGCAGTTAACTATGTGAGCAAGACCTTAGCAAATGCAAAAACCCGGTACCTGCCTTTGGAGAAGTTAACATTGGCTCTGGTAATGGCCTCGAAAAAGTTGAACCATTAGTTTCAAGCCCACAAGATTGTGGTGCTAACCAAGCATCCACTAAAATCCCTGTTGTAGCATGGAGACCTGATAGGTAAAGTAGCTCGATGAACTGTAGTTCTAGGTCAGTATGACTTAGAATTCAGGCCGAGAATAACAATTAAGGGCCAAGTTTTGGCCAACTTTATGGAAGAATTCTCTTTAGGCACGATCCCAAGGTAGGCACGGGTGAGCTGCAGCCTAGGATGTCTAAGAGAGAACGAGGAAGAGGAAAACCAAGTGGGGCCATGGAACCCCACACTGGCAGAATAAGAGAAGAGAGAAGAAAGGCTAAAACCCTGTAATATTTACGTCGGTAACTCCTTCTGCCTCTTTGTCAATGGCAGCTCAAATCGGCAAGGAGTGGCAGCAGGAGTTGTTTTGGTATCGATAGATGGGTGAATAATTGAACAGTCCATCCATTTGGGGTTCAAGGCCTCAAATAACGAAACAGAGTATGATCCATTGATCGTTGGACTGAAATTGGTAGCAATTATGAAAGCTGACGAGGTAGTAGTCTTCTGTGACTCCCAGCTCATTGTAAATCAAGAAACGGGCGAGTACGCAACCTAGGATGAGAGGATGATAGCCTATGTCAAGCAGGTTGTCAAGTTGTTAACATGTTTCCAAAACTGCCAGCTGTAGGAGGTTAGCTGAGATGATAACATCAATGTCAACGTATTGGCTAACCTCGCTAGCACGATGAAGTCGAGTAAGGCAAGGACAATAATGGTGGATTACCTATCAGGCCCCAGTATAGAGCCCCTAATAATAGAGTATGAATCAATGTGCGTAGAGATGTGTCCAAGCTGGATGGACGCCATAGTTTTGTTCCTCAGAGATGACAGGCTGCCAGCAGACAGAAAGGAAGTGCATAAGATCAGATTGAAGTCGGCTAGGTTCTGCCTATCAACAGAAGGCCATCTATACAGGAGATCCTTCATTGGACCCTTTCTGCGATGTGTGACTTTCTGTACAAGATCCATGAAGGAGTATGTGGATGCCATGCTAGGGCTAGACCAGATCACTTGCCTACAGGGCCATATCTCAGGGATACTGGTGGCCCTATATGTAGAAGGATGCTGAAGCCTATGTAATGCGAGAAGTGTCAAAGGTTTACAACTTTGATACACTAGCCAGCTGTAGATTTGAATCCAGTGTCCAGTCCCTAGCCATTTGCCCAGTGGGGCATGGATCTTGTTGGGCAACTGCCTCAAGCGACTGGGCAGAGAAAGTTGCTACTGGTAGCAACTAACTACTTCACGAAATGGGTAGAGACTAAACCCCTCGCCAAAATTTGAAATGTGGATGTGAAAAATTTTATCTGGAAGAATATTATCACCGGGTTCGGGATCCCAAGAGCCATTAGGGCAGACAATGGCACCCAGTTTGATAGTAAGTTGATTAAAAACTTTTATGTAAAGTACAAGATCAAGAACTACTATTCTACTCCTAGTTTTCCCAGAGTAATGGTCAAGCTGAGACATCTAATAAAACCATCTTGGCTGGGATCAAGAAAAGGATGGAAGCTACAAAGGGCAAGTGGGTAGAGGAATTGCCTAATGTCCAATGGGCATATCAGACTACGCTGAGAAAATCTATAAGAGAATCTCCTTTTCCCATGGCATATGGCACCGAAACAGTCATTCCATTGGAGATCGGCATCCTTGGAATCACAACCCAGGGAGTGGAGAATGGAACAAATGAGGCATTCCTTGCTCGAGATCTTGATCTGATAGAAGAAAGAAGAGAAAGAGCAGCAATTCGGCTGGGGGCATATCAGTAGTAGCTCGCTAGGGCATACAAAAAAAAGGTCAATCCTAGGGAGTTTTAGATTGGGGACCTCGCCTTAAGGAAGGTTGTTGGTAATAAGAAAGATCCTAGGGACAGTAAGCTTGGCCCAAACTAGGAAAGACCATATCGCATTATCTCGGTCGCAGGCAATGGCGTTTATCGGCTTGAGGACACTGATGGAAAAAAGCTGCAAAGACCTTGGAACATAAAAAATTTGAAGTTTTTCTACCATTAATTTCTATTTTCAAGTTTATTTTATGTAACAGATTATTAGTCAAAGTATTAATGAAATACTAGCTTGATTTTGTTTTACAAAATGTTATTGAAAATTATATAATAAGATTGTAAAGCCTGAAGGTGATTTTCCTATGGTGAACATGACAATTAACTTTGACTTGCCATGATGGTAGAGTTGAACTAAATCTATGATGTTTTAACTTGAAACAAGGTGATTAACTTAGACTTACTCTGATGGTAGAGTTGAACTATGTCTACGATGTTTCGGCATGAAACAAGGCGAAACTGGCCATGATTTGGTCAGCTTGTAAGAAAAGCCGAGGAGGATAGTACTCTCAGTGCACTAAGGTTAAGCCTTAAGTGCTTCATTTGGCCGAGCCAAACATGATGACCTCTGCCAGAAGTGTCTAAGTAAGACTTAGGCGATAATCAGGTGATACGTCATTAATGTGAACATAAGGGGTACTTAGGTTACTTAGGTTCACATTAAGGGACAGGAAATAGGAATGAGCATAACACTTGTGAAATTTTTTGAAAAGTTTTACAAGTTGAAGTTATCTGAGATAATTGAATGAAGGGATACCTGAGGTATACTCGCGATAACCAACCCAGTTGTTAGACTTGGAGGGGTGAAGTCTTTCCAGAAGTCAGTTAGTACAAGTGAAGAAACAACACTTGTAAAAATTTGATGAGAAATTTTTATAAGTGTAATTAGGCTAAGATAATTAACAAGAGTTGTTATCCGAGATGACTAACTGAAGTGTGCTAATCCAAAGTGATTAAACAAGTAAGTTGTACTTAGAAGTATTTCAAAAATCGAAAGTATGGAAACATACAAGACAAAAAGAGATAACACAAGGCATGAAGCTAAAACAACACTTACACAAAAAAAGGTTGGCATTAAGGAGAAACTTGTTCAGTTACAAACAGAAGGCACATTGGCCCAAAAAACAGAGTGTTCAAAAGATTATAACTATTGAAAAGGCAAAAGTACAAATTCAGAAGAAAGAAAAAATCCTAAGTACTAGGTTGAGGCTCATTGTTCTTGCCTGTCTTGGCCTCGGCCTCAGTAGCAACCTCGACATCAATCTCTTGTAATGTTTGGTCGAGACTCCTCTCAGCAGCAAGAACCTCGACCTCAGATGTAATGGTTTTCTTCGACGAGGTGCTCTTGGAGACCTCTTCCCCGTCCTCCTCAGTCAGAACCAGGATTTGATAATTCAGAGTTAGGGACTTGGACCCAACATCAACCTCTTTGGCAGCACCTTCTTCGACATCTTCGACGTCGGCCTTTTCATCTGCCTCATTTTCCTTGGACTCGGCAAGAGATGGTAGAAAGGGGACCTCGAGTTGACTGATATCCCGGAGTGGTGAGTCCTCGAGGAAAAATAGCCTTTTAAGCGTAGCAATCCAGCCCAAGTAATAGCCTTTGTTACAGGCTAGATTGACTTATTGTTTGTACTGATCGCATATGGCGGCTTGCCCCTCCTTAAAGGCCTTTTTGTTGGCCGAGTTTATCTCGGTGTCCTTCACTTCGAGGGCCTCAGTGAGTTTGGCCTCAGCTTCGGCCGCTCTGACCTTGGCGGCCTTGGCATCGACCTTACAGCTTCGGCAGTAACCACAGCAGCTTCGGCTTTAGCCTCGTTTTTGTTCTTTGCAATTTTTGCAGCTTTTGCCTTGTCTATTAAATTCTGAGTGCGGGTCTCGGCTTTGTTGAGTGAAGCAAGGAGAGTTGCAGTTTCTTGTGTCTTTTTTACAAGGTCCTTCTTTACCAGCTTGGCCTTGACCGCATGAAAGTGCGCGTGTTGGATGGCCTGCAAGAAAAAAGGAGCAAGTCAAAAAAATTGGCGAAGTATAGAAACTGAAAAGTGAAAACAGTTGAGATAATGGTGAGTGACAGCTCATGCACAGTGAAGGCTCTTGAAATTCTTGAAATAGTAAAGTAATAACCTCGCTAGAGGAGTAATCTCGGTTGAGATGATTAAAGAACATAGTTCTTGATTCTTGATTCTTGATTCTTGATAAGGTGGACATTTGATTCCTTGATTCCTTGATTCCTTGACGACGACGAGTCACGATCTTGATCGGAGAGATATATGTGTAGGTTCCATCACTTTAGTATGTAGAGGTAATAGAACCTAGGGAGTAGTTATGGAGAAGTATTTTGCGAGTGATGCCACGTGGCCAAGATAGCTTCGAGATGTCAGCTAAGGTGCCATGTGGATGAGTCATGTTTGCCGAGGTGACCACGGCATTACTGAGATGTTCTGCGGTAATACTGGAATCCCGAGATATTCAGATAAGAGACAAAAGTCCTAGAACAGAAGAGGCTCTCAGTTTGGTTAAGGATAATGCTCATGAGGAGTTTATCCCTATCTAGCTGAGAGTCCGAGATGAGCAATGAGCTTGAGTCCTACGAAGTGAGACTTCTAGGAGATTAGGTCACTGCTTGCTATAAAAGCAAGGCACCCTCGTGAGTCTAAGGTATGTTTTTCCTTGTGAATTGAATACTTGAGCGATATTTGTGAGAAATAAGAATACTGACTTGATCATCGGAGTGCCCTTGGGTGGACGAACCACTACGGTATTCTCATATTCTTGTTGGCAGGTAGTTGGCTCAATCTATCTAGTCGGTGCTCTTCAGCTAAGTTCACTGTTTGGTTGTGAAGGTCGGAAATCAACACCCATAATTTGGCGCCGTCTGTGGGAACTTAGTTGGAATAGATGGTCATCATCGTGCAACATCAACGTGTTGGCGATGACGAGTTCAACGAAGATGGAGAATGCGTCAACATTGATAGTATAAAGACCCTTTTAGAAGGGATGAATGTAAAGATAAGAGGGATATGAGCACTCCTGAGGAGATAAAGACGACCTTCAAGTACAAAAGACATCGACCTAGGTGGAGCAAATCTCATATGGAATAGCATGGCCTAGGCAGAGCAGATTCCAGATGGAAGGGCATGGCTTAGGTGAAGTAGATCCAAGATAGAATAGCATGGCCTAGGTGAAGCAGATCCAATATAGAAGAGCATGGCCTAAGTGAAGCAGATCCAAGATAGAATAGCATGGCCTAGGTGGAGCAGATCCCAGATGGAAGAGCATGGCCTAGGTGAAGCAGATCCTAGAAGATAAGATTTCAGCCTAGATGAGTAGGTCTGAGAAGACAAGAGCTCAACCTAAGTGAGCATATCCCAGATTCAGAAGATAAGATCTTGGTCTAGATGATTAGGTTCGAGAAGACAAGAGCTCAGCCTAAGTGAGCAGGTCCCAAATCCTAGAAGACAAGATCTCGGCCTAGATAAGTAGGTTTGAAAAGGCAAGATCTCAGCCTAAGTGAGTAGATCCCAGATCCCAAAAGACAAGATCTCGATCTAGATGAGTAGGTCCGAGAAGACAAGAGCTCAAACTAAGTGAGCAGATCCTAAATCTAGAAGACAAGATCTCATCCTGGATAAGTAGGTCTGAAAAGACAAGAGCTCAGCCTAAGTGAGCAGATCCTAAATCCAGAAGACAAGATCTCATCTTGGATAAGTAGGTCTGAGAAGACAAGAGCTCAGCCTAAGTGAGCAGATCCCAGATCCTAGAAGACAAGATCTCGGCCTAGATGAATAGGTCTGAGAAGCCAAGAGCTTAGCCTAAGTGAGCAGATCCCAGATCCCAAAAGACAAGATCTTGGCCTAGATTATTAGGTCCGAGAAGACAAGAGCTCAACCTAAGTGAGCAGATCCCAGATCCAGAAGACAAGATCTTGGCCTAGATGAGTAGGTCCAAGAAAATAGGATTTCGACCTAGGTGAACAATTTTGAAAAGATCAGAACTTACCGGAGGCGAACAGAGTTGAGATAAAACAAAGCTTACTTGAGATTAAAAGATCTTGACAGTAAGAGATTATTGAGGCCTTAGAATGTGGCTTGACAAAATTTAGAGCTCGGCTCCAATGATGTCAATAACCTCAAGTCGAAGTATTGATAAAATACTAGTATCGACTTTGTTCGTTACAAAATGTTGTTTATGATTGTGAGATAAGACTGAAAAAATGTTAAGGCATTGTTATCGTGGTGAACAAGGTGATTAACTTAGACTTGCCATGATGGCAGAGTCGAATTAAGTATAAGGTGATATTTCAGTATGAAACAAGGCGAAACTTGCCATATTTTGGTTAGTTTGTGAAAAAAGCCGAGGTAGATAGTACTCTTGGTACACTGAGGTCAAGCCTCAAGTGTTTAGTTTGGGCGAGCTAAACACAATGACCTCGGTCATGGATGTCTAAGTTAGACTTAGGCAAGAATCAGGCGATGTTCCCATGGTGAATAAGGTGATTAACTTAGACTTGTCATGATGACAGAGTTGAACTAAGTATAAGGCGATGTTTCAGTATGAAACAAGACAAAACTTGCCATATTTTGGTCAGTTTGTGCAATAAGCCGAGGTAGATAGTACTCTCGGTACACTAAGGTCAAGCCTTAAGTGTTTAGTTTGGGTGAGCCAAACGCGATGACCTCGATTATGGATGTCTAAGTTAGACTTAGGCAATAATCAGGCTATTCGTCCTTAATGTGAACATAAGGGACACTTAGGTTCACATTAAGTATGAATGAATATAACACTTGTGAAAATTTTTAGAAAAATTTTACAAGTTGAAGCTATCCGAGACAAATGTTAGAGATATTATCCGAGATGTGTTAATCCGAGATAATTGATCAGTTCTAAACCGAGATAATGTACCCTAGGTATTCTGATTCGAGGTAAGGACCCAAGTTGTTAGACTTGGAAAGATAAGAAAAAATCTAAGTATGGGAACATACAAGATAAGGAAGATAGCAAGCATACACAAAGCAGTTATAAAAGGCAAACATTTGAACACTTAGAAGAAAAAGAAGAAATACATACATTCACAAAAAGAAGCTTGTTCAGTTATATCAGAAGGCACTTCGGGCTGACAAAAACAGAAGTTGTTAGAAAGAAAAGTTACAATTGCCTAAAGAAAAAGAAATGTACTTCAGAACAGTAAGGAAAGTGCGAAAGAAATGGGGTACGTACAGGGAGAAGCTGAGAAATGGATGCCGGAATGAAGTTCGTTGGAGTCAGACAATCATGTTTACTGGGACCAAACGATGAAAGGCTCACCGGAGGTGATGAACAGACGGTTGCAAAGAGCTCGAAGGAACAACAATGGAGGTTTGAGAGAAATTTCGTAGAGAGAGAAAGTTTGAGAAGATAGAGGGTTTGTGTTTGCAAAGTGAAGAGATGGAGAGAAAGGGAAGAAAGTTTTGTTAAAAAACGAAAAGGCGACAAAACATGATGAAACTGCCTTGGACGACGTGCTCGTACTGACGTTAGGCGGCGTGGGGTAGAACTAATGTGACACGATGGGGATATGATTGATACACTCCAATCTGGTGATGACACGTAGAGGCAATATGGTTGAGACAGTTATGGTGTAATAGCTCACACGCGTCTTGGGTTCTTGGAATTCTCAAACTAGCGAGTCACGATCTCGGCTAGTAGGGCGATCTCAGTTGAGATGGTGATCTTGGTTGAGATGTTGATCTTAGTTGACATGATGATCTCGATTGAGATGTTAATCTTGGTTGAGATGATGATTTTAGTTGAGATGTTGATTTCAGTTGAGATGTTGATCTTGGTTGAGATGTTAATCTCGGTTGAGGTGTTGAATTTGGATGAGACAGAACTTGTTTGTTCTTGGTTCCTGATGAATTGATACTAGGATATTGATGTTCTTGAACTGGCAAGTCATGATATCTGCTAGTAGTGCGATCTCTATCGAGATGTTGAACCTGGATGAGATAGAACATGATGGTTCTTGGTTCTTGATTCTTGATTCTTCATGAGTGGACATTTGAGTCCTTGTTTCTTTACGCTTGCGAGTTATGATTTTGGTCAGAAGAGTATCTCTAGCATGTTGTTTAGCTGACATGTTAGGAGATGAAATGATGTAGGTTCCATCACCTCAGGTTGCCGAGGTAATAGAACCTGGAGGGCACTAGTGGGGACATATTTTTTGGGTAGTCCACATAGATGAGGTTGTTAGCTGAGGTGCCACGTGGGTGGACCGTGGTGCCGAGATATGGTGTGGCAATATCGAAATTCGAGATATTCAGATAGAGGACAAGAGTCCTAGATGACATTAGCCTACCTATTTGGATAAAGATGGGACTCTTGATGAAGTTCATCTTAATCTAAATAGTGTGAGTTATGATAAATGTTATCTTTGTAAAGGATAGAGTCTCATAAAATAAGACTTCTAGGGAAAGTTGGACACTAATCACTATAAAAGTAAGGCACCCTGTGGGTCTAAGGTACGCTTTAATTTGTGCATTGAGTACTTGTGCGATATTTTTGAGAGATTATTTGACTGACTTGATCGTCGGAGTGCCCCCAGGTGGACGAACCACCATGGTATTCTCATCTACTTGTTGGCAGGTGATTGGCTTAATCTATTCTGCCGCGTGCTCTCCAGCTAAATTCCCTATTTGGTTGTGTGGTCGAAAATCAATACGCACAAAGAAGGTTCCACAGTTTAATAGTTAAAAGACTCATGTCTCTCAAAAACATTACAAATGACATTCTCTACTTAAAACAGATTACAACATGATAATCAATAATTTTATGGGTACCAAGAATAACAAGTAACACGCCACACAGTTCTCAAGACAATAAGCCCGTTGGATCTAATATAAAACCAAGAGTCATCATCAGGGTGGCAACCCGGACCTTTTCTCTAAGACGATCCAATTGAAGGTCACCTAGTCTAGCCCAGGTCTTTTCCTTACAATTATTGATCACTAGAGTCATCACAGCCCAACCTGGATCTGTTCTCTAGTGTCCAGAGTCACCACACACAGTGGAATAATTTCCTTGGACTTTTATATACAGATGGTCCTAATAATCAATGCAATTCAGTTTCGCAAAACATATTAGTTCACAATTATAAACATGAGACCATAACAAATAGTTTACAATATGCCAAGTTTATACATATTTTAGAAATAATTTAATTCCATTGATACCATAATAATTTATCAAAATAGTTTAGTCCTGAAACAACAATTACATTTTTCAATAGTTCAGGGTAGGGGAACATTTATAAAAATATGTAGCATTCAACTACTCACCTGAAAACGGAATAATGTAATCCTCGAATAGAGTATAAAAGTCCAATTAGTGTCCTGAACCAAGTACGAAAACTACATATCACTAGTAACTTATAAATACTAAAAAGAATAAAAAACTAAGTAACCCCAAGCTAAATCATACTATCACGGCTCAATCCAACTCACCGTTATTATTAAATAATACCTAAGTTCATGTTCTTCATGGTCTAAAATACCTAAGACATGGGTTCAGATCAAAACTTAATTAAAAGTAACTTTTAGATAAAATAGAATTTTAAAGAAGTTTTCCCAATCCATTTGCTAACTTTGAAAATTAAAAACCTACTCCCCCACTGTTAGAAAAATTCCAAAACCCTCCAGATATCAACTAATATATCATAAATTTCAAACCTAATTGGTTTTACTTGATTTTCTTATTAAAATAATTATTTACAATTAATTATATCCCAAAAGGTCGCTTTCTGCAGCACTTTAACTAAATTGACGGTTTTCTTAATATACCCAAGTAATCAATGCAAGACCAAAAATGTAAGAAACTATATTCATAACCGGTTCTAATGACACTGATTTGATAATTTTCAGATTTATACCCAAAGAGAACGACACTTCCAAATTTACTGTTTTGTATTAGTTTTCTGGATAGATTTGAACACATCAGTTTATATGAATTTTGACTACCAAAAATTATAAGAAAATTCTGGTATGCAATTCAATATGTAATTAATCTACTGTAAAAATTTCAATTCAAAATTTATTTGTTTGATATGATTCCTCGATTTTTAAATTTTGTAGTTCTGTACAGAATTTTAAAACTAAGAATTACTCCCATTCTTTATACATGAATTTGGCTCCTCAGATTTTTTAATAGTATATATACATATATATATATATATATAATACATACACCTACAACCTCTCCATCAATGAATTAAATAATAATATAGCGACCTTGGTTTGAATCTGACCCGTTGATGTTTTGGATCCGGGTTTCATTGCCTTTTTGGTTGTTTATGTCTTGCTTCTGCTTATTGTTTATTGGATGTGGTTATTGGAGTGTCTTGGTTGCGTTGGGAACATGTTGGTGACTTGTTTCTCAAGCTGTTGTTGCCTAGAAATTTTCTTTTGCGCTCGAGCGGCACTGCCTGAGCTCGAGCGGTCATTGAGAACTTTTAGACCTTTTGCAGGTCTACAGAAATACTAGGAAATATAATTCTTCGCTCCGCTCGAGCGGTCATTGAGAACTTTTAGACCCTTTGCAGGTCTACAGAAATACTAGGAGTTATAATTCTTTGCTCGAGCGACCATTCTTGTGCTTAAGCGGTGCTTACTCGAATGGTACTTCTTGTGCTCGAGCGTTGGTCACTTGTTTGTAAAACTTCTGAGAGTTTGTATCCTACTGTAGACACCCCATTTTTGACCGTCCTCAAGACTTGGACATCATCGTTTGAACACTCGATGATCATCCATGCTCGTGTTCGTTTTGAGTTCCCGGAGGTCTCAGCCGCGCGCCTTGCCTCAAGATCTCTCGACTTGTCTATTTTGTGCTTGGTTGTGCACCAAGGACTTGTGGTTTTGCTTCTAAGGGAAGAGGGTGGCTTGTTGGCCATCCCCTCAACCCATCAGTTAAGGCATGATGCCATCGGCCATGTTTTCTTGCCATAGGCCATATTTTTGAGCTGAGACCTTTCCATCTGCTTTTTGCAGATATTTTGTGTCAGCTGTGACAGCTGGTGGGCACAATTCTCATCCTCCATACACGCGTATGGAGGGATTGCTTTTAAGACTCAAGCTTGTTGAACAAGCTTGAGAATTGAAATTCTATAAGAAGGGAGCCTCCCCTCCCTTTCCAATGGTTCAGAAAATTGAGATACAAAGTTCTATATCTCTCTCTCTCTCTCTATATTTTACCTCTCTTTCTTGTTTTTACCTTTGTTTGTGCTCAAAAGTGTAGAATCTTCATACAATTGCACACAAACACCTAGTAGAACACCATCCTTTGGTTACTGAGGTCCTTAGGAGTTGGTTTTAGAGTTCTTGGAGTGGTTTAAGCTCAGAAAAGGTGCTGGAGTGGTGTTCTTGAAGGTGTTCTTCAAGGGTGAGTAAATTACCTTTTAATCCCCCATTTTGGCTTAAGCTTTTAGACCTACTTGCATATTGTTTTAAGCTTAACTCTAAACTACAAAAAGTTCTGATTTTGTATGCTTAAGATGATTGTTTAAGGTCACTTTTGTGTTGGGGGTAGTCTAGCCCCTCTTAGGCCTTGTTTGGCCATGTTTTGTGCTTTTCTTTTTGAGCTTTGGAACCATCTTGTTTTGACCTTTCTACCACTGAAATCCAGAGGATTTTCAGTGGTGGAAAGGTGGTTTTGGATTCTTGAATAGGAGAGGGACACCCCCCTCTCCTTGTGTCTCATATGCTTGCATTAATGGCTCATAATAGTAGCATGTTTGCTTAGCATGTTTTGGCTTCATTTCAGCAAGTATTTGGTGTTATTTTTCCATGTTATACCTCTGTCTAAAGTTGGTTTGATAGCCTCTTACATGCACCATGCACTTGTCTTGCAATCCTCTTTATTGCCTCAATATGCATCATGTGTTTGGACCATCATTCTTGCATGTTTTGGCCTAACTCAAAGAAGCTTTTAGCCTTGTTTTACCATGCATAAGCTCTGATTTGCATTGTCTTGGCCATGCATGCATTGTTTTGTATAGCCATGGTTCAATCTAGCTTGTTAGCTTTGAGTGTCCAAGTCATTAGCATGCATTGCTTAGACCATTTTCATGATTTGGCATCATTTCATATGAGATTTCAGTCCATATAGTGTAGCCATACACTTGCATTTGTCACATTTTTCATGCTTTGAAGAGTTGGTGTTTTATGCCTTAAGAGTGGGTCATTGTGCATGCCTCTATGCTTAGGTCTTTGGGATGCCATCTTAGTGGGTTTTTAGGCTTATTTTGATATGCCATAACTCTTATTTTCATTGGTTAAGTCATGCCATGCTTGGTTGTAATAGGTGTAGTGTAACACCCCTTGTTAGCCTTGTATGCCTCATGCTTTTTGGACTCTTGTTCTAGCTTATGTTGGCTAGGTTCAAGCTTGCTTTTGGTCTTGTATTGACCTGCCTTGGGACTGTTTTGGGTGCCCTTGGCCCTTTGGGGCTTGATTTGCATGGCCATGGTTCAAGTCCCTTTGTTAGTTTCAAGCTTTGAGCTTTCTTGCATGCCATACTTGCATTGTTTGGTTGATTTGGCATCATTCCTAACATGATTTCAGAGCTTATGGTGCTATCACATATCCATGCTTGTCATTCTTTAAGTGTGCTTAAGAGGTGCATCTTTATGCTTTAGTCCTTGAGCCAATTGGCATGCATGCTTGTCTTGCCTTTTCATGCTTTTCATACCATCATTTTGGCACTTTTGGCCACTGATTTAGGCATGGCTGAGGTCTGCCCATTTTGGTTTAAGTCCATCTTTGCATGTTGTTGCATGCTTGACATGTTACATGTTGTTGCATGCTTGCTAGTTTGCATGTTGTTGCATGCTTGTCCATCTTTGCATGCCATGCATGTTTGTATATTTAGGTTGCATTTTGCATGCTTGCTAGTTTGCATTTTGTCACATGCTTGTTTAGGTTGCATTGCATTTGGCATGCTTGTTACCTTAGCCTTGTGTGCATGTTTGAGTCATATTGCATTTGGCATGCTTATGTTGCATTGCATAGCTTTTCCATGTTGCATGTATTGCATTGTGTTTGGTTTGGGGTGTCAAACCAAACACGAGGACCGAGGGACGTTTCGTACTTGAAGTGACGAAACGTGCCTCAATCCTCGGTCGCCGACACTCTTGATCCAACATGATAGAGTGTGAGGCATTCATGTGTTTTTGTGCATTCATTCCATATTGATTTGTGCAATTCGGCCTCTTTGGCCATCATGCATCGAAATACGTGATTGATGGCTCGAGAGTCGAGCACTACACTCCTTTGAGTCTCAAACATGATAAGGGGTGTAGTTGCACAACATTTTCTTACAAATGTATTGCCATGCCCTTGTTTGTCCTCTGCTGTAGCAAAATGAGTAGTCTGCAGGAATTGATGGCCGATCGGCTATCTGGAGTGCCGATCGGCTAACAATTTTTGGCCGATAGACTAAAAAGTGGTCGATGACCCCTTTCCCTTGGCCGATGGCCATATCTTTTGGCCGATGGACTCTCAGAGTGTCCATGAGGTGGTTCAGAAGCACCACAGAGATTTTCATAGTTTTCAGAAGAGCATAAGTGTGCAAACAAAGGCAATATGGGGCATGGCAACGGATTTCCGAGCGAAGTCGATTGAGCATGCATTTGTCCCTCCTCTCCAAGCCGCTTGAATTGTTTTTGTAACTTAATTAATTTGCTTAATTAGTTAAGGTTTTGTAATAATTAATTAGCTAGGATAGTTGATTAATTAGTTGATTTGTATTATTTATTCGGACCCTCCGTCGAGAGGGCGAATTTTGTAATAAGTGTGCGTGAGTGTGTGAATGTCTTCCAACCCCACGTCTTTCTCCCTTTTACTTAACCGCTTACGATGGTTAGTTCTAGGTCATGTTTAGCATACTTATGATAGCATGTTTGCATCCATTCATCTGTATTGCATGCATCGGGCTCGGCGCATCATACTAACTACATTGTATTTCAATTCCAATTTGAATACATGTATCAAGTGTAGCATTCACATGACATCTTAGAATAGCTGAGCCTATCTTAGTTGCATTTTTGCATGTGTTGCATTGGACATCTTAATATAGCTAGGATCATGCATGATTTCTAACTAGCTATTATTTTGGCTCGGAGTACTAGGTAAGCTTTTATGCTTTAGCCTCTTGCATGAGTGTGAGTGTTGCCATGATAGCATGCTTGCTATGAGGCTAACTGCTTATGTGATATAACTGCTTGAATGCCCGTGGGTGAAGGTTGGATTACTTGAATTGGAACAATTCATCAAAATGCGAGTTTTAAGCCCACTTGAGGGTGGCAAAATCATGTTTTCTAAAGCCCACTTGAGGGTGGCAAATCCGCGTCTTAGCCTACTTGCGAGTAGCACCTTCAAACCATTTTCAAACAAACAAACATGAGATGTTTTGTTCCAACTTAGGCGATCTAGTCTATACTTGTGTGTTGTGCGTATCACATAGTAATTCTAGGCTAATTAACCGGAATAAGAGCGCATGTGTTTTCAAAAACAAGATATCATGTTAGTAAAGGCCAATCTTCGATCGGGCGAGCGGGGGTGCTCATTGCATGACCTTCCCCTCTCGTACCCAAGTTCCCAAGCCGAGGCAACTTTGATGATGACAGACACGTGGCCTTAGGCATGAGTCAGGGTTTCCTAAATTCCCCCAAGATAAAATATTTAGGTGGCGACTCTGTATCTGGCAAAGCAGTCCATGTTTGACACTTCTTTATAAAATCAGTTTTCCAAAACGATTTGCCAGATTTGGACTCTTTGGTGATTTATCGGTCTTGCATTGCACTTTGTGGGATTAGATTCAAAACTGTGACATTTGAGTTCGAACTGTAGTACGCTAATAAACAAACCGGA
The DNA here is from genome assembly GCA_030407325.1 of Camellia japonica. Classification (NCBI taxonomy): domain Eukaryota; kingdom Viridiplantae; phylum Streptophyta; class Magnoliopsida; order Ericales; family Theaceae; genus Camellia; species Camellia japonica. The sequence continues at coordinate 96,010,559 of JAPPVO010000016.1, forward strand.
TTTCGCGCCGATCTCACGCGCGGGGCCGGGACGTTCGGGCATGTCTACACCTACGCTCGAGCGATACTTTTTGCGCTCGAGCAGTCACACTTTTTGTGTTTGGACGCTCGAGCATCACTTCTTGCGCTTGAGCGGACTGCGCGTATATATAAGGTCGTAGTGTGCTGAAAAAGTCATTTTTTGCTTTTTTCTCTCTTCCTTTTTGCCATTTTAGGGTTTATTGGGCCGAAAAGCTTGGGTTTCATCTAGTTACACCCATTTCCTACCCCTAGTCCTATAGATCAAAATATAAAAGGGTCATGAGGGCTTCCTTTTGATCTGAGCAGATTGTGTTTTCGTCACCGGTGGATTTTCAGCTTTTCTCCTCTTCGTTTCAAGAGGTAGGGATTATTGAGTTTTTTTCAATACCTCTCTATAAATGGACTTGTGGTATTTTTATTACATTTAAAAGCATAGTTTATGGTTGATTTTGTTAAAAAGCATATGAGTTGATTTGAGTTTAAATTGGTGGGTTTATGGGTTATGTCTACATTTGATTTTGGGTTGTGAAAAGTATGTGTAGGATATGGGATTGGAAGGGTTTGGTATTCCATTTGTAAATTATAGAATGTTGAAGAAAGGCTTTATGTAAAAATGGAAATTTGGGGTTGTGTTGTGGTTGCTTACCAAAATTGGGATTTTGAGGCTAATAATAGCAGATTTTGGTCATTGTGCGTAATGATGGGAATTCGAGTGGGAAGTCCTATTTTTAAAACAAAATTGGGATTAGTTATCGTTTTATAAAATGTGAGAGTTCCCAACGAACGAGAACATGGAATTACCTGAGGGGTATATATTATTTTGGGTTATGTGATTGACATTTAGAGTTTTGTCCTTGGCCATCGGTGGAGGATGGTATTACTTGTTGCTAGAGATAGATTATGAGTACTATTGCAGGATAAGCTATGTGATGTAACATCATGTGTTGTCAGTGATAAATGAACATTGTGAATAGACAATTCCATTGTTGAGTTATGGAGTATGTTGTTAAAGAGATAACTGCAACACTTATAAATGTAATTGTATTGTGAGACGGTTGTTGGATTGTATGATTTTGATGTTTAGTAATTCGAGTTGTGTTTGGAAACACTTTAATAATGTAAGAAAACCCGTTGTTGAACGGCGGTACATGGAGCACGTTTTGATTGAAATGGGTTAATGTACTTAACTATTAATATTCGAGATTGTGATGATTGGACTAGGTGTATGTATTACACCCGTGTAATATTGATGTTAGTTGTTTGTTATGCTTTTAATGTGATGTTGTTTGGGGGTCTGTTACTCGCCGTGTTGAGTCGGCAAAGCGTGGCACCTTGACAGAGGCTTTCTGGTCCCTTCCGGTTTGTGCTCGGTAAAGTGTGAAAAGGGGGTCCGTTTCCTGTCGTATCTTAGCTGGCAAAGCGTGACACCTTGTGATAGGTTCTTCGTTCCCTTCCAGTTTGCACCCGATAAAGTATGACCTGCGGAACACCTCCTTCAAAGTGAGGCCAGTAGAGTGGTATGTGGTATTGGTATTGTTGAATTTGCCATCTATGCTATAGGCTGGTGGAGATGGAATTGGTAGTATGTATTACTTCAGTTATCTCGTTTTGGATATATGTACATGTTGTCAGTTTTCATATTGTGGAGATGAGATTGGTAGTATGTGTTACTTTGGTTATCTTGTTTGAATATATGTATATGTTAACGGTTTCATACTGGTCACCTTTTAAATCCTTGGGCCTACGGTTAGGGAAGGCTGTAGAGATATATGTTGGGATGTAAATGGTTATGGTGTATTGCGAGGTAGGATGGGGATTATGATTTGCATGTGGGATTATCTTTTCAGAACGGTAGTTCAAGTGAGATTCCTTTATGTTAACGTGGGGAGTTTTATCAACGAAAGAATGAGGTTTTAAAATATTTTCTTTTGGAAGTAATGATGGGAATGTGAAAGAGAAGAATTGATTTTGTATTGAATTGTGTCAAGAGGAACGTTTTGAGAAAATATAGTTCGATGTGTATATTTTGGATATTAAATGTCATACTACTTATATGGTATATCTTGATGCATTTATGATCATTTTTATCTATATGTTGTGATTGGTTAGGATCTTTGGGATCTCTACTGGGCTTAGTGCTCATCCTACGTGTTGATAAACTTTTTCAGGTACAAGGCTGGAGGAATCGTGTACGACTTGAAGTCTTTTAATTGTTGGTCACGGGGCCCTTTACTTGTTGGCCGTGTGCCTTGCAAGGTATAAGGGTAAATCCCTTCTGTTTTATTTATTGTCATTCAATGTAAGCCTAAGGGCATTGTACCATATCATATATATATCATCATTGTTGTCGTGAGAGAATGTTATTATTTATCCATATTCATGTTCTCGAATAAATGGAACAATTATAATAGATTTGGTAATGGATTCAGTTAATAAAAGTCAGGGTGTGACAAAAATAAGGATAAAAAGACAAAAGCAAAAGGAAGAAGGAAGCTAGAGAACACACCAAATTTTTTTTCTTTGTTGCTACCACTTTTCTCTTTTCTTTTAACCCACTCTCACATTGCTGCTGCTGCTATGGTATTGTTAGGAAAACTAGGGTTGCTTTATATATCTAAACCTAAAAGACTCTAAATTATTATCCTTTGTTTTATTTTATTTTATTTTCTCTCACCATTAATTTAAATAAAATACAACTATTATTAGATCAAAATATACTTACTAATTTGTCCTCTATTTTTTTAATAATAAATCTTACCACTAAATTAAAGATTTTCACCATAAATTTATTTTAGATTTAAAATTAATTAAAAGATTGTTCAGTAATATTTAATTTGCATCTTAAGATTCACAAGTAAAATATTTGAGGTTTGTAAAATAATTATTATTTAATTATTTATTTTATTTGTATATTCGGATTCTCACAGTTGTCACAGACAATGTTTATTTGATGGGGTTTTTATGCTTGCAATATGTTGAATAATATGTTTATTTATTAGATATTATGTTTGTTTAAGTTAATGGTGGAACAATATGCATGTTTATGTTTTGAAAAATTATGGACATATTAATATTGAAATGAAAATATTATATGATTTTTTTTTGTGTGAATAAATTATGTGAAACGTGATTTCAAATTGAGCAGTATTGTGTTTAAATAGTTTAGTTCGGATTAGTTTTATGATTTAAATGAATTGATTTAGTTCTAATTTTTATGGAACCATAGACAACAGATTAGTCCTGATTTTATCCTAAACCGAAACAACCCGGACCATGCTCACCTTTATGTATGAGGTTGATTTTTTAGTAGCCTTTTTGTTAGCCTTTTTTCCTTTTTATTATCATTTAAAAAAAAAAATGGGTTTTAACAAACTTGTACTTTTAGATTTTACTTGACTAAATAGATCTGAAAGGTAATTTAAAAATTAAAAAAAAGGAAAAAAAATCTAGAAATATTTACTTTTTTTGGGCTTATTTTCGTTTTTTTTGAGATTTTTTCAAATATCTTTTAATATTTTTTAGATTCATTTACACCACATTTAAAGAATAAAATAATAATAATAATAATAATTATTATTATTATCATTGTTATTATTATATGCGAACACCTTAGTCAAACAAAAATCTTCTTCCCCCACCAAGCTAATGTATAGAAACAGAAATCTAGGTATTGACTATTGAAAATTGAGCCGTAATTCATAAATGATCACATGGCTTACTTTGACCATTCACTTTCCAATAATAATTGTATGGTTTAACTAAAAAATATTGAGTTATATCAACAAGTGTCCAATATCTTTAATTGTCTCTATTTGTGACAACAATATGCATACGTATATATCTCTATCAATAAATATTTATCATCATTTTTTGCACCACACGATTTTACACCAATATTATTATACCAATATATATATATATATATATTTGGCTACATGATTTTTTTGACATTTTTTTTACACCATATTCATAACATAGCTACTTTGAAATTTTTTTATTTTTTATTTTTTATTTTTTGCATCATATCCATAAGGATAAATTACAAATACACCCCTTAAGGTTTGTTTAAAGACAAATTACCCATTGTAATTTGAAAAATTACAAATATCCCCTTGTCGGAATTTTTTATTTAACAAAATTAACTAAAAAAATGAAATTCATAATTATTCTTTTATAAAATAATAAAATTACTTAAATTATTAATTGAAACTTATTTCTAACATCATTAAAAACTGTTAATTGATTTAATAATTTATTAATAAAAGGGATGATTTGTTATGAAATTAGAAACTTCAGGGGTAGAATGTAATTTTCAGAACCATAGGGGGTAATTCATATTTTAATCAAACCTCAGAGTGTGTATTTGTAATTTGCCCTATCCATAATATAGCTACTATAGTTCAAGTGTATATTTCGTAATTTTAGGGTATTATTAGCAAAATTCAAAAATATTTGCCTAACAACATGATTTGTGAAAAATATTAAAATTTAGTTTTTATAAACACAAAAAAAAATTTAAATTTTAAAATGCTGTTTTTCACAGGTAATAATAATAATAATAATAATAATAATAATAATAATATAATGAGTGTTTTTGAAAATTTTAAATGATTTTTTTTACAAAATTAATTTTAACATTAAAATTTTTTTTGAAAAAGAAATAAGACAAAATGAGTTATAATACTCTTTCACAGAGGTGGGTCCACATCGGATGGGTCCCACTTTGACAAGATTTTATGAGATTTAAATGTATAAAAAATATTATGAATTATGAAAATTTAGATTTAAAGTTACTAACACAGTAAATATAGTTTATTAATTCACTTTTTTGAATAATTTTTTTAAGTAAATTGATTGTGGTGATAACGTTACATAGGAACAATAATCGACATTATAACTCTAACTAGGTAAGAATTGTTGGAGCATGTGTGATGTTAGAGTTCCACATCGAATAAAGAGTAAAAATAGATTAGTTTTAATATACATTAGATAAGCTCTCCACTTATAGGCTTAAACTTTTAAGTGGGTATGAGTTTCACATAATGTATGTTGGTCCTTGATATGATGTTTGTGGACTCTAGAGTTTCTCTATAATGGATTAGGTCTATATTACTATGCACTTGTGGGCTCCTTAATTCCCTAACAAGTGGTATTAGAGTCAATGGCAGATGATCTATGGGTAGACTCTCCTGGAGCATTGATGTTGGTGTGCCTGGGCTTATACAAAAACTCTTGATGGATGAAAGAAAATTCCTAGTACATGTGGGCAAGGTTGGATTGTGACAAGGTGGCTCGCAATGGATTATGGTGGCTCACGATGAAGTGTGTGCAGGTGGCTCAAGTTAGACTCAATGTTGGAGAGTTATAGATCAAGATTAAGGGAGGAGTGCGATGAACTTGCTGACGATAGATCAAGACTCGAGGAGGAGTGTCCCACATCAGATAAAGAGTAAAAGACATGAGTCTTAATATACATTAGATTAGCTCTCCACTTATAGGCTTAAGTTTTTTAAGTGGATATGAGTTCCAAATAATATATGTTGGGCCTTGATATAGCGTTTGTAGACTCTAGAGTTTCTCTCTAATGTATTGGGCCAGTATTGCTGTGCATATGTGGGCTCTCTAATTCCCTAACAAGTGGTATTAGAACCGATGGTAGACGATGTATGGGTGGGCTCTCTTGGAGCATTGATGTTATTGGCTTTGGGTTTGTACGGAGATTCTCAATGGAGTAAGAAAAATCTATGACAACTCTTGATGGAGCAAAGAATGCACGTGGCAAGTTTGGACCACGACAAGGTTAATGATACTGGTTTAAACCTGACCCGTTCATTGTTTTGGATCCGAGATTCCTTATCTTGATGGTTGTTCATGTTTTCTTTCATCTCATTCCTTGTTGAGTTTGGTTATTGGAATGTCTTGGTTGTGTTTGAAACAGGATGAGAGTTAGTTTTTCAAAACTATTATTGCCTAGATTTTGGCTTGTTCGCTCAAGCGAACTTTCTTGCACTCGAGCGAATTTTGAGAACTTCCAATACTTTTGCAAGTCTGCAAAACTACTGGGAGTATGTCATTCTTCGCTCGAGCGGTGTTTCTTGCGCTCGAGCGGTCTTGGCTTAAGCGGTCCTTCTTGCACTCGAGCAGTGTTTTAGAACTCTCAGTACTTTTGCAGGCATAAAAAAGTACTAGGAGGGTGGTGCTCTTTGCTCGAGCGGTTTCTTTTTTTGTGTCTGGTCACTTGAGCTGTATTTTGGTCGCTCAAGCAGTTTGCGTGTATATCAGTTTCGAAAAGTCACTTTTTGAGTCACTTTTTCATTTCTTTCTCTCTCTAAACATTTCAAAACCTCAGATCTTATCTCTCCCTCTCTCTAGAAACCATCTTTCAACCTCAAATACACTTCGATCTAGTGGTTTCTCAACCCTCGCCCTTTGGAGTAAAAGATAGAGCACGTTGAGGGCTTTGTTTTGATCGGAGCATCTAGTGTTTTTGTCATCATCAAATTCTATCCATCCTTTATTTGCGTCTTCTACTTTGAGGTAGGGATTTCTTTACACTTTTGTATGATTTTTAACTTAGTTATTTTCTTTTCTAAACAAGATTGTGATTTGGGGATTTTTGAATAAAACCTAGGGTTTTGGCTTTGAAATCAAAAGAGGGGTTTTCAAAATGGTTTCGTAGAAATGATTGTGGGATTATAAATGTGGTTGAGTTGTGATAAAATGATGTATTTTTATCCTTGGAGTTGATTTTTAAACAAAGGAGATTTTGCTCTAAATTGTGAATATTTAGTTTTTGTAAAGAGAAAATGAAATTGATGTTGGTTTTACGAAATTGGAACGATGATGATGATGGTGGTGGAGTTGGATATGAATTATCACTCTTATCTTGAAATATTAGAAAGTATATCTTTGTTGGACATTATTTATCTGTTTAGAGATATCTGTTTTGGGTTATCGGTAGAGGATAGCTATGATTGTTGTAAAAATTGCATGAGAATTAGGTGAATTGAAACTGATTTCTTATCCATTTGCATTGAGCATTAAAATATATTTAACACATTGAAAATGTTTATTGTTTTGAGAAAAATGGTGAATACCTTGGTAAATTTGGATAGAAAGTGTAGTTGTGGTATTAAGTTAGCCTGTGTGTCCTTGGTGAAAGTCCAAAAACCTGCGCAAATAGGTACCGAGCCTTCCGATTAGTACTGGTAAGAATAGCAATTGGTAATGCTTGTAGCCTACTTGTAAACACATCTTAGAGTTTCCTAGAGTTGTATCGATTGCCATGTTTTCTATTGTAAAAAAAATAATTTAATGAATTGTGATATAAACTTGGTATTGCATGGTTTTGGAAAGAGATATAAAATGTTTTGACACGAGTATTGCATCTGCATTCACCTTATAACTCTGTTAAGATTCATACACTATGTTAGAGTATCTTTACTGGGCTTTGGCTCATCCTATGTGAAAAACTATTGTTAGGTGCTGATGACATGCCTCTGCCATGGCCGTAGCTTGGGAGGACTTGGAGCCGAGAGCTTCTTGTTTTGTTTTTATTGTATTTATTTTGTACAACCCTAATGCATTACTTGTATTGAGTTTCAAACTCACTTTTGTTGTAAGTTGTAGCCATTAAGGCATTCATTTATCTGTTTAACTCTTATTTCATATATTTTGTTTGTGACACATGCTATAAATTCAGGGTTAGGAGTTATGAATGTATTACTGCATGTGTTGCATTTTTTGTAAAATGAAATCATATGAATGGAGGATATTATGTTCAGAAATGTATTGTTATTTAATAATTGTCTTGGGATAAATAATGGTTATTATTTCGGGGCGTTACAAGGTGGCTCTTAATGAAGTATGATGGCTTGCGATGGAGTGTGTGCGAGTGGCCCGAGATAGACTCGATGTTGGAGAGTTATAGATCACGATTAAAAGGGGAGTGCATATGATCTATGATAAACTTGCTGATGATAGATCAGATTCCAGGGAGAGCAAGGCGAGGTCCGATGTTTGGTTCACACATGAGGGGAAGATTGTTGGAGCATGTGTAAAGGTAGAGTCCCACATCGAATAAATAGTAAAAAGAGACGAGTCTTAATATACATTAGATGTGCTTTCCACTTATAGGCTTAAGCTTTTAAGTGAGTATGAGTTTTAAATAATGTATGTTGGGTCTTGATATAGCGTTTGTAGACTCCAGAGTTTCTCTCTAATGGATTAGGCCGGTATTATTGTGTGCTTGTGGGCTCCTTAATTCCCTAACAAGAACGTTCTCTAAGTTTTACTCCTACCCCTTTTCTCTCCTAGGTTTGAATTTGCATTGTATTATTGTATTGTATATAATATAACATAAGATATGTTGAAAAAAATAAAACCCTAATTTATTGCAACTATTGAAGACTCTTGTGGTACATAATAATTCAGATTAACAAACTAATTCACATTGATAAATGCTAACAAATGCCCCTTAAATATTGCTTAATATTAAAAGTGTGCAAAAAAATATCTTAAAAATATGTGAAAATATTAAAAAGTGCACTAATTTTAATAAAAGTGTATTGAATTTATTAAAAAAACATCTTATACTTTTCAATTCTTTTATCTTTTATTTATGTTCTAAGGGGACTTATTAGCAAAATCCATTAACATTATATACTTTCCAAGTCTCCTACTCCCTCAAGCAATAAAAAAATAAAACTGGATTGTTTTAATTATGTTCTTTTGACTAAAATCCACTAGTCATCAAAACACTTATTTAAGTGCATTTGGATACGAGATTATTCTAAACGGTAGACCATCCATAGGGGAAAAAAAAATATAGAGAGCTAGTCTGCTTGGTGTTTATGGGGTATGAAGTTCTTGTTTGAGAATATGTTATTTTAATGATTTTTTGATTTTTTATGAAAAAATATATAAAAGTAAAGAGAGTGATGTGACAATTTATATTAATTTTTTGAGTTTTTAACTAAAATATATAGTTGACAAATGAGGCCTAATTTTAGAAGAAATTTCATAACAGTGTATGATTTTAAAAATAAATATATAAGTAGTAAAGTATAGAGAAAATTAATGATAAATCCAATTTAGAGAGTGTTTAAGGCATTATGTCCAATGGATTTGTTTTATTAGTGAGATGTCTACCTTTTATGAAATTGTTTAGTAAGAAGTTCTTTTGTTGATTTTGAAAGACATTTTTGTTTTCAATTTTACTCATTGAATTTTTTTTTTTTTTAATTTTTTAATTTTTTATGTGTTGACTTTCATTGACTATCTGTTCAAATTTTTTTCCTATCTATTCAAAAAAATTTCCTATCTGTTCAATTTTTTTTATCTGTTCAAATTTTTTCAATTTTATCTGTTCAATTTTATATCTATCTGTTCAATTTTTTTAAATTCTATTTATCTGTTCAATTTTATATTTATCTATTCAAAATTTTTGAATATCTGGTCAATTTTGCTCCCTAAATTCTATTATGTGTTCAATTTTTCCCCCCTAAATTTTATGTATCGTGAAAACCTGTGTTAACTTTTTGTTTATCTGTTGCAATTATTATTATCAACATCATTTTTTTTTTGTAGATCTGTCTCATACATACACACCCTCACATATATACATATATAGACTCACAGATATACATACACCAACACCTATCTATTGTAATTCAAAAAAAAAACTATTTGATCAAATCTTTTTTTCCTCTCTCTCTTCTTCTTATCTTTTCAACACAAAAACAAAATAAAAAATTATCTATTTTATCATCGTCAACAACAACAACAAGAAGAAGCTAATTTAATAGATTTTGGCGAGATCTTGTCGCCGAAGAGATGAGATGAAGCAAATAAGGGCAAATCTAAGGTAGTATCGAACTAGATCTATACGGTATACCTCTCTGGTACACACCGAATAACACAGAAAATTACATTCGACATAGTAACATAATGGGACTGTTTGTTATAGCTTTTGAGGGGGTGTTTATAACTTATTTTGATTTGGGATTTGTGCCGGACTAATTGGTGCAGCTTCTGCTTATAGCTTATTAGGCAGAAATAGCTTAAATAAGTTGAAAAAAAACTGATTATTTGGAAGCTGAGATAGGGGTGCTGTTAGCTTTTGCTTTCTGATTATCAACTTTTAACTTAAAAAAAGCTCCATCAAACAGGGCCAATAGAAGAGTAGATTTGGAAAAATTGCAGAATCCAAAGAAATGTAAAATCGCAGAAATCCATTTACGTTCACCAAAATAAAATCATAATCACAATGATGCACAAAATTTCAACATAGAAACCAACTATAGGTAGAAGAGTGAAAAAAAAATTACCATTTTTTTTTTATGAGGAATTAAAGAGCCCTCCAAGAAATCAATCAGATGAGTCAAAATGTTAGAGAAACACAGCTTTTCATGGTGAAAATGAGGAATGGAGACGAAGAAAATATTGCTAGGGTTTCGCGAAGTGTAACAACTGCGGGCTAAGGTTTGGATTTAGGTTTGAAATAGAATTTGCAGATCTGAGATATGAGATCAGCAAAGGCACCACTGCGGGGGTGGATCTAGATGGCGGAGCTCGCATTCACTGACGAAATGAAAGTGGCTGTGGATTGGCGATAGATCTTAAGTGGAAAGAGAGAAGCCGACCAATCAGATCTAGAGAAAGAGAGGCGGTGGTGGTGGCAGAGTCATGGTGGTTGAACTTAGGAGGTGGCGAGGTGGCGGAGGCGGTGGTGGAGTTGTGGCAGAGATGAAGTGGAGAGGCGCTGCAGAGAGGGAGAGAGAAAGAGACTCTAGAGAGAGAGAGAGAGAGAGAGAGAGAGAGAGAGAGAGAGAGAGAGAGTAAGATCTAGAAACAAAGTATATATATGGAGGGTAATATAGTCATTGCGCAAACTCATATCCTTATGGATAAAGTAATTATGAGTGTGGATCTTTGAGCAATAAAAATTCGAAATTAGACTTTTGGTCTGAGCACCCTAATATATATATATAAATATTAATAATTAAAATTATAAACTATTTCACAAATATAAAATATTTTTTCAAATTATCACTGAGTGGTAATTTCTTCTTAATTATATCACTGTGACTGTGAATTCTGTCATCTTATCTGATTTGATATCCTGTTGTAAGTAAACATAATGTAAGTATGTACTAGTCTGATCTATTATCTTAGGTATTAGTAATTGGACTCAGATTCTCTCTAGTTCATATTGTAGATTAGACCGTGTTGTTTAGACTCATGGGGCCCACAACGGTCCTGTTTCGATGATTCGAATCGTTTAATGTGTAAAACTCATCGAGTATTTCATTCATGCAAAAAATCACGTTGATCAGATCAGATTTATATGAACAATTTACTTTGAAAATCATATTTACCATTGACAAAAATATGATTTGATTAATTACTATCGATATCTGACTAACGTGATTTTTTATAAGGATGAAGTACTCGATGAGTTGTACACCTTGAACGGTTTAGATCATTAAAACAAGATCTATGGTGGGCCCCCACGGACCCAACAACACTCTCAAGTCCGATCTCGAACTTGGAAGAAGCCTAGCCCTTACTAACATTGTTCACAATCTAATTGTATTACTAATTTGGCCAAATCTGTTATTAGAGGCCATCAATAGAAAGGGTCGGGCTTACCCAGTTCATAACTATTGTGTTCAAATCCCATATATTAATTGGGTTTTTCGGGTTTTGATTAGTCAATGGGCTATTACTGTGATAACCCTGTTCCATATTATGCTAATTGGTCCTTATTATGAATGTGATTATGTATTTGATATGATTTTGTGTGCCATTTATGTGAAAATATGTGATTTTGAATTTCTATCTGATCATCGTAGGAATATCTGTTAGATTATCTGCGTTGGAATTTAAATTGGAGGCCCTATCGGCCGCGGAACCCGAAATTGATTACGCCATTGTGATTGGCATAATTTTTAGAACCTACGGTGAAATTTTGAAAATTGATTCGGATCAAATTAATTAGATTAATTTAATGGTGTAGTGCTCAAATTGTTTAATATTGATAATTATGATTAATGGGACTTATATATATAGGGGCACTATGCACTCAACTCCTCTCTTTTATTCATTTTGGCTGAAATCACTCTAAGGAAAGAATGAGGGAACCGAATTAGAGAGAGCGAGTGTAGGAGATTGAAAGTTTGATATTGAAGCTTGATAATTTGAAGACCAACTCAAGATTTGACCATAAATTGGGAAGATTAAGGCTCCTAGGTGAGTAATCAACTCTTGACTCATGGATTTTAGTTTGTAATTTGTAAATTCAAAGTTGAATGATGATAGAGAACATGAATTGAGTTGGTTTTGTAGAATTTGAAGTCAATAGATGCATGTATGTAAGAAATTGCTAAGAATTTCCATGTTTGAGCATAAAGTGTGTAATCCATGTATTTGATCATCTCTTCACCAATTAAGTGGAGAATAATAAGTATCTCCCACATGCAAGTGTAAATCATGGAGGTGTGAGTCTTGAATGTTTGAATTTAGTGTGTTGGTGATGAGTTTGGAATAATTTGAGGCATGCATGTGATTGATTCATGAAAATTGAACCTCATAATGATGTAATTTAGTGTTTGTATCATGTTAACATATGTATATGAGGAATATGGGCTGTAAAGTGTGAGAAATACCAACTTGAATGCATGTTTGAAGCTCAAGAACAGTTCTGGAAAACCCAGAATTCTTGACGTCCGCTCGAGCGGGGAAACCGCCGCTCGAGCGTAAAATACGGGCTCCCAGTATATTTTATAGACATGATGTCCACTCGAGCGGGGAAGTTCACGCTCGAGCGGGGAGCCATATAGTGAGGCTTTCAGCTCGAGCGCCCGACTTCACGCTTGAGCGTAAAAATGATGTAACTAGTACTTTTGCAGATCTCATGGGTCCGCTTGAGCGGGGAAGTCCACGCTCGAGCGGGGACCCCTGTTTCTGAAATTTTGAAAATGTGTTCTGTGTTTCATTTTCCGTTCTCTTTCACTTCTAAGTACTCTTAGGCATGCATCAAGCATTGTATATGAGTTAAAAGGATAAGAATGCAGCCTAAAGAGGAATATGTGAATTAAGAACGAATTGAATTGTTTGTGACCTATTGTGTTCATGGAATGTGTAGGGTCGAGCTCCAGGGCAAATCATCCAGCCGATCACTGTGAGTGATATCTTATTAAAGATGTCTGAAGCATGTTATTTGTCCAATTATTTACTTCTATGTAAATCTTATAAGTTCATTAATTCAAATGAAAGTCTGAATGGGCCAAAGGCCAGTTTGACATAAATGAAAGTTTGAATGGGCCAAAGGCCAGTTTGACATCAATGAAAGAATGATTGGGCCAAAGGCCGGTTTGACATAAATGAAAGTTTGAATGGGTCAAAGGCCAGTTTGACATGAATGAAAGAATGATTGGGCCAAAGGCCGGTTTGACATAAATGAAAGTCTGAATGGGCCAAAGGTCAATTTGACATAAATGAAAGTTTGAATGGGCCAAAGGCCAGTTTGACATGAATGAAAGAAGGAATGGGCCAGAGGCCAGTCTGATATGAATGACAGTCTGACTCGAATGTTAGTCTGATATGACTGAATGGGCTAGAGGCTGTATGACACAAATGATTGGGCCAAAGGCCGTCGGACAAGAACGAATTGGGCCAAGGCCGTTTGATGTGTTTGGAATCGCAGTCACTTGACCTATACATATATATATATATATATATATATATATATATATGCTTGATAGAAATATGAATTGGGCCCAAGGCCGTTTGGTGTATGTTGTTCTAATGTATCTTCTTTATTTGATATTATTCACTGGGCTTTCACTTACGCTCATTCATGTGTTTGTAGGTGAGCCAAGAGAGGTCCAAACCCAACCTCAGTGCAGTTTGTATGGAACAACCAAGGTTTGAAGAGTCAGCCCTTGCGTCTCACGCATGAGACACGTCTTCGCCCTTTTGCTATCTTGTTTTCTTTTATCATGTTGGCGAGGACTTTGGATACGTTTGTATATAGTTTTGATTGGCTGATTTAGACTTGAATGATCCTGTATGTACAGAGCTTTGTGTTAGTACATATTTTGATGTGAGTTATTAATATGTATATGTATAGTTTGTTATGATGTGCCATGTAAGCACAACTTTATGGACAAAGTTTTAAATTTTACTTCCGTTTGGCCCCTTTATTCTGATGAGTTATGTCTAGATTGGTTTGAGGCTGTAGGTAATCCTTTGATTACTGGCCGGTTATGTCCTTAACCCATAGGGGCGGCTTCGGGTCATGACAATTACGTGCCGAGACTATTTACAAAACTAAAACCACATTCCACCCATAAGTCCAAATCACACGTGCCAAAATCAAACCAATCCGGGTTGCACATTTTGCATTCAACTTATATTGTTAAGTTCTACACATTTTTTATGCACATATTTTTAATATTTTTATTAGTTTTTTTTTTTTTTCAACATAATCTAAGTATTTTTATTTTTACCTTTTCACATATTATATAATAAAAAAATCAATTAAGATAATGTAATTTTATTTATAATACCTACAAGTGGGAGAAAAAATAGAAAGACTAGCATCACACAAGGCTAGAAAACCCAACTAAGTTGGACTTTCCTACCTCGAATTCGATCATGTACTACCTCCCTAAAAAATCCCACAAATTTAAATTAACACATCAAAATAAAATTACAAAAATTAACCCAAAAGTGCACATTATCTCTCTCTCTCACACACACACACATATATATATATATATAATTATTAATATACTTTAATGATTTAAATTTGAATTGAATAGGGTAGATTTTTTTGGGCACATATCAGATTTTTTTTTTTGGACGGGATAATTTGAGTCGGGCTAATGAAATGGTTGGAATGGGTTTACTTATGCAGGCTCTTACGTGCCGGGTTCATGGGCGAACTCGGATTACAAATCTTTGTTTAAAATCCTAAATCATTTTTTATGAGTTGAGATGGATTGGATACTCAAATGTGTTTAGCGGGCCATAAAATGAATAAATCAAGTTCAATAGTTTCGAATTTTTGTGTCGAGTAATACTATAAATCTCAAAAATTATACTAAAAATTTTATCAAATATTTCACATGAATTCATATAAGACATTTGATAAAATTTTTAATAGAATTTTTAAAATTTATAATATTTTTATTTTGTGTCTGCGGGCTATTTGATAACCCTATTTTTTTTTTTTATCAACCAAAGAAAATTTCATTAATGAGTAAAAGTACAACCATATTACATCAACAGATACGAGGGTGTGTAAAGAGGATCACAATAGTCTTGCACCATTCCATCCCATCATATCCGATCATATGACACTAATTTTTATCAAACATGACCAGAAATTGTTAAAAGATTTGGAGTTGACTTTGGATAACATCACCCCGGCATAACAACTTTATTTTTGCCACATGGGAACTTAATTGGAGTCCACAAAATGTAATATATTATATATAGGTCAAATTTAACTTCTTTCCATTATAATTTGTTTTATGTGCACATAACTATGTGATTTGAATATAGTCATATGGGAAATTTTATGGAGTGTGTAAGTTGTGCATCTCTAATTATGATATTTGTGTTTTTAATTGTGACTTATTGTGTTGTTAATTATAATTTATTATAATATTAATTATGATATTGGTAATAATTCAAACCTCCACAAAACATCACCCTCACAACCCCCACTCATTTCTGATTGGTCCAAGTAAAAAAGAGAAAGAAAAAAAAATAATACAAACACATTATTGGTCCACATCACTGTGAAGTTGGTGGGGATCTCCCCAAAAGGGGGTCCCAAATATTTTTCTTTTGGTTATAATAAGAGTTCTTTGTTATACCTTATGTGATATTTGGTTATAATTTTTGTTTTTTTTAGTTATGACTCTTGTAATGTCGAGTTATACTATTTGTAATAATTAAACCCACAAATTACATAACTTATATATGGTATACACCTTTTACCATAGCATTTCCCTAAGCATATAACTCTCTCCATTGCACCATTAGGCAGCTTGACAGCTTAAGTCAAAATATTAAAATACCTCATACTTAAATAATTTTATTTTGCTAATCATGAATATTTTCATCAATCTTTTAGATTGCAAAATTCATTTAATCTTTTGTGATTTTTTCCATATGCAATTTACTCTTGTGACATTTGAAAATAAACACATAACTCCCTTTTAACCTGACACGTATTTTATATTTGCTATTAACTTGAACAAAATAGTTGATGGTGCACTTCACTTAGGCTTGTAAATTGATCGGATTCGGATAAGATCTGTCAAAATCTGAATCCAATCCGATTAAGACAAACTCGAATTCGATCTGAATTCGTTTAGCCCATATTTGATTATAGATCACCCGGATCCAATCCGATGATTTCGGATATCCTATCCGATTTATTTATTGAGCTAAAATTTTATATAATTTGATTTTTTTTTTTCACTTTGTTTTTTTCATTCAAATTGAGAATAGCCAGATCAGATTATCGGATTCGATTGCATTTTTGCATATTCGATCCGTTTAATAAACGAATTAAATGGATTCAGATTATTGGATTACCGGATCTGATTTTTTTGTAAATGGATTCAGATTTTCGGGTCAGATTTGGGTCATATTCAGATTAAATCTGATTCATTGACAGCCCTAACTTCACTGTACAAACTATGTAGTTATTTGTAAATGAGAAGGCATTTTAAGTACTTTGTTTTGCTATAAATAATGACACCAACCCAATACCTCCTCTAAAGTCCAAACAAAGGTAGGAATGGCAGCTAACAGTAACAGGGTTGGTTTTCTGTTTGTGCTTCTTGTGTGTGGTATGCCATGCACATCCTCTTCTTTTTCTTATCTATTTATTTTTACTTCATTATTTACTTATTTTTATGTATTACACCAACAAATCTAAGATAGTATTGCACTCAAACTAAACTCAACCACATGAATCTTTTTATCTTCCTTCCCATTTGTTCATGGATTGTTGACTAACAAAATTTTTTTTTTTTTTTTTGGAAATATATAATAAAAAAATAGGGGTGTTTTTGTTGGGGGAGAAGCCGGAGTTGGCGAATGCTAAATTTTGCCCTGAAGATTGCAGAAAAGCAGACTACATGAAATGCAAGTCATCCGGTGAGAAACGGCTCAGTCCGGCATGCAACTGTTGCTTTGCTGGGAAGGGTTGCACCATTTACTACTGTGATGGAACCTCAGATATCTGCTAAGAACAACATTGCACCCTTCTTATATATATATATATATGAATGTTTGAAAATAATAATGAGATTACAATCTCTTCTTTGTTTTTGTATTTGTTGTATTTTGGAGTTTGGACTTTGATCAATAGCTAGCTTTCATCAACTTTGATCCCTATGTCATGTAATCTACACTTTATAATTTATCATATTACAAAAATTACTAGTAGTTATAATGTGAGTGTTGTGGGTTTTGAGTCGAGATAGACTTATGGAAGAGTTTCTTAAGCTCGTCATATGTTGCTTATAGTTATTGTCGGTGGATTTGGTTCCAATTATATCAGATGCTAAGAAAAAAACAATTTTTTTTTTTTAAATTTTGTAAATTTTTAATTTTTTTAGAAAATATATATCACCCTTGAATTTTTGGTGTGTGACACAAATCCTTATGTTTCTTTTGATTTTGCTAATTATGCTTCTGATTACTATTGATTTGGGTGAAACGCCTCAATTTTTATAGGCAATCACAGTTTGATTTACATTCAACTTAAACCCTAATTTCCCTTTAAATTGAGTAAGTGCATCTGGCCAGAGTGGGTGTTTGGTGTTTGCTTTTTTTTTTTTTGAGTTATTTTATTCTTTAGTGAATTTTTTTAAAAAAAATTTAGGTTTCAAGATTCAGCGCAATGAAACGAATTGAAAAACTTAAAATTTTAAAAAAATTCAATACAGGCAAAAATAAGCCAAAAATAATGATTTTTTTTGGCTTATTTAAATTTTTTTTTTTAAAAAAAAAAAAGAAGAAAATTTACTTTTTAAATTCTTCAATATACAAGACAGTCTGAAAAAGAAATATTTTGACAAAATTTTTAAAAATGTTAATTTTATTTTACCTCTTTGTGATTTGGGGCTAGAGCATTGTACCTCCCTATCGTTCAAATATAAGCAGAGAGTCCTCATATGATTTTAGACTAAAGTGCTACTGTTAGTTTTTCTATCCAAACTAACGAAATGTGTATTACACACACTGTAACGCCCCAAAATAATCCCACAAATCCTTTACATCAATTCCACTTCCAAATATAAAATAATAATAACCATGTTCCTTTACGTAATTCCGAGTGTTATACAATAGTAATCTCATATGCGATTATACATTCATTTGACGAAATAGTACATGAATGTATAGCATATAAGATCATTAAAACAAAACGAATAAGGCCCTCAATGACTTACAAGTTCCAAAGCAATAACCCGGTTACACAAAATGGTCTCTCGGACCCATACACCTTAGCCCTTGGTTTTACAAAAAAGGAAATTCACAACAAGATAAAGAGCAATCTACTCTTCACAAAAACTTATCCACACTCTCAATTCGGCAGGACCACAACACCTTTACCTGCACCAAAACCCATAGGGGTGAGCATAAAGCCCAGTAGAGAATTCTCACAAAGTAATACAGTTATGCCCATTCCCTCAACATTAAAAAATGCAAATGTAAAGCCATGCAAGTGCCAATAATGAAGGAAAATTTTATTTCAACGCACTGTTTAGAAATCATCATGTTCATCATAATATTTTCCAATCTCTTCAATTTTACAATTTCCAATATTTAAATAAATAGGGGTGGTAAATACGACACTGGTAATCCCTAGGCTAGTGTCTGCAAGTAGACTCTACGAGTATTATCAAATTGTCATTTTTACCGGTATTAACCGGAAGGCTTGACACCTATCTGCGCGGTTTTCTAGTCTTTCACCAAGGATACTCAGGCCAACTTATCAAGTTCAACTACACCCCCTATCCGGACTTACCATGTATTTACCCCATGTACATTATCATCCTTGCCTTAAGCCCCTTTGAGGGCTGAACTCTTCAGTGAAAGACCCATTGACAAGCACAGAGACCCTAGCCGAGGTAACACACTCCTTCATCCAGCTAGACCATTTAGCACCAAACCCAAACTTAGAGATCATGGAGAACAAAAATTCCCAATTGACGGAGTCGTATGCCTTCTCAAAATCCAATTTTATAATTATACCCTTCTTTTTTGCCTTTTTCCACCCCTCAACAACCTCATTAGCAATTAACACCCCATCCAAAATATTCCTACCAGATAAAAAAGCTGACTATGTTTCACTAATAATGTGAGGCATCACTAGTTTTAACCTGTGAGCCAAGAGCTTTGCTATGATCTTATAGCTTGAACCCACCAAGCTTATGGGTCTATAATCTGCTAGCCCTTGTGGATTCTCCTTTTTGGGTACTAGGGTTATAAAGGAACTGTTTATACCCTTTACCAGCATTCCATTCTTATGGAACTCATTCACAAAATTAATGACTTCACCCTTCATCACCTTCCAGAATTTCTGAAAACACACCATGTTAAAACCATTTGGCCCTGGTGCTTTGTTACCATCACAATCCATCACAGCAGATTTAATTTCTGCTTCTGAGAATTCTGCCTCCAACCTTACAAACCCATTGGATCCTTGCACTGATTTGAATGAGCCTCCTAATTCAGGTCTTCCACCCACTCCTCAGAGAAATGAGTTTTGAAGAACTCAAACACTCTTTTCTTCACTTGACCGGGATCCTCATACATCACCTCCCCCTCTGTAATTGAATTAATTTCATTTCTTATTTGTCTACATTTAGTCATAACATGAAAAAAAACCTTGTGTTCTTATCACCATTTAAAGCCCAATTTAACCTTGACTTTTGGAACCATAGTCTCTCCACCATCTTGCTCAACCGCCACACTTCTCCTCTCACCTCCCTTCTTCTTGTTTTTTCGGGCTCATCAAGGTCTCTATTCTCAGCAACAATATCCAAGTTGTGTAGTTCACTCTCAGCTGCTTTTAGATTATTGAGTACATTACCAAATACCTCCATATTCCATTTTTTTAGTCTTGCCTTCAAAGACTTCAATTTATTTAACAAGACAAAACCAGCCTAACCATGTATTCTGGCCTCTTTCCAACTGTTTTCCCAAAAAGAGTGAAGGTTTTTATGTAGGAACCATGCATTCTGGACCCTGAAGGGTTTAGGGCCCCAGTCCCTTTCATCTTCCATTAGTAACAGAGGACTGTGGTCAGACATCAGTCTTGGCAACCTCCATAATTTTAACTTGAAAGACTCTAACCATTTCGGATCTACTAAAACTCTGTCAATTCGACTCCACTTTTCACCTTCACATGAGTTGCACCAGGTATACTTCTTTTCTATTAAAGGCAAATCAGATACTTCGCATTTATTGATGAACTCATTCAATTCCCTCATGCCCTTATCCCTTCTACAACACCCTTTTCTTTCACCAATGTTTGTTATCTCATTGAAGTCCCCACCCATGCACCATGGCTTAGGAAATTCCTCATTTAGCTTTACTAAACTCTCCCATAGCTTTCCTCTTAAGCCCACATCATTCGGTGCATATATATTTAAAATAACACACTCAAAGGAGTGAAAAAATGTACCTGACAGAAGAAGAAATCTCTTGTTGCTGCAGCTTTCTGAGATTTGAAAAACATCTGGATCCCAGACACAGAGTAGACCACCAGCTGAACCTTCAGAATCCACAGCCAAAAATTCTACTTTGTCTCTCACCCACATGGATTTTATTTCTGCTTCAGAGATTTCAGATTTTTTTGTTTCTTGAAGGAGCACCATGTCCACATTCCTTTCCTGAAAGAGCTTCCTGAGCTTGCTTTGCTTCCCTTTTTTCCCTAGCCCTCTGATGTTCCAAAATAATATCTTCATTACAAACATATTCATACACCTTAACAGCCTCCCAGCAGATATCCTTCATAACCCAGCTGAAGCTTCCCTTCCAATTCTACCTTGATCCTTTTCCTCAAGCTCAATTATTTTATCGAGCACAACATCCTCCTTCATACTGAACTTTACACCCAAAAGTTCCCCAATTGCCATCGTTGCTTGGGCTTCCTTGAGGAGAAGTCTCCCACTATCAGCCCCAATATTGGTAGAGGTTGATAAGGAGGCTGCTGGACCAGCTGCTTTCCGGACTGCACCCTTTGTGGCTGCCTTGCTAGTTGAAGCCCCTCTTTGAGCATACTTCCTTAGGAACCTGAAGGATCCCTTCGTTGGATACTGATAACAAGCAGCTGGGCAAGTTCTAAACTTCTTACTTACCTTTCTATTTTTTCCTGGTTGGGAGCTACACTCCAGGTCCTGTGCTTCAGAAACACTTGACTCTCTTTTACCTAGCCCAAGAGCACCACAGCCTTCCTTAATTTTGCCCAGCCCAATAGTACCACAGCCTTCATTAGTATCACCCAGCCTAACAGTACCACAGCCTACATTAACTTCACCTAGCCCAAGAGGTCCACAGTCTTCATTGGTTTCACCCAGCCCAATAGCACCACAACCTTCATTGCTTGTAACATACGGACCTGTTGACATGATATGGGCTCGGTACTCTTGGTTGAGCCCATGGCCTTTATATAACCTCTGCTTATGGCCCAGCACCACTTCAATTTCTACCCCAGGCCTGTTGATAATAGGCCCACTTAAACTTCTAACAAAACCTTGAGTTAGAACCTGGTCAACCGAATTCTGACATTTGCTAGTTCCTGCAACAGACTCATTTGCATGGTTCCCAACACTCATCATGACCCTGCATGCCTCATCCCTAGTCGCCTCCCTCACGCCACCACTAGACTCTGCAACTACTGTATCACACTTCCCACCCCACACCTGCTCCACCTCCTCGGTCATGCTTTGCTCGTGTGCCTTACAACCTACCTCCACTTCAGCTCTAGGGACCAACGCAACATCTGAGTCATCCTCCAGGTCATCCCTCTCTTCCACCCCTTTGTTGCTCCTACCCAGGCTCTGTACCACTGGTTCATTTGAGCTGCATAACTCTTCCTGCATTTGAACTTTCTGGCACTTGCAGACCACATTCATGGTTTTTACCATCACCAACTGTTCTTCGCACACTCTTACTGGATACAGGATACCTTTGCACTCCAGCTTCACAACCTTATTGATTGGTTCCATGCATTTGGTGGCGATCTTAAGCTTAGCACACGTAAAGGACTGATCATTATCCCCACCAAAGCATATGAAATTTCCCCACAGCCCTCCGATTTTCCTCAGATTTATATTATTCCATAAGTTTAATGGAATTCCATAGTAGCTTATCCATACACACCTTTCTTGTTCCAGGACCAATCCATATTTCCCTTCCAAAATAGCCTCGCACCACTCCAGAATTAGCTCCTTAATAGGCTGAATTTTTAATACCTTTTCTTCCTTAGATTTAAATGTTAGCACCACATCACAGCCTCCACTCTCACGGATCAGAACATCTTCCACTCCTATCCCTTGAAGTCCCTTCTTTAGGTTGACATTTGCATACTCCGTCTTCAAGCGAACCACTACACTCTCGTACAGCCACCCGTTCCCTAGTTCCTCAGCCTTCAGAATAAGGCTGTCATTGTGAGCTTTATTTTGTCCTACCACTGCTTGTGCATATGACTTTTGGACTGTAGATCCTCCTACCCTGCTTGTTCCTTCCTTTTGGTAGCCATTGGACATTGGTGCTCGCGGACGCAATGGATCTGTAACACTTCGTCCGTGGATCTGTTCCTTACCAAAAGCTGCATGCTTCACCTCTATTGCCATGTCGTCCACCCACAATCCATTTGCTTTCTGGACAGTTACTGTTGCAGCTACAGAGCAAGCAAACCTTACAAACCCAAATCGTGTGTTGGTTAGCTTCCTTCTCTTTTGCGGGATAAAAACATCATTCACCACTCCAAACTTAGAGAAGATGTGATACAGCCCCTTCGGAGTCACTGATCTTGGTAGTTTATCTACAAATACAGTGAAGGAGCTTGTGCGATCCTTGACAAACAATGCTTAGATGTGCTTCAGTGCTGAACTGTAAGTTGAAGTCCCTGCCTCTCACTTACCTCGGGCTACCACTTGGGGCTAATCCTAGAAAGAAATCCACTTGGAAACCAGTTCTAGATAAAGTCAGAGGTAGGCTGGCTAGGTGGAAAAGGAAATTACTATCATTTGTTGGGAGGTTGACACTTGTCAAAGCTGTGACATCCTCACTACCAGTGTATTATCTGTCCCTGTTTAGATTACCTGAAGGGGTGGCTAAAGAATTTGAGAGGCTTCAGGCTTCATTTCTGTGGGGTGGCTCACCTCTAAGAAGAAAGATTCACATGGTTCGATGGAAGGATCTATGTAAAAGTGTGGAGCAAGGAGGGCTAGGCATTAGGAAGGTGCGTGATGTTAATAAGTGCTTATTGCTAAAATGGTGGTGGAGGTTTGGTTGTGAATATGGGACCTTGTGGAAGAAGATCATCTGTAGCAGGTATAAATTGGAGGAGGGTAGCTGGCTGCCATCCCTTGTTGCTAGTAGTAATTATTCAGTTATATGGAGGGGAATCATAACAATTGATGTTCAGTCCACCAGTTTACAACAGATCTTTTTAAATAATTACCAGTTGAAGGTTGGTGATGGTAGAAGAATTAATTTTTGGAAGGATAAATGGTGTAATCACCTTTCCTTTAAAGATGAGTTCCCTGGTCTCTATAGGCTATCCTTGGAGAGATGTGCTACATTGAAAGATATTTATGACAGGAAAGATGCAGTAGGTGTGTGGACCCTAGCTTTCAAAAGAGAGTTGTATGACTGGGAGGAGACTCAGTTGCAGAACCTTCTTAACCAATTAGCAGCAGGTCCTGTGCTAAGGCCTGATCAAGTGGATAGGCCTGAGTGGTCAGCCTCTAATACTGGTGACTTTTCTGTAGCTTCCTTGTATAAGTTTGTGGTTGGTACCTTTGATCCAAACCTCAGTGTTAGTAAGTTGGTGTGGTTAAAGTTTCTTCCTCCCAAGGTGCAAGTTTTTGGGTGGATGGCCTGGAAGAGGAGGATCAAGACAAAGGAGTTTCTTCAAAGGCTAGGGATCCTGAATGTGAATGGGTACACTCTATGTAATCAGTGTGTGTTCTGTAAGAGGGAGGTGGAATCTGTAAATCATGTTCTAGTAAGTTGCCCTTTTGTATGGAGTATCTGGTCTCATATGTTGAATTGATGGGGAACCCAAGGAGCTTTACCAGGTGCTGTGGACCAGCTGTTATTATGGTGGGCAGGTGAGCAAGTGAAGAAGAGGGAAAGGAAAATATGGAGTGCTATTCCTCTAGCTGTATTGTGGTCCGTCTGGAAGCTTAGAAATGAATGCATCTTCAGATCATCTACTCCAAGCAGGGCGGAAGTGTGTGAGCTGATTAAGACTAGGGTAGGCCTGTGGTTGATGCCACATCTGAAGGATTTTAATTTCTCAATCACTGACTTTATCTTTAACTTCCCTCAGATTCAGGTGTGCTTGGGTGGTGCTGTGTAGCAGCTGAAGTCCTGCAGCTGTGGGTTGTTGGTCTGTGTTGTGTGGTGTGATCTGTTAGTGTTGTGTGGTGATCTGTGGGTTGCTGGTCTGTGGTGTGACCTGCCTCTCTGATTTGCTGCTGTCCTGTGGCTGCTGTTGGTGTCTTTGAACTCAAGCATCTGAAATCTGCTGCTATCTGCACTCAGTGGATCTGATGGGGTTTGTGGTGTTGGCTTCCTAATGTTAATATAATTAGTTGGGCTCAGGTCATTCATTTGCAAGTAACAAGAAAGGATGTGAACTATGCCTTCTGGTTCTGCCTTCACCAGAAGTGTATGCTATGCTGTTTTATTGTAAGGCTGGGTTTTGGGTTGATCAGAATATGGAAGGCTGGTTTAGTTGTCAAGGCTGCAGTCTGGTTTGTGGTGGTATGCTCCTTGTCTGATCTGGTTGCTGTGCTGTATGAGGATGAATTGGGGAGTTTTGGTGCTGCTGGTGTATGCTGGTAGGCTTGTGTTACTGGTCTTGCTTCTGATTCTGTCTGGTGTGAGTAGCAGATTCAGGGCTGCTCTGTTGTGCTTGGCTGTTTATGTTTTGTTGTATGGGATGGAGAATACATCTGAGTTCTGTTCTGTCTGGACTGTTGCTCTATCTGCAGTGGCTGGTGGTCTATCTGTGGTTGCTCTATCTGTTGGAATTGCAGCAGCTTTTGTAGTGATGCAGTGGGTGTTATTTTGGTCTAGGGGGCTTTTGTATTGCTGCAGTATCTGGTGGTGTTTTGCCTCCTGTCTTTCTTTTCTATTTTGGTCGGTTGGTTGCTCACCAACCTAGGTGGCGCTAGCAAATGATAGGATGAGCTCCTTTGTGCCAACCTGGTTGGGATGATTGAGCTCATTGTGATGCTTTTGCGCTCGCCTTTCTTTATTGATGTTTTTTATCTTGTACTTGTACTATAATTTCATCAATAAAGTTTCTTTGTTTTGCCGATCAAAAAATAGTTCTCATTGCAATATAATCTTTCTCAAAATAAATGTTTTTCCAACATATGTCAAGATGCACAAATAATGATGATAACTCAATTGAAATATGATGCAATAACTACTATTTCGTAGCATTCTTTCATTCTCAAGATATCTCTACAACCATACCAATCAATCCCATTCCTCATATCATCTCTTCAAAGCCAATTCACAAAAAAACTCATGTGTCTTCAACACACAATAACAGTTCTTCCATCATGCACAATTCTAATCAATTTGCCTCTTCAAGTCATATGTGACGTTTTTCGAACATAAATCTCCCATGGGTTACAATCTTAACATTTTATGGTACATAATCATTCATCACTTTTCCAACAACACATGTTCAAGTAAATCAACAAACATGTTATAATAAATTCTCATTTCTCATACTTTTAATAGATCTCCATTTTTGCCAAACTTGTTATGAGATTTGCTCTCAATCATCTTCATGACACAAAATAATAAGGGGTTTCATAAATATTTTCTTATTTTTTCAAAATCCCCAAATTCTAGGGTTTTGCATCAAAAACCAAACATCTCCCAATTTTTATGGTGAAAGTTCATCAAAATCAACTTTATGAAATAATAGATACAAGACTTTAAAGATCAACATAGAAACTTTTGAGTCTTTAAACTGTCCTTTGAGAAATCACATCATTTTGAACCAAAACTGAAAATCTTATAATAAATCCAAGAGAAGTATAAAATCAACACTCAATCTTGCAAAACATGTATATATGACTCAAGAAAACCTTACCTTAAGGCTTGATGAAGAAAAGGATGAAACCCTAGTGCCAAAGGAGGAGAGGATCTTGGATTTCCACCACACCAAGCAAAGCCCTAGTTCTTGATCTTCAAGATTTAGAGGAAAGTGATGATGATATTGGCCCAAAGATTTGCAAAATCAAGGAGTCTTAGTGTGTGAGGAAGTTTTCTAGAGAGAAGAGGGAGAAAAATAGGATTTAGAGTGAGAGGGAGATAACCAAAATAAGAGAGTAAAATGCTATCAAGCCATACCATAAAAAGTTAAATTTTCCTTTTAAAAAAAAAAAAAATCACTAAAAACAAAAACAAATCAAACAAAAGGTGACTTTCTCAATTTGCCTTGCAAAATGGTTACATGAGGCCCGCATTGACCATTTTATGTCCAAAATTGTAACATGTATTATGAATTGGACAGATGTCTATGCTAATTTGCACATATTTTGACTAATTTAATTATTAATTTACTTATTTAGAGTAACTCCAATGTTATTATTTATTTTTACTAACTAAAGTATAAAAAATGAATATTCTTTATTTTACTTAATTGCCTTTTCATCTATGTGCTCTACATACTCTTTCTTTTACTTATCTATCCACACAAACGATGTAAAGAGCCTCCTAAGACTCTCCAAATATAAAAAACTTGAAATTGTTTTTGTTAAAATAACTAATGTTGTAGTTAGCTTGTTAGAAAGGATAAACACAAGTGGGACAAGGGGGCGATCACCTCCCTTATGATTTCAAAAAACTCCCTTGTTATACTACTATTTCTATTGCTTATTTTAAAATTATACAAATTTGCCCCCTTGGGTTTTTAAAAAATAAGTGCAATTATTTATATCTATGAAATATGAGGGTCAAAATTATAAGATTTATGTTTCTAGACATATTGAGTTCCAAAAATTGTCAACAATTTATGAGTTGTGTCTAGCATTGGTGAAAATAGGAAAGTCAATAATGTATCCTCTTATTGATAGGTTGTTTTGCCTTGTATTGACTTTATCAGTTTCAATCGCTACAACAGAGCAAACATTTTCTGTTATGAAAATTGTGAAGACTAAATTGCCTAATAGAATGGTGGATGATTTCACAGTCATTGAGAAATACATTGCTTGAGGTTTTAGTGTTGAATTTATCATAGATGCATTTAATGACATGAAGAAGTCTCGAGCACAATTCAAAATGTCTCACTTTAGCAAATAGATAATTTTACAATTACTATTTTTTGTAACTCAATATGGATACATGAAAATATGCTTATCTTTCACTTTTTTATGTTGATAGAAATTAATATTATGCTCTATACTTTCATTTAAAAATTTTTGTTATCACATATGTTCGCCCCACTAAGTTAGAATCCTATTTTCATTCCTGTCTGTTAAAAGAAGTAAAATAGAACGAGACTAGTTATGAACCAATATACCCCTTTAAAAAGTTCATTGAAGATGCTCTTATGTAACACTTGACATATTATTGAAATAAATTATATTTTCAAATTTCATTATTGCATAATATATAATAGTTATTAACTTTTTTAATTATTAATTTGTAGTATTTCTCCATTTTTGGGAACCCTCCATTTTAGTCAAAAAGTCAAAAAGTTAGCCAAAAAGCCAAAATCCATACCAAAAAGTCAAAGATTCTCTTTTCTCTCTACTTTTTACACATTTTTTCGTAAAAAGTCAAAAAAATCATCCCAAACATTAATTTTTTTAACTCATATTTTAATCAAATAATTAAAAAATTACTAAATTAACATATTCCCAAACGAGACCTAAGCCTAGAGTTTTAATTTCTTTTAGTCAAACAAAATCTTCCTTCCTCAGCAAACTAACGGGATATTTGGCTGGATAGAGACAGAAACCAAAGTGTTGACTAAGTCCTGTTTGACAGTCATTATTTTTAACGAAAATAGTTAAAAACTCATAAAAAATCGAAATATCATATTATATACATTAATTAATTATTTTGTTCTCATAATTATGTATTTAACTAAAACAAATCATTTCAAATACATTAATTTTTTTATCTCATAAAAAAATAAAAAATCACTAAAAATGCCAAATTACCGGCCAAAGAAATTTTAGCCATGGTTGTCATTAATGATCACATGGCTGCTGACTTTGACCAACCATTGGCAATTATGCTTAAAGCAATGATGCATACACAAAATTAAAACACAAAAGTATGCTAAGAAAATTAATCAGTATGTTTAATTTTTAATTTTTTAAATTTAATTTTTAATTTTTTATATATATATTTTTTATTTTTAATGAGTTTTTAAAATTTTGAGCAATTTTTTTTTATTTTTTTAGACGCGTCTTACTTAGATGTATCTAAATAGTAAAATATTTGTGAAAAAATATTTTAAGAAATTAATAAATACATAAAAATATAAAAAATATACTAAATTTTTATGTTTTTTTTATTATTTATATTTTTGGTATTTAGTAAATTTTTTAAATATTTTTTCATAAATATTATACTTTTTAAGTGTATTTATGTTAGGTGTGTCTAAAAATTTAAAAAATTGCTTAAAATATTTAAAAAATTCAGTGAAAAAAAATAAAAAATAAAAAAATAGAATTTTCTGAAAAGTGAATTTTAGAAATAGAAACCAAACAGAGTGAATTGTTTGGTCAATATTTATTCTAAATGTAAATCCTCGTACAATATATAGATTAAATTTCGACCATTCATTTTTTTGTTGAATATTTTTGTGTACACAAATTTTGTGCATATCTTTACTATTGCAAGACTAACTAGTTTATAGTAACCATTGAAGACCCTTGTGGGACAAAATATATAACACAGTTCAACAAACTCATTCCTAGTCCCCTACTCCCTCAAGGAATAAATAAATAAAATTGAATTATTTTAATAATTTGCTTGATTAAAATCCATAACTCATTAAAACACTTATTTTAAGTGCATTTGAGTGCAAGATTATTCTAAACTGTAGACCAAAATGGAAAAAAAAAAAAAAAAATTCCAAAAGAGGAAGCAATCCTATGCTTAATATCATGGGATTGATAATTTTCTCATTTTATCTTATATGATGTCCTATTCTAACTAATATAAATACTATTTGGGCCTATTTAATTGAATGAACTAAAACATATGACTGAGATTACAAATTCTTAGAACTCAAATATCAACATTTGATTGCAATTTTCTATTTGAATTAGATATTCAATGGATTGTTAATCCCACAAAAATGTGAGATACTCAATCTGAGGGAGGGTTGACATTCACAATCCTATACTAGGGGATTATTACACTACAATAAATAAAAGTTTTAAGGACCAAATTTTTGTGTCTCCAAGAGTGAAAATTTTGGTACGAAAAATATTTGGAGACCAATTCTATCGTTGTGAGGATGCTCGCCAAAAGATCGTCCTAAAAAGTCAAATAAAGATTTTTTTGCGACAAAAGTATGAAAATAATACTAATAAATGCACTTTTAAGAACAAAGTAATTTAGTCCCAAAAGGTTTATTTTTTGAGACAAAAATTTTGTTTCCAAAAGTATAATAATTTATCAATAAATGTCTAATTTCGTGACTACAAATACAATAATGACGCTTCTGACAATAAAAATATTTCGTCCTTAAAAAGTTATTTTGTTTCTAAATTTTTATTTCTAAAACTTTAATTTGTTACAGTGAATCCTTTCAATCAAATAGGGCCTCATAGTATTACTAATCTCATCCACTATTCTACGTATCTACGTATTTGCCAATTCGGTCTACAATCTTATAATATTATAAATTTGATCAAATTTAATCAATTTGTTTTAATGTATTGCATTTTATATGCTTTGTTTTGCTATAAATAACTCCAACCCAACCCCCAACCCCCAACCCCATCCAAAGTCCAAACAGAGGTAGGAAAGCATGGCAGCTAACAGGGTTGGTGTTCTGTTTGTGTTCCTTGTGTGTGGTATGCCTATGCCCTTGCCTATGCTTATATTCTCTCCTCATAGCCTCTATTTTCTCAAACTAAACTCAACCACATGAAATCTTTTTATTTTCCTTCCTATTTGTTCATGAATTGGATTTACTAACAAAAAATGTTTTTGGATAAAACAGGTGTGTTTTTGTTGGGGGCAAAGCCAGAGTTGGCAAGTGCTAAAGTTTGCCCTCAAATTTGCAGAGCAGCAGACTACATGACATGCGACTCGTCGGGCGAAGAGAGGCTCAGTCCGAAGTGCAACTGTTGCTTCGCAGGGAAGGGTTGCACCATTTACTACTCTGATGGAACCTCTAAAATCTGCTAAAAATACATTACACCCTCTTTAATAATTATGAGATTACAATCTAAAGAGTTGTTCTGTTTGTATCTTTATAATGATTGTGTGTTTTGCCATGACTCTTTACTGTTTGTTACAAGAATTAATCATAGTTCAAAACATATGTGTGTACTAAAATAAAAAATACCAAGTGTACTCTCTATATTGTGTGTAATAAAGAAATTGTTGCGTCTCTGTGCAACAAATTTATGTATGATTTTAGCTGCTATGGTTGGTGAAATCTCAGAGCAATTTAGATGAAATTAAGACTTCACAAGTAATAATTGAGGCATGAGCACATAAGCAAACATGGATATACACTATAACAATTAAGATTTTAGAGATAAAAATTTAAAAATAAAATCACTTTTTAAAGATGAAATATTTTTATTGTCAAAAGTGTTATTATTGTACTTCTTGTGACGAAATTAGATTGGAGCCTGTTTTGTAACTAGTGGTACATATGGTATACATTTTTAAGGGTGTGTATATTAGAATTTCTCAATGTTTATATTTAAAGTTTATCTTTATATTTTCAGAATTTTTGAAAACTATAAATAAAAACTAGTTTGGTAGGAGTTTTTTTTTTTTTCTGAATTAGATTGGAGCCTGCTGGAGTTTTTTCTTTCGAAGTTCCAAATTAAGGTTGGAAATGGGAACAGGGTTGCATTCTGGCATGACAGATGTATGTTGAATGTACAGCTTAAAAAGGAGTTTCCTAGGTTATTTATGCTATCTATGGAAAAGGAAGGCACTCTGAGTTCTTTTATGCAACGGAGGGACAGTGCTGGGGTTTGGAAGCTCTTGTTTAGAAGACCCCTACTTGCCTGGGAGGAATGAGAGGTCATAAGGTTGCATGAAGTAATTAGAGATGTTCCTTGCATTAATTTGGAATTGCAGGACTCAGTAAGTTAGGCAGCATCTTCCTCAGGTGTTTTCACGGTGGCCTCTTTAAGAAACTGGCATGAGACTACTCAAGGTTCTTCATTACAAGTTCCTAGGTTGCTTTGGAATAATGTGGCTCCTCCAAAAGCTCAGTTTTTGAGTTGGTTGGCGTGGAGAGGGAGGGTCAAAACCACAGATATGATGGTCAAATTTGGGGTGCTAAGTCTAACAATGGTAAATGAATGTCCCTTTTGTAAAAATGAAGCAGAAACTATGGATTACCTCTTTGTGCTTTGCCCTGAGGTGTGGAAGGTCTGGTCTAAGTTGTTGCTAAGGTGGAGGTTAAACTGGGCGACACCTGCTACTGTGAAGAGTCTGTTGCTATGGTGGTTGGGAACAAAATTCAAAAAGCTGGTGTTGAAGATATGGAGGCTTGTTCCAATTGCAATGCTTTGGTCAATATGGTGACTTAGAAATGAATGTGTTTTCAATGGAAAACAACACAATATGGAAGAGCTGGGTGAGATAGTTAAGGTGCAGATTGGGTTGTGGGTGAAGTATAATTTGCCTAATAGACAGTATTCAGTGCATGATGTTGTGGAAAATTTGAATCAGATTAGATTGTGTTTATGAGTGGTTGGAATGTTTTATGTGTAGGGCTTTATTAGGTAGTGGAGGATGGTCTTAGTGGGTGATTTGAGTGGGGGCTGGATGGTATTGTAGACCGCCCGGAACTTCGCTTCGCGCGCGAAGGTGCGAATTGTAGGTCTAGTTGCTACAGTTCGGACTCCTGTCACGGTTTTGAATCTAATCTCACAAAGTGCAATGTAAGACTGATAAATCACCAAAGAGTCCAAATCAGGCAAATCGTTTTGGAAAATCGATTTTAATCAAGAAGTACCAAACATGGACTGCTTTGCCAGATTTCAGAGTCGCCACCTAAATATTTTGTTTTGGGAAATTTAGGAAACCTTGACTCGTGTCTAAGGCCACGTGCCCGTCATCACCAAAGTTGCCTCAGCTTGGGAACTTGGGTACGAGAGGGGAACTTGGGTACGAGAGGGGAAGGTCATGCAATGAGTACCCCCGCTTGCCCGATCAAAGATCGGCCTTTACTAACATGATATGTTGTTTTTGAAAACACATGTGTTCTTATTCCGGTTTATTAGTTAGTTTACTATGTGATGCGCACAACATACAAGTATAGACTAAATCACTCGATTTGGAACAAAACATCTCATGTTTGTTTTTCGAAAATGGTTTGAAGTTGCTACTCGCAAGTAGGCTAAGTCGCGGATTTGCCACCCTCAAGTGGGCTTAAAACAACATGATTTGCCACTCCGCGAAGTGAGCTTAAAACTCGCATTTTGATGAATTGTTCCAATTCAAGCAATGAAGCCTTCATCCACAGGCATTCATACAGTTAAACACTTAAGCAGTTAGCCTCATGGTAAGCATGCTATCATGGCAGTCACTTACACACATGCAAGGATGCTAAAGCATAAACACTCACAGTGTACTCCGAGCCAAAACAGAAGCTAGTTAGTAATCATGCATGATCCTAGCTATGTTAAGATGCCTACCGCGACACATGCAAAAATGCAACTAAGATAGGCTCGACTATTCTAAGATGTCATGTGAATGCAACTAGATAACATGTATTCAAATTGGTATTGAAATACAATGCAATTTGTATGATGTGTCGAGCCCGGTGCATGCAAAACAGATGAATGAATACAGACATGTGAAGCATAAGAATGCTAATTGAAATATGTCCTAAAACTAACCACTGAAAGCAGATAAGTAAAAGAGAGAAAGAAATGGGGGTTGGAAGACATGCATCACACACACGCACACTTATTACAACAATGTGCCCTCTTGACGGAGGGTCCGAATAATAAGCTAACTAACTAATCTAAGCTAATTAAATTAATTATTACAAAACGAAGGTAATTAACTGACAAGTTAACTAATTACAAACACAAATGAGTAGCTAAGTGCACTAACTACTTAAGTACAAAACCAAAGCATTAGCTAGCTAAGTAAAGAAGCTAAGTAAAACAGTAAAAGAAGAGCCTCGGGGCGAGAAGTGTATGCATGCTCGGTCGCTTCGTTCAGAAATCCATCACTATGCCCCAACTTGCCTCTGTTTGCATTTGATTTCAGAATACTGCACAAACCTCCAGATAGCTTCTACTCCATCATGGAGACCTCCAGGAGCATTGCTGACCACTTATTGGTGGTGTAGACCACCTGCCGACCACTTACATTTGCTGCAGACCAGAAAAAGTGGTCGGCCAGCCATTTTAACTGGTCGGCCGACCAGAAAAATCTGCACAACTCCAGTTTGCTGCAACAGAGAACAAGAAGGGGCACGGCAGTGTATTTGCAAGATATGTGTGCACAACCACCCTCCCTATCATTTCTTAAGCTCAAGGGAGTGCGGTTCTCGACTCTCGGGCCACCAACTGAGCATCGCAATGTACAGTGGCCGAGAAGCCAAGATTGCACGAATCAATGTTAATGAATGCACAAATAATACATAAGAGCCTTAACCTCTATCATGCATGATCAAGAGGGTTGGCGACCGAGAAATGAGGCACGTTTTATCACTCCAAGTATGAAACGTCCCTCGTTTCTCGTGTTTGGATTAACACCCTATCCAAACACAATGCAATGAAACATGATCAACTTAATAAAGCTAATGGCATGCAAACTCAATGCAATGCATGCACATGCAAACAACATGCAAACACAATGGAAACAACAACATTCAAACAGCATGCTCAATGGACTTAAACCGAATATAGACAGACCTCAATCATGCCCAAAACAGTGGCCATAATGCTATGAAAGGATGGCATGAAAGGCAAGATGATGCATGCACATGCATTGGCTCACCAATTAAGCATAAGAGCACAACTCTCAAACATGAGCAAGGAGTGACAAATATGGAAGTGTGATAACACTACAAGCTCTGAAAACATGTATGAAATGATGCCAAACCATTCAAACAACCCAAGTATGTCATGCAAGAGGGCCTAAGGCACAACGCTACTCAAGGAGACTACACAAGAGGCATGCAATACATGGCACAAATTATTGAACCAATCATAGACAGAGCTCAAATAGGTCAAAACAAGGACCAAAATATGCTGAGATGGGAGTTCACAAGTCTAGACAAGCATGCATACGCATTGGTCCCCAAACAAGGCAATAATGCACAACCCTTGAAAGCATTCAAAGAGTGAAAAAGTGGGAACATGGCAATGCTATATGCTCTGAAATAACATGGTAGATGATGCCAAATCATGCACATGTCACAAATGAAGCATGCTATGGTGCTCAAAACTCAAAGCTAGCAAGGCCAATTGCACTACAACTATGCAATACATGAACCATATGGCCAAGGCAACCCAAAATAGTCCTAGAGCATGCCAAAATGATGCTAAAACATGTATGGACTAGAGCTAACACATGCTAGCATGAAGGGCATGAAGCATGAAGTATGTAAGGCCAATAAGGAGGAGTACACTACACCTACCAAAACCAAGCATGAGATGACTTCACCAACAAAAATTAGAGTTGTATTATGGCAAAACAAGACCAAAAACACACTGAAATGGTGGTCCAAAAGCCTAGGCAAGATGGCATACACAATGGCTCATTTTTAAGGCATAAGGCACCAACCCTCCAAAGCATTGAAAGAGTGAAAGATGTGAAGACATGACAATGAAACATGCTCTAAAATCACATACCAAATGATACCAAATCATGCAAATAGCCCAAGCAATGCATGCTAGTGACTTGGAAACTCAAGGCTAGTGAGCTAAAATGCACTATGGCTATACAAAGCAAGGCATGCATGACCAAAATGACTTGAAACAGAGCTTAAGCATGGTAAAACATGAGCAAAAGCTTCTTTGAGTAGAGCCAAAAGCATGCTAGAATGATGGTCCAAAGCATGATGCATGTTAGGCTAGTGAATGGAAATGCACTACAAGTGCAAGGAGCATGCAAGATGCTATCAAACCAACCTAAAACAGAGCTAAGGCATGCTAAAACAACACCAAAAATATGTTGAGACAGAGCCAAAATGGGCTAGCAAGACATGCTAAAACATGGGGCATACAAGGCTAGTAACCAAGATACAAGGAGAGGGGATGACCCTCTCCTATTTGGGACTTCAAAATACCCTTTTCACCACTGAAATTCTTCTGAGTTTCAGTTGTGAGAAGGCCAAAAGGAGGTGGTCCCAATAGCTTAAAAGGATAGCACAAAAACAAAGCCAAACAAGGCACAAGAGGGAGTAGACCACCCCCAACACCAAAGAAGCCTTAAACAAACATGTTAAGCACTAAAAAATAGAACTTTTTACAGTAGAAAGTCAAGCCAAAATAAGCATGCAAATAGGTCCAAAAGCTTAATCAAAATAAAGCTTTAAAGGGCTAGTTGACTCACCCTTGAAGAATAACTTCAAAGCTGCAACTCCAGCAGCTTTTTTGAGCTCAAACCAATCCAAAAACACCAAAACCAGCTTCTAGGTGCCTCAGCTCCAAGAGTATGGTGTTTCACTATGTGTTTGTGTGAAAAAGTGTGAAGAAACTACACTTTTGAGCACAAATATGAAGCAAAGGAGCAATATAGAGATAAAAGTGTATGTATATTTTCCTAAGCAATTTTCTGAACCTACAGAAGGGAGAGAGGGCCTCCTTTTTATAGAAAACTAAGCCTCAAGCTTGTTGAACAAGCTTGAAGCTAGATGCAATCCCTCCATACACGTGTATGGAGGATGGTTTTTGTGCTCACCAGCTGTCATAACTGGCAAGAAAATATCTGCAGGAAACTGCAGGAAAGCTGCCGACCAGTTGAAGTGGTCAGCCAGCTACTTGTACTGGTTGGCCGACCAGCACAAGTGGTCTGGAAGAATAAAAAGTGGTCGGCAGGGGGGGAGAGGTGGTCTGCACCAAGAAAGCAAGGTGGTGGCATGGCTGCCGACCACTTTTGGTGGTCCAAAGACCACCAAGACCAGTTGGCCGACCAGAAAACTGGTTGGCGGGGAAGAAAAGTGGTTTTCAGGGAGAGAAACTGGTCTACAACCCCTATTCCACCCTCCAAGCAAGGAAAACAAGGTTTGTACCAAAAACAAACCAAAAAGGATGCAAGACAAGAGTTCGCGGGTCAAGGCGCGCAGCCGGAAGCCTCGAAAACTAGTATACGGGCACCAAAAGTGGTCTATGGGAGGGAAAAGTGGTCTACGGCCACAAAAAGTGGTCTACAAGACCTCTGTGTCCCTTTAGACCAAGGCAACAAGGCATGGTCCAAAAACCAAGCCAAGAGGAGAACGTTAAGCAGTCCCGAGACAAGGCGCGCGACCGAAGGATCCGGAAATCGGAAACTAGTCTTCAAGAGGGAAAAGTGGCCTACGACCACAAAAAGTGGTCTACGGACCTCTCTCTCCCTCCAGGCAAGGGAAAACAAGGTTTGGTTCAAAACCAAACCAAAAGGGAAGCAAGACAAGGCGCTTGGCTGAAGGCTCCGGAAACCAGAAACTAGCCTACAAGAGGGAAAAGTGGTATATGACCACAAAAAGTGGTCTACAAACCTCTGTCTCCCTCCAGGCAAGGTCAACAAGGCTTGGTCCACAAACCAAGCCAAAACACAAAGAGTTCAGAGGCCCGGAGGCAAGGCACTCAGCCGAAAACTCCGGAAACTCGAAACAAGCACAAACATACACAATCATCGAGCGCTCAAATGATGACGTCTAAGTCTTAAGGTCGGTCAAAAATGGGGTGTCTACAGGTATCTGTTAATCTGCTCTCCAGTTGAAGTTGATCTCCAGTTGGGTGTTGGCTCTATTTTGTTGTTGTTGATCTCCAATTGAAGCTGCTCTGTCTCAGTATCTGTTAATCTTATAGATACTCTCAGCTATCTTCTGCTCTACAGAATGGAGGTGTATGGTTGGGTAGTTTGCTACAGAGTTGAAGCTGCTCTCCAGTTGGGTGTAGGTTCAATTTTGTTGTTGCTGATTTAATCTTACAGATACTCTCAACTGTGGTCTACTCTACAGAATGGAGGTGTATGGTTGGGTAGTTTGCTACAGAGTTGCAGCTGGATTGGCTTGTTGTCTTGTTTGGCTTGTCCCCTCTTCGGTTGGTTTCTCATCAACCTGTCGGCTTGAGCTAGCAGATGATTGTGCATCCTCCTTGATGCCAACCTAGTTGGGATTAGGGTAGTTTGCAATGATGCTTTCTGCTCTTGCCTTCCCTCTTTGTTGATGTATTCCATGATGTATTTTTGTTATGTTATCATCAATAAAGTGTTTTCTTTTTTGCTGATCAAAAAAAAAAAAAAAAAACTAGTTTGGTTTCTATTTTTGTTTTAAAAAATTTGTAAGCGGTTTACAAAATTAAAAATTTTTGTTTTAAAAACTTGTTGTTTTGTTTGTATCACTTCGTGTGGCCGATCATCTACTATCTCCAACTATCGACAACCACTTCCCGTAACCCCCCATTTTCATTTGTTTTGAAAATGAAAATTTAAAATACTTGTATACCAATTATGTTTTATGTTTTTTGTTTTTATTTTTACTCAAAATAAACATAAACAAATCTAATATTTTTTGTAAACAAAAAATAATAAATTGTAAACATTGTCAAACGATACCTTGGTGACGAGTTAGTATGTATTTTGGGATCCAAATTTTTGTCCAAAAAACTATACCTTTTAGTCCCCAAAAGTACATTTATTAGCGACATTTTCAAAGTTTAATAGCTAAAATTCATTTTTTTGGCTTTTCAAGAAGATCTTTTAGTGACTACTCTCGTGATGACAAAAATTAGTCTCCAAATAATTTTTATAATAAAACTTTTAGTTTTAAAGATAGAAAATTTTAGTTCCTAAAATTCTTATATGTTTTAATGATAGTACCTCCTTTGAGTGAAAAGCGTTGAAGCAAAATCTTGACCAAGTGAAAGCAGACAACAATGTAGTTAATGGAATGGCTAGTGCCTAGTGAAGGCAGAAATAACATCCAGTGGGTGGAAACTTAGGTAGCAAAATGACTTAGATATTAAAAATTGTATTTGAATTATGAATTTAAACAAAAATTTAGAAAGAAAAAGAAAAAATGTAAACTAAATGTGAATGAAATATAAGTTAATTTTTTTTCTTCTCTATTTTGCTTTCTATTCCTAAATTCTTATTTAAATCTATTATACAAACACAACGTAAAAAGAGTTAGATTAACCTGCAACGAGTGGAAACTTAGGCAAAAAAGAACTAGTGCCTAGTAACACCCACACTAATTATAATTGAAAAATGCTATGACAATGGAAGTTTCTATTTTCACACATCAAATGCTCTCGGTTCACATACTTAATGAAACTTTTTTTATATTATAATTTTATTGTAAAATAAAATTACCAATTTATCCTCATATTTTTCATCCAAAACCCTAATTTCCCAAATTCTAATCCCTTAAACTCCAAAATTGATAGCTTTGACCACCGTCGTTGCCCAACTCCTTCTCCAACCATCGCAACCCTTCCTCCACCCTCCTTTACTCTTCACCATTCTTGCCTACATCTTTCCCTGACCACTTGAACCTTGTATCCATCGTCTACAACTACCCCAACCGCTTTCCTACCATTGCTCACCGGCGGTGGTTAGGGTTAGGGATAGAGAAAGAAAGCGAGAGGAAGGGGGTCACGGTGGAAAAGGATTTGCAACAAGAGTGGTTCGCATAGGGGGTTTGTGACGATGGCGAGTTTGCAACAGTGGGTGGTTTGTGACAATGGTGAGTTCGTGGCGGAGGTGGTTTGCAAAGGGGGCTCTAGTGGCTGCGAGGTTCACGGTGGTTCATGGTGGTGACGGTTGTTGACAGCTAAGATTAGGGTTAGGGTGAAGTTTGAAGAAAGTGGGTAATTGTGTCATATGGGATGTGTACTGAGCAAAATAGTGTATTTGAAAATTGTTGGTATTTTTCCATAATAATACAAGAAAAATATACAAAATAAATTAAATAGAAATGACAAAACAAATTTTTTTATATTATTATTAAAGGATGAAACACAGAATAAAAGACACAACTAAATACATAAATAAATCAGATTACATTACTAAAAAAACAAATTATTTGACATGGATAACTAAAGATTAGAACTCATCGAGGTAAACTAAATTCAGAAAAGAACAAATAATAAGAAAAGAAGCAAACTGAAGCTTATGTGATATCACAATTTCCTTAAAATAGATTCACTATCTCTTGATGGATGCTGGAGGTACACCGACGTCTATCTCCCAGGATACGACGGTTGAAACCAACTAATGTAGAAGCACATTCTGAATAGTTTCGGCGAACTTGAAAATGGCTGCACTCTCTCTAACAAGAACCAAAGAAGAGGCTAAGAAAAGAAGATAGAAAAAATTTTCTTTGGTATAAAAAATCATCTCCAACTTTTTATTTCAAAACACCATCTCATTTTCCATCACAAAACCTCTCTAAAAAACAACATACTAAGTTGGAGGAAAAAGACCTTTATTTGTACTAGTAGGGGAGAGCATTAACTATGAAGGCCAACATTAAGGGGTTATCAAATGTCATCAACTCTAGCCATTAAGACTAGAGTTACAAAGGTTCAAAACTCCAAAATCATTATATAAATCATAATGTGTATATAATGTATAAGTTTTGAGAATTAAACTAGATGGGTTGCAAAATGGATATGAGTATTAGGTCACAACCTGATCCAAGTCCAATCTCAAACACATGCACAAACTAAGCACAACACAACTCAGCCTAAAGCTTAAGACTAGGTCTAAGTCCAAGTCCAAGTCTAAAACCAAAACCAGCACATGCATAAGTACAAGTCTAGACCCAGTCCAAACCAAGACTAAGGCCTCGTTTGGGAATAGGCTTTTTTAGTAACTTTTTAGCTAAAATA
Source organism: Camellia japonica (assembly GCA_030407325.1). NCBI lineage: Eukaryota > Viridiplantae > Streptophyta > Magnoliopsida > Ericales > Theaceae > Camellia > Camellia japonica. The sequence continues at coordinate 96,051,096 of JAPPVO010000016.1, forward strand.
TGATGTAAAAAAACTAGTATGTTTGGGATGACTTTTTGATTTTTTACGAAAAGATGTGCAAAAAGTAAAGAGAAAAGGAAATCTTTGACTTTTTAGTATGGGTTGTTGGCTTTTTAATTTTTTTTAGTGACCTTTTGATTTTTTGGCTAAAATCACTACTTGCCAAATGAGGCCTAAGTCCAAATTTAAACCCAACTTTATTAATGCCCCTTTATGAGACAATTCTCATTCACAACTCAATGGTTTTGGCTCATTATTTTTGTATTGCAATATTCTCACTTAAACGAATATAAAACCACTCAGACCCATTTCAACCGGCGGTTGGGTTTCACTTTAGTTTCGAATTAAACTTGCCGAAAACTCATTATTTTCTAACAATCCCCCACATGAATAAAATTGGCTAAATAAAGAAAAATAGACAACGCTTAACAACAAAGACTCTGAGAGAGAGCACACAGAATAACCCTACATCAGAAAAGGTAGCTGTTGGCCTTGAACCTTTTGTAGTGAAAGCCTAGGATTTACTGGCTGACCAGTGAACGTGTTGTCATGAACTGTTCTGCCGTTTGTGTAAATCGAGACAATAAACCTCACACAGGAGTTACTCCAACCATTGTTCTTGTTCTTACTGGTGCGTCCGGTTTGGCCCTGGAACACTAGCCTGGTTCAGAGAGTGTTTTTAAAGAATTTGGCCTCGTCAATTCTTAAAGAAGCGGCCCTACTTCGCACTCATATAGGTGACCTACATAAGGTATCTTGTTATACCATGGTTGACTATTCACAGTACTTAGGGCATTAAAAGCATCAGTTTGACCTTCCACCCCATAGGGTATCACTGTATAAAGGAATGGAAATCCACAGTGACTCACCCATTATACGCAATTAAGTTATCCCTTTGAACCTAGATCTTGGGATTTCTAGTCAATTAGGTTGGGTTTTCCATTCTGGTAACATTCACTAAAGATGTTAACCTCATTCCTTTTGACGACTTTCCTACTAACTCTCGATTTAACCTTTTGGTTAACGGATTCATAATATCATCCTTATACTGTATATAATAGTAACAACACACAAGAGTAGTTGTCGTATGGAACTATGTCTTCGACAAAAATGTCTAGACTTTCCATTTGTGCCCTACTAATACTTGATTGGTTGTCGTAAAGTATACAAAATTGCTAGCACAAGTTTTGATTAATATGGAATATCCTTAATAAAACGGCGAAGCCATTCAGTTACTTTAGTAGCTTTATCTAAAGTACTGAATTCCGATTCCATCATTGATCTCGTGATACACATTTGCTTGGAAGATCTCCAAGACACGGTTGCAGCTCCAATTAAAGAAAACATATCCACTAATGGACTCGTAGTCTTTGTATCAAATATCCAGTAAGCGCCTTTGTACCTGTCACGCCCCAAAATTTGAATAATTAAATATTAAATTATGACTAAATCCCAATCAATATTCCATCATCCAAATCCTAGGGGTAAAACAAAATCTAAATGTTGTCGTCTCTATAAGGTTTAAGTAAATTTCAATACTAAAAAAAAATATAATAAAAAAAAATAAGTAAATAAGGGTAAATTACACTGACACCCCCTGAGGTTTATATTTATTACAGTTTCCCCCTCACATTTTGAAAATTACATCTCCCCCCTGAGGTTTAAAGTTTCATTACAGATTCCCCCTCAGCCCTTTTAATTTTTTTACACACCAATTTTACCTTCATTGGGTAAATTACAATCCTCTCCCTAAGGTTTAAAGTAATATTACCAATTGCCCACTCGGTTAGTATTAGTTGGAAAAAAAATTCATTGAAAAAAAAAATTCATTGGAAAAAAATTAATTGAAAAAAAAAATTTGTTAGTAAAATTTTTAAATTTTTGTTTAAAAACCAACGTAAACTCATTTTTTGAATTTACGTTTTTCCTCAAATTACAAACTGAAACCAATTATTTATAAACCAAAAAAATTATCAAACAAGTTTTTATGACAGTTTTTAAAATTTTTGTAAATATAAATTGAAAACTTAAAACGAAATGGTTACTAAACAGGCTTTAGATGGTAAAAATGTCGTAAAATTAACAAATAATTAAATAAGTTACTAACATAAGAAATGACTAATCAAAAGATACTTAGGTTATGTATGGTTTGATTTTTAGAATTTTTTTTAAATTAAAAATTAATTTGGTTAAGAAATAAAAAATAAAAAAATAATTTTCATTTTGTTTAAAAAATAATTTTTTTTTATTTCTTAACCAAATTAATTTTTAATTTTAAAATTTTTTCTAAAAATCAAACCATACATAGCCTAAAAATCTTTTGATAAGTCATTTCTTACGTTGGTAACTTATTTAATTATTTATTAATTTTACGACATTTTTACCATCTGAGACATGTTTGGTAGCCATTTCGTTTTCAGTTTTCAATTTATATTTACAAAAATTTAAAAAACTGTCATAAAAACTTGTTTGATAATTTTTTTGGTTTATAAATGGTTGTCTCAGTTTGTAAATTTGAGGAAAAAACGTAAATTCAAAAAATGAGTTTACGTTGGTTTTTAAACAAAAATTTAAAAATTTTACTAACAAATTTTTTTTCAATTAATTTTTTTTCAATGAATTTTTTTTTTCCAACTAATATTAACCGAGGGGGCAATTGGTAATGCTACTTTAAACCTTAGGAAGGGGATTGTAATTTGTAAAATGTGAGGGGAGTCAATGTAATTTACCCATTGAGGGTAAAATTCGTATTTAAAAAAATTAAAAGGGCTAAGGAGGGAATCTGTAATGAAACTTTAAGCCTCAGGGGGAAGATGTAATTTCCAAAAGGTGAGAGGGGAACTGTAATAAATATAAATCTCAGGGGGTGTCAGTGTAATTTACCCATAAATAAATAAATACAAGGGATAAAAAAAATAAATTAACAAACACTAACCAAACTATCCATCATAAATTCATGACTATCCAATATCTCCAACATTAAAGTAGCATTAAATAGTCAAAACAACTTAAATAATGTAAAGTTACAAAATAACTCACCATGCCAAATTATCAAAATATTAAGGTCATAAAAAAAATAATAAATATTTAAACTAATATCAACTCTAAGCTCAAGAAAATAAAAGAAGTCCAAAAGACATGTCTAACAACTATAGTTATTTCTTGCAACCATCGTAGCCCCAATTAATCCTACAAAGGAAGCTCGGCTGCGCTAAAATAAAACGCGTGCGAGATGCCAAGAGATAAAACGGGTTAGTATACAAGTATACTGGTATGAGTATAAGATATGACACCCACGTATCCACCAGACACAAACAAAAGTACATTTAATTCTTGTTATGGGACAAGACAAATAGTTCGACCCGCACCGAGACAAAATAGTAGTTTCCCGAGATACGGTGGCATTTAGTTTGTTACCCGTACACAACTAAATATAAACTGAATATACAAAAAAAATAAACAAAATGAAAATAAAAATATGGTGGGTCAGCCTTGCATAAAAAGTTAGTAAGACACACCATCCTGCAAAAATAAAGTTAGTATAATTTAATCATAAGTAAATTACTGAAGAAGTATAAAAATGTACTGTTTTATACTTAAATCATTCAATTAACCAAAACTCAAAGAACAAAAGTTGTACAGAATTAAATTTCCTAAAAGCCTGCGCGATCGAATTTAGTAGAAACTGAACAGATTAAGAGAAAAACTTGATAGGAGAACCTTGACGGAATTCGACCAAAAAATCTGAAACTGAACACGAAAAGAAACTGCCCTAAGATGATTTTTTTCCAGAAAAGTTCAAAACACAAAAATTGTTTAGAATAATGTTTTACTCCAATTTATGAGAATCGATAAAAATGAGCTTTTTTCGTGGGTTAAAACAGCATCTAAAATCTGCATTGCTAAAATGAATAAAAACTATTGTAATCAAGATCATCTGATTACAAATCGATCTTTTTAGTAACAAGTTAAAAAATAAAAGTTGTCTAGAATTACGTATACATGCCTCTGCCCAAATTTCGTAATTTATCAAGGTCGTTTACTATTTTTAAACATGTACAAATCAATACAATTCACACTATACCAATAAACTCATAATTAAATATTTGTACCTCAACTCCACCACTTCGGCCCTTCACTTCTGGCCTACACATATATCCCATGTGCCTCCTGTATACCTGACACTGCTACGAAGCCAAACTTGCACGTGGATATCGTCCCGAGTTTGACCCACACTCCTCTGACGGTTAGCATATACGTACGCGTGTAAATCAAAACACTTGTCTACTCCTGAGAATGAGGCAATAATATATATATATATATACAATCCCTCATCTACTCATGAGAACATATATAACAATGCCAAGCCTAAGACATTCAAATAAATCTCATAATCCTCACATTTTTTTTATATACTCTTTTTCACCAACATTCAAATAAAACAACAATCCATGGAGTCATGGTGGAGTATTCGGAATTTATCTATGGGTTCTAAGTTTATTTTAATTTCATATATTCATGAGTGTGATTACAACTCCAAAATAAATACATATAAAAACTCTAAACCTCGCATACACAACTAATCAAAATAATTGAAATCAATCTATCATCTTCATGCAAATACAATATCAAACTAACATCAATTAAATAAAAATAAATAAATAAAAACAAGAAATTAAATATAAATCAAGGAAAATGGATTTTGTATTCACAATTATTTTTTGAAGATCAAGAAAATATTGAAGAATTAATAAACCACCAAAATAAACCCTAACCCTTTTATTATTATTTTTCTCTATCTAGCTCACCACTCTCTCCAAGCCGTCTCTCTCTTCTCTCGTAACTCACCTGCACACACAGAGCCCCCCTTTCTTTGATGATTAATCTCTCTTTCCCTCTCTCAGCTTCTCTCAAAGACGTCTCTAATGCTAGATGCCTCAAATACTTATAAACTAATTGACAGCCCCTTCATGATATAACACCTTTTTTGTTTTTTATTTTTATTTTATATATTATATTATATTATACAAATATAATATATATAATATACTATATATGATCAGCACATATATATATATATATATATATATATATAACACCTTTTATATACATATATAAAATATATATAAATATTCAAATTAATTATATATAATTAAATATCACCTTTACCATATTAAATTCTCATGTATTCACGCAATTAATAAAGCCAAAAATAAAATAAGATCATAATAATAATGATAACAAATAAATAAATAGATAAATAAAGACTTACGAAAAATCAGGGTCACTACAATATACACACCTCAAAAGAATCTCGTCTCGAGATTCGATAGGAAATAGTAGTAAACAAAAAGCTCCGAGTACATACGCCGAACTTTCTCTTTCAATTCCCAAGTGATATCATTCTTATTTTCGCTCCATTGCACTTTCACCAAGTTCACTTTCTTGCGCTGCAACTGCTTTACATCCCGATTTAGAATAGTAACCGGTCACACCACATACGTTAGATCGTCACTAATCTCCAGCACTTCTGGTGATAATACTTGGGAAGTGTCTTGCATACACTTCTGCAATAAAGATACATGAAACACATTGCGAATCATAGCTTAAGTAGGTGGTAGGGCTAATTTGTAAGCCACATTACCAATCCTCTCAGTGATCTCGTATGGATTATAAGGTCTCGGAGTCCTACATCGGGAATAGAGGGGGAGTTCCTGGGCTATAAAAGTAAAAACCTAGACCCTTATATACCATTGAGGCCTTTTTCCTGAGTGTTGAAATCCCTAGCAGAACTCCACAGTTAAGCATGTTTAGGCTGGAGTAGTTTTGGGATTGGTGACCCACTGGGAAGAACAAATTTGTGCGAGCGTGGCCCAAAGCGGACAATATCGATGGCATGTGAAGGGTTGGGGCGTTACAAATGGTATCAGAGTCGACTTTCCGGAGTACTGAGTGTGGGCCCCTGGCATCTCTCAGTGCATGTGGGCGGGCTTGTGAGCTAGCAGGCTACTACATGGGGACGTGCAGCCCTAAGGGGGTGGATTGTTGTAATAACCCTCACCACTGATTACTGGTTAATCACTGATTACTGCTAAACTGAGACTGATTATGATAAGTAATTGAATTGACTGAAATACTGAACTGACTGACTAAAATCTGGAACTGAATTGATTGAGTATATCTGTTTAATTGTATGTCTACCTGTTGACTGTTAAATTATTTGTTCGTGTTTTATGCTTTCAACTGCAAATTGAAGGCCTTATCGACGGCCGAATCCGAAAATGATCGATGTTTTATGATCATTAGAATTTATGTGATTTTATGACATATTTAATTAAAATGTGATTTGGTATGATTAAATTAGATTAAAATAAGCTAAATTGCATTGTTGGCTTAAATTACCATTTTGCCACACTAGTGGCCCACTATCCAAACATTTTGATCTTCATACACACTTGACCAAAACATTTCCCTCAGCCTTATTTGAGAGCTCAAAACCGGCTAGAGAGAGAGAGAGCTAGGAGAAATCTTGAATTCTTGAGAATTGGCTTGGAAACTAGGTAGATTTGAGGAATTCATTGCATATTTGAGTTCCCTTCTTGAAATTGAAGACTTAAGGTAGAATTTATACCTTCTTGTTCATGTATTCAAGTTATATGTTGCATGGTTTATGGAAGTCTAGAGTTTAAGGTCATGAATTAGCTTAATTTGTGGAATTGAAGCTCATTCCATGCATGCATGTTTATATTGTTGAATTTTGAGTTGATTTCATGGAAAGTTGTTACATGCATGTCCAAGTTCTAGCTAAGGTTCATGAATTCATCTTATTTTTGAACAATTGGCTCATTAGAGCAATTATTTGAAGCTTGAAAGTTGTTTAAAGTCTTGCATGTCCAATTGAAGTCTTGTTCATGAATTTGGTTTGAAAATCATGTTGAATTGATCTTCCTTTGGGGCTTTGATTTTACAATTGAGCTTTGAATCATGTTTAACTATGGGTTTTGAAGTGTTTTCCAGAAAGTTAGCCCAAAGGGATCGAATTTGACACATTTGGATTTGATTTTGAACCTGAGGTTCGAATCTGGGAATTCCAGATTTTGAACTCACGCTCGAGCGGGGTGACTGGCCCTCGAGCGTGGAATTCGTGCTCCCAGCACTTTGCACTGTTTTGCAGTCCGCTCGAGTGGGATATTGGACGCTCAAGCGGGACCTCGTTTCTCACAATCGAGCGCCTATCGAGCGCCTATCGAGCGTGATTTTCACACATCCAGTACTTTTGGCATGTTTTACAGTCCGCTCGAGCGGAGTAACTCGCGCTCGAGCGGAGTATTTTGTTTACCTTTACGCTCGAGCGGGGTAACCTGAGCTCGAGCGGATCCCCTGTTTTCTGAAAATTCTAAAAAATGTTTTAAAGTGCATCTTTGTATCCTCATTCCATCCTAGGTATTCTTAGGGCTAGTTTAAGGCATCTTAATGAGGATATAGATGTAGAACCACATCGAGTCTAAGTAGGGACTAAGTCTTTGATTCCCGAATGTGTAACTTAGTGTGTGTTCGTTCTGTCACTGTATAGGGTTGGCTTTCGGAGACGCGCTCTAGCTGCTTATAGCCCAGAACTCTGTGAGTAACGACGTTGTAAAGATATGTTCAAAGATGAATATTTTCTGACTGTTAACTGAACTGCTTTCTGAATTGTTACTGTTAACTGAATGAATGTATGTCCTCTATTCTGAACTGTATTATGGCATCCTTAGCAACTACTGTTACTGTCACTGTTACTGTCACAGAGATCTCTGTCAGTTCCTATCTTGGATCTTCTATTTACTGTTATGATGGCCATCATTAACTGTTCGGTCTTTTAAGACCTACTGTTTACTGTACTGCTATGTTAATAGATGTACCACATATGACTGTTATGACTGAATAGCTGATATACTGAATCAATTGACTGTTTTCAATACTGAAAGGACATTCATTCTTAACCTCTTTACGCATTATGTTATTCACTGGGCTTTAGCTCACTGCTTATATATATATGTAGGTGTTCAGGCACCAGACCGGAGCTAGGAGCGTGGGTTAGACTCCTCTTTTGTCAAGACAACCACTGTGCCTCACCGCGAGGTTCCGAGCCCGTTCAAGCTATGGCTTTGGGGTGTTTTAGTTTCCCTCCCCTTCTGTTCTGTTTTGTATAGACTATATAGACTGTTACTGTACTGTTTTAATAGGGATTAGGTCCCTGTTCTGAATGATTGTAAATGTTGTACATACTGTTTTGCATTGATTGTATATATGTATGAAAAGTCTTTTTGCATACAGACTGTCACAGCTCATTGGATATTGTTTAAATTACTGTTTTGGCTTCCGCCAGCCCCTGTACTCTGTTTTACTGTTCTACTGTTAAGCAGGCCTTCGGTAATCACAGATTACTGGCCGGTTACGGTGCTAAACCCATAGGGGCGGGTTGGGTCGTGACAATCGTAAGGTCTCGGAGAGGGGGAGTTCCTGGGCTATAAAAGTAAAAATCTAGACCCTTATATAGCATCGTGGCTTTTTCCCGAGTGGTGAAATCACTAGCAGAACTCCCCAGTTAAGCGTGCTTAGGTTGGAGTAGTTCTGGGATGGGTGACCTACTAGGAAGAACAAATCTATGCGGGCATGGCCAAAAGCGGACAATATAGATGACATGTGAAGGGTTGGGGTGTTACAGTACCCTTTTAGTACAACTAGATATCAAGTGTTATGCAATCCATAATCTCGGGTGTAGTGTAAATAATCCAACACCAGTATAATGCCATTCTAATGAGTAGCATTAGGATTACTCGTGTATCTACTAAGCTTGCTACCTGAGTAGGTTACACCTAGCCTTGTACAACTCATTAGATACTTTAAACTTCCAATGACCCGAGAATATACTAGTTGAAATACACTTTCGCTATTATTATCGGCCAAATGTAGACATAAGTCTACCAGTGTCCTCGACACACTTGTATCTAATTTAGTAAATTTCTCAATTATTTTATCAATATAATGAGACTGAGAAAGTACAATACTACCAGATGTTCTAGTAATCTTGATACCCAGAATCACATCTGTAAGGCCCATATCTTTCATATCAAACTTAGAATACAACATCCACCTGGTAGTATTGAATATCTTTTCAAGTATTCAAACCTTAAAGATTTATTCAGCTAAATCTTCATATAGGAAAGCTATCTGAACATCCATCTTGATGTATTTCCAGATGTCGCACAATTGTGATCACATTCACTATAACTGGTGATCACGTATCAAAGTAATCTAGGCCTTCTCTTTGCTGGTATCCTTTGATAACAAGCCTATCTCATCGGCTTTCATTCACTTGCATCCCAATGCTTACTACCTATGTAAGATAAAACTAATTTTTCTAAAGAAATCACAGCTTCAAAGAAGCTTTTAGTCTTACTAGCCATCATATAGGTTTAAGAAGATTTAGATAGAAGAACTTTAAAGTCCTAACATATTAACATCTTCTAGGCTCATCTCTTTTCTCATGAAAATCGCTTCCTCAATTTCATAATAATATTCTTGTGTAAATATGAATATCAGATTTGTCCACACAAAAAATCGATATACACTAGTATATTGTGCATAACCATTGAATACAAAGTTAATGGATTTTAAGGCTTATCCTAACCATCTTGAGTTTAGATATTGCCACATTTTGCATGACACCCCCATATTTTTAGAATTTATATGATGGCTCCTGGCCTCTCCAAAAATTTATACAGGGTTTTTAAACAATTCCATATGTCACAATGATTATGAAACTCTTAAAATCATATCACAGAAAACATATTCACAGACCATCATTAACCAAATTAGGTCTTTTTCAAATTCAAGGCACCAAAACAAGTTTGGTCCAACATGTCACTCTAAAGCCAATATTCTTACTATTAGGAAACACAAATCTAATGTTCAATAGTCTACTATTCGGAACTTCATAACATGGCTAGTAGTCTTATCACTAGAAATCACTAATTTCTCAGCGTGTGGTCAGTAGACTTTTACTATTAGGAATCACAATGTTTTGACCTATGATCAATAGTCACTTTACTACTAGGAATCACAACGTCCTGACATAGGATTAATAGACTCTTACATTACTAGGAATCATCATGCCTTGACATATGATCAGTAGCCTCTCCACTATTAGGAACGATCATGTCTTGACATGTGATCAGTAATCTATTCACTACTAGGAACCACAATCCTAGGAATCACCAGTTTTCTATCTCTATGATCAGTGATCTTGTACTCACTAGGAGCTATCAATATAAGAATATATTTGGAATTTAAAAAATTCAAAAATATATTCACCCATCCTAACGGGTTGTCTCATCTTTGCTTTTAAGCAAAGTCACATAGCAATCATATATGCTATAATTGACACAAGGATAACATACTAATTGCCTTTGATTAATTCAGAGATATTATCATGCAATCTTATGATTTTCCTTAATCACACTTGATCTCTGTAGATCTTCTTTTAAGAATCTCGCAAGGCTTAAGGTTGTCAGGTGGAACAATATTTTTTGTTGCCACCTCTTGAATCTATTTTTGAAAAATCACAATATAATTTCACTATTATGTTTTTCTAGAAACTAAACTTAACACTAGAAACTTCCAAAGTCTGAAATTTAATTCAAAACTGATCTTACCACTTACTCTAGAATCGAACATGGTCAGAAAAGTTTCCAGGAAGACTGGAGGGGTCACACCAGTCCCACTTAATACCCAGTTAACCTTAGACAAAACTTTCAAGAGCATGTTGACTCCTAGTCTATGAGAAACAAATTTAGAATTAAGTTTTTTCAGGGGATAAATTAGGTTAAAACAAACCAAGTTTACAAAACATATAAGCAATTAAAATTTGCTGTCAGAATTACACCACTCGTAAAAGTTAACCGGTACTCTTGGAACTGAGCCCATTATTTATGAATAAAAATCAGAAATACTTTAGCTAATGCTAAAGGTTGGTTTCTTTTCCCAAAACAAAACACTTTGAAAATATTCAAATTATAATCAAAGACTTTCTCAAAACTTCGTTTCCTACCACTTTGGGAATAAAAGATTAAACCCAAAGATTTCTTCTAACTACAAAGGTTTGAAACCAAATCCATCTTAATTGCCATTTCTAAACAAATCAGAAACACTCTTTAGCTAAGGTTAAACTTTGGTTTCCATTACAGAAAACCAAAACACTTTGAGAATAATAAAATTAACCCCAAAGATTATCTGTAAACCTGAAGGTTTATAATTTCTTTCTTTCCCACTTTCCTTTCACTATGGTGAAACTATTACAAATTAAAAATTAAAAATTACAAATTAAAACTACTACAAAATCAAAATGCAACCGTTACAATTACAAATTATCTAAATTTGCAAAATTGGAGTTCATGGTTGTATCCGGAATCATCTGTTGAGCCAAGAACATGCTTCTTCACTTGTAATGCTTATCTTTGTATGAAACATATTACAAAACTCTATCCTCGTTGCCGCTAATGCTCACTGTTCATATACACACTTGGATACAAGATGAGTTAATGAACCAATAAAGTGAATATTACATAAGTAATTTCAGCTATAACTCACAATATGTAATTCAAAGGGTATAGATGCATTGCAGTTACAAGAATGTCATGAGTTGCATGCTATAAATCAATTATACATAAAGGAATATTATGGTCATAATGTTAGCAATCCAACCATGCAATTATGAGCAAATATATATAACAACAGAGTTAAACTTCCACTTACCATATTATGAATATAAAAAATATTTTGAAGTAGTTTCCTTGATTACACATTAAGACATGAAAGAACTCGCAATTGATACAACTAAAAATAAATAGAATAAATAAGAGTTAATATCACTACAATACCAAGCTATACCACCATGTGATAATGCAACACAATTATAAGGAAGCTCAGAAATAAGACCATTATATAGAAAAACCGAAACTATTTTACTAAATTTTCTCCCAACACAAACCTGTTAGAGATATTCTATACTGTCGAAAACCTTTCGACTAGCCGAATCTCTTGACATTATCAAAATTTAGCTCTTTGCTTTTTTTTTTTAATTAATCAAATTAAATTGAAATTGTTACCAAACTTTCAAAACAACATATGGAATAAATCCGAAATTAAACTGAACTCTAAAGTAAATAATTAAATTCACTAAAATTTTAAAGATCCAATATTATTCTTTATTCAACGCAAAGGTAATCCTGTTCAAATAAACAATTAGTAGTCCAATTTACTAATTCCAATTTATTTTATTTGTTTGCATTATATATCATCCTTTCTCGCTTAGGTAAACTTGTAAAGAAAGTTAGCTGCAAAAGAAAACAATCAAACAAATTAAATAAAATAGTAAGAATCTTACATAATAAAATTTTTGTTTTTATAAATTCCTACCAACTTAAATACTAACAATCAAATAACTTATGCAATAACAACTAATTAACATAAAATAAATTGCATGAATAAATTATTAGAAATAAACAACTCAAAACAATCCAATAACTACTAGAATAAATTAAAATAAAAGCTAAATTATTTTTTCAAAACTATTTATAAAGAATCTGTTTTAAGATTGTTGGTATTTTTCCATAATAATGCAAGAAAAATATATAAAATAAATTAAATAGAAATGACAAAACAATTTTTTATTTATTTATTAAAGGATGAAATACAGAATAAACGACACAACTAAATACATAAATAAATTAGATTACATTACTAAAAAAATAAATTATTAACATGGATAACTAAAGATTAGAACTCGTCGAGGTAAACTAAATTCTGAAAAATTAAAGAACAAATAATAAGAAAAGAAGTAAACCGAAACCTGTGTGATACCGTAGTTTCCTTAAAATAGATTCACCGCCTCTTAATGGATGCTGGAGGTACGCCGTCATCTATTTCCCAAAATACGATGGTCGAAATCAGCTAATGCAGAAGCACCTTCTGAATAGTTTTGGCGAACATGACAATGGCTGCACTCTCTCTAACAAAAACCAAAAAAGAGGCTAACAAAAAAAGATAGGAAAAATTTTCTTTGGTGTAAAAAATCATCTCCAACTTTTTATTTCAAAACACCATCTCATTTTTCATCACAAAACCTCTCTAAAAAACAACCTACTAAGTTGGAAGAGAAATGCCTCTATTTATACTAGTAGGGGAGAGCTTTAGCCATGAAGGCTAACATCAATGGGGTTATCAAATGTTATCAACCCTAGCCATTAGGGCTAGAGTTACAAAGGTTAAAAACTCCAAAAACATTATATAAATCATAATGTTTATATGATGTATAAGTTTTGAGAATTAAACTAGATGGGTTGCAAAATGGATATGAGTGTTGGGTCACAACATGATCCAAGTCCAATCTCAAACACATGCACAAATTAAGTCCATCACAGCTCAGCCTAAAGCTCAAGACTAGGTCAAAGTCCAAGTCTAACACCAAAACCAGCACATGCACAAGTACAAGTTTAGGCCCAGTCTAAACCAAGACTAAGTCCAAATCTAAAACCAACTTTATTGATGCCCACTTTATGAGACAATTCTCATTCACAACTCAATGGTTTCGGCTCATTATTTTTGTATTGCAATATTCTCACTTAAGAGAATATAAAACCACTCAGACTCATCTCAACTGGCGGTTGGATTCCACTTTAATTTCAAATTAAAGTTGCCGAAAACCTATTATTTTCCAACAAAAATCATTAAGTATGTATTGAGTATGTGCATAAAGAGTTATTTTATTTTTCCATACGATAAGATGTTAGGGGTTACTTAGATTACAACGAAGGGTCATTCCATTGAGTTGAACCCTAAACCTATGGCACTTTCACTGTCCCAAGAGACAGTTACGTAGACCACTGGACCAGCTGCCTTGTTCGCACAAAGAGTTTATGGGGTGTGGAAATAGAAACTTCCTATGACAACTCTTTGGAGGTTTCATTAATAGTAAATTTACAAAAGATGTATTAAAATATGTAAAAAAATCTGAAAATGGGTTGGAATAATAACTCTACAAAAGAGCAATAATCAACATTACACAACTTCCAAATTTATTGCAACCATTGAAGACTCTAGTGTTGGTCCAATTAACACCCTAAAAGACTTACAAATTTCCCCAAGGGATTAAAAAAAAAAAAAAAAGAAATATTTTAATTATGTGCTTTTGAATAAAATCCATAAGTTATCAAAACACTTATTTTAAGTGCATTTAAATACAAGATTATTCTAAACTGTAAACCAAAAGAAAAAAGTTAAAAAAAAATAAAAAAAAAAAGAGAGAAAAAAAGATAAAGAGCTAAGTGCTGTTTGATAAAGCTGAAAACTGAAAATTGAAGAATGAAAATTGAATACTGAATTTTTTAAGTTGAAAATCTGTTTGATTAAAATTTAAATGCTGAATTAAAAATAAGTTGTTTGATATGTATAAAATCAAATTTAAAATTAATTATTTTTAAATTATATATTTTAATTTTTATATTGTGATGGTGGTGGTGGTAGTGGGGTAGTGGTGGTGGTGATGGTGGTGGCAGCGATGGTGGTGGTATTTATGGCACTAATGACAATGGTTATAAAGGTGATGGTAGTAGGGAAATGGGGTCACTCCTATGCTAAAGGCACAACAGTGATTGTTGTGCCTCAATTTGAGGTGTATTATAGGCTTATTTTTATGATCTGAACTGTTCATTTTGTAGAATTTGTTGAGTACTCTATGCCTACCAAAAATCATAGTAATCAGATATCAATAATTATATGATCGAATTGCATATTTTTTATGCTATTTCTCAAAAGAAAAACTTATTGTTTATTTTTTTGGTTATCAATCATATAGTTATTGATATCCAATTCATATGATTTTTGGTAAGTATGAAGTGCTCAACAAACTCTACAAAATGAACGGTTCAGATCATAAAAATGAGCCCATAATGCATCTCAAATTGAGGCATAACAGTCACTGCTGTGCTTTTAGCAGAGCAGTAACCCCAATTCTTGGTAGTGATGGCGACAACGGTGGTAGTAAATGATGGTGGTATTTTATGACAATAATGACAATGGTGATGAAGGTGATGGTAGTAGTGGCGACAACGGTAGCATAGTGGTGGTGGTGGTGATAGTGGTAGTGATGATGGTGATGGTGGAGGTAGTGGCGGTGACATGATAGTGGTGATAGTTGTAGTAGTGGTGGTAGTGGTGGCGGTGGCATGGTGGTAGCGGTAGTGATGGTAGTGGTGGTAGTAATAATGGGGTGGCATGATGGTGTTAGTATTAGTGGTGGTGGTGGTAGGTTTATATTAATATTGTATATTAATACTTATGTTTAGTATTTATAAATTTAGTTAGAATTAAACAAGTTTTATATGACTTAAAATTTTCTTAAATTTTAGCCTACATTTTAAAAGACACTTAAATTTTTAAATGATATCAACTATAATTATCAAACAAACTTAATTGATTATCATTTAATCAATTTAATTTTAAATGCTAATCATATTATTAAACACTACCTATAATTTCTTTGGTAACTACTAGATAATAACTTGATCAAAACAACAATGACCTTAGACTGGAATTGTTCTTTTATTGAATCCTTGAGACTGAGACCTCGTTTGGGAACAGGCTAATTTAATAAGTTTTTAGCTATTTGGCTAAAATATGAGCTAAAAAAAATTAGTGTGTTTGGGATGACTTTTTAGCTTATTACGAAAAGATGTGCAAAAAGTAGAGAGAAAAAAGAATTTTTGACTTTTTGGTATGAGTTGTTGACTTTTTGACTTTTTAGCTAAAAAAGTCACTTGCCAAACGAGACCTTAAGAATCCAAATATACAAAAATATCTTTGGTAACTACTAGACAATAACTTGATCAAAACAACAACCACTGGAATTGTTCTTTTATTAAATCCTTGGCAAACTTGGCTTTTTTAGTTTTTATTTTTTAATTTTTTAGCCTGACTTTTTTGTTCGTTTGGTTTTCTTGTTTGACTTTACATTGGAATGACAAAATTACGCTCCACTTAAAATGATGCTTTTTTGACTTTTTATTTGTATATTGGTCAATTTGGTAATTTTGAATCAAAAGTTAAATGTTTTGTCATTTTGTGATTTTTTGGCTTTTTTTTTTGTTGTCCTTATGTGCTTATTTAGTCCCAACTCAAAAATCAAACCAAGGCTAAAGAATCCAAATATACAAAAATATCATGTCTTGTCTAAATATATTTTAAGAGTGTGTTTGGGAAGATTAAAATTTAGTCAAAAAATAAAAAAAAAATTACAAAAGTTAAAAATCATATAAAAAAGTCAAAAATTCTTTTTAACCTTTTTGCATTTTGTACTTTTTTTTTTTGGAGAAAAAAAGTTAAAAATCATTATTAAATACTTCAATTTTTTTAAAAGTGAAAATGTCACTAGGAAAGTCACTTATCAAACATAACCTAGGCGTAGGATCCACCACACAATAACTGATTTGAATCACATATTTTTTTTTCTTGATATTTTTTTTGGACAATTAAAATATAAAAAAAAAAGATCAAGGTTTGAGTATTTTAACAAAACAAACACTGAATTTTTTGTCAACTCAAATCTTAAACTTTTGATTTGTTTTCAATTTAAACTATTTGATTATTTCCATTAAGTAAAATTAATGAAAAAATTAGGTATTTTAGTTATTAAACTTAATAAAAATGTATTTTAAACATATATATATATATATATATATATTGAGTTTAATAACTAAAATATTGGGTGTTTTGGAAAGATGGTTAAAAATTGATTTTTGACTTTTAATCAAGTTTTTGACTTTTTTAGAAAAGTGATTTGAAAAGTTGGTAAAAGCTACTTTTGAATTTTTTGATTAATATTTGTTTATGATATCATATCAGAATAAAATGACTAAACTAATTGCACCCATTGTAGAAAATTTATATTTTCACCCATGTAAATATAAAAAAAAATAAAGGATATAAAAAATAAAGGATATAATTGAAATTTTATATGGAACTTCTTTGGACTTATCAAAAGACTCCTTACTAAAAAAGTCAACCCAACTTTTTTAGCCTTGGTTTGGTAAACATATTGGGAAGTCACAAAATCACAAAATGACAAAATACTTGACTTTTGATGCAAAATTACTAAATTGACCCATATACAAACAAAAAGTCAAAAAAGCATCATTTTTAAGTGGAGGGCAATTTTGTCATTCTAATGCAAAAAAACCAAACAAAAATACCAAACGAACCAAAAAAATCCCAAACTAAAAAGGTAAAAAAAAATCGAAAAATCAAATTTGCCAAACGACACCTTAGCAAACAAGCTACAAATGTAGCTTTTTACTGAAGTTGCCAAAAGGGCCCATAGCATTTGAGTTTGGATTCTCAAATAATCATATACATAGCAGCATTCCTAACAATGCGTTTCAATATAATATAATTAACTGAATTTGGATTCTCTTAAATTGGTCAAAATTACATGAGAGAGCATTTGAATGTAGTAAATCTATTTTAATACCAATATATAATTTAAATTGTTTATTTTTTAAGATTTGTTATGAAAAATATTCATACAAAAAATCAAAATAATTAGACATTAGTAATAAATGTATTTTTAGGGATAAAATAGTTTGGTTAGAAAATATTTATTTTTTGAGGCAAAAATTTGGTTTCAAAAGAATAAAAATTCATTACTAAATGTCTAAATAAAATACAATAAAGACACATTTAGCAACAAAAATATTTCGTCCCTAAAAAGTAATTTTGTTCTTAAATATTTTGTCTCTAAAAACTTTAATTTGTTACAGTATTAATCCTTTCAGTCAAATAGGGTCTCATACTAATCTCACCCACTAATCTATGATGTTGTTTGGTGCAGCTTATTATAAGTTAAAAGTTGATAATTAGAAAGCATAAATCAAAAGCATTCTTTTTTCAGCTTTTAAATAATTAGTTTTTCTCAGCTTATTTAAGTTATTTCTGTCTAAAAAACTATAAGCAGAAGTTACACCAAACAGTCTGGCACAGATTTCCAAATTAAAATAAACTATAATCACCCCCTATAATCCACACCAAACACCCCTATGTATTTACCAATTCCGTATACAATCTAATAATACTGCAAATATGGTCAAATTTAATAGTTTTTTTTTTAATATACTGCATTTTATATGCTTTGTTTTGCTATAAATAAGTCCAAGCCAACACCCAACCCCATCCAAAGTTCAAACAGAGGTAGGAAAGCATGGCAGCTAACAGGGTTGGGGTTCTGTTTGTGTTCCTTGTGTGTGGTATATATGCCTATGCCTGTGCCTATACCTATGCTTATATTCTCTTCTCTTAGCCTCTATTTTCTCAAACTAAACTCATTAACCACATGAAATCTTTTTATTTTCCTTCCTATTTGTTCATGGATTGGATTTACTAACAAAAAAAGGTTTTTGGTGTTTTTTTGGATAAAACAGGTGTGTTTTTGTTGGGGGCAAAGCCAGAGTTGGCAAGTGCTAGAGTGTGCCCTCTAATTTGTAAAGCAGCAGACTACATGACATGCGACTCGACAGGCGAAGAGAGGCTCAGTGCGCCATGCAACTGTTGCTTAGCCGGGAAGGGTTGTACCATCTACTACTCTGATGGAACCTCTGCAATCTGCTAAAACACAATTACAACCTCCCTCCTTAATAATGAGATTACAATCTCAATAGTTGTTTTGTTTGTGTCTTCATAAATAAATAGTTTTGCCATGACTCTTTACTGTTTGTTACAAGAAATCATATTTCAAAAACATATGTGTGTACTGTACTCGCTCTATTGTGTAATAAAGAAATAGTTGTGCCTTTGTGCAACAAATATGTATATGATTTAAGCTGCTATGGGTTGGTGAAATCTCAGAACAATTTAGATGAAATTACACAACTTTTTTTTCTTTCTCGATAAGTGATTATTTTGTTGCAAAAAATATTTGGGATCAATTTTTATCGTCGCGAGCATAGTTGCTAAAAAGATAGATAGATAAAATATAAATGAAATATAATTACAGCTTACCTACATTTTATACATTTTTTTCCCTTTCCTTTTTCAAATTCTTTATCATCAAATCCATAAACCAAAAATAGTCTTAGAACCAAAATTTTGGAAATGTCGCTAATAAATGTAAAATAATTTAATTTCAAAAAGGTTTATTTCTTAGACAAAATTTTTGCCCCAAATAATAGTAATTCATCACTAAATTTGTTGTTAAAAGTACAATAATGACATTTTTTAAAACAAAAATATTTTGTCCCTTAAAATTGATTTTGTCCTTAATTTTTTTTTTTTACTTTGAGTGAAAAGCCTCAATGTAAAATCTAGATCAAGTGAAAGCAGACGATAATTAGTGCCTAAATGATTAAACCCTAAGGAGGTTCGGATTAACCCACAACGAGTGGCAACTTAGGCAACAAAATACACTAATTATAATTGAAAAATGTTATGACAATATGTTAATATTAATAAATTGTGAAAGATGCATGGAAATATATTAAAAAAATATATTAAAATGTGTTAGATGAAAACTCCACAAAGAAGCAATAATCAACATTATACTAATTTTTCGCAGCCATTGAAGACTCTTGTGGTGATCCATAATAACACAATTTAACAAATTCCAATTAACGCTGTATTTGATTGAGAGATTTAAAAAAAAAATTTAAAAAAATAATAATAATTATATATTTTTTTTTCTTTTCTATTTTTAAATTCCTTCCTAAATTTCTTAATTAAACACGACATAAAAGAACTCTATATGCATAGTCTAACTCCCCAACCTATTCCCTCAACGAATAAAAAAATAAATAAATTAAAGTACAGCTTGATTGTGGGGCCACATTTGAGCGCACACAGTTATCAAATCACTTATTTTAAGTGCATAGTTTATTCTAAACTAAAGACCAACAGGGAAGAATTGAAAAAAGAAAAAGAAAGCGCAAAAACACAAGGAGCTAGTTTGTTTGGTAACTACTAGACAATAACTTGATCAAAACAACAATGACCTTGGACCAAAATTGTTCTTTTATTGAAGTCCAGAAATTAAGAATTCAGAAAAAATATATATATAGCATACAAAATAATGTGTGACTTAAGGTCTCGTTTATTTAGCGAATTAGATTAGATGAGATTATAAGTACGGTATTATTGAGTAAAAAAATTATTAGTGTGATGATATAAGATAAAATGTATTTGTTTGTATACTAGTGTGTGGTATTAGTTGGTTAGGATTAAATTTATACAATTACGCAAAAATTCTCATGGTATAGAGAGTAACTTTATTATTTTTGTAATACGGGGGCAAAATTGCCTTTTCACACCCAATCCCATGTAACTAGATTAGCAATCCCAGGACTCTCATAGGATAGCTAATCCTACCATGTGGGG
Organism: Camellia japonica; assembly: GCA_030407325.1. Classification (NCBI taxonomy): domain Eukaryota; kingdom Viridiplantae; phylum Streptophyta; class Magnoliopsida; order Ericales; family Theaceae; genus Camellia; species Camellia japonica. Next base: position 96,071,553 of record JAPPVO010000016.1, read on the forward strand.
GGATTTAACGGTCAGCATGGTTGGATTTGGATCGGTTTTGGATGAAACCAGGGTCAATTGATTGTCTACGGTTCCATAGAAATTGAAACTAAATCAAATTATTAAACTCATATAACCAATTAAACCAAACTATTTAAACACAGTTTAGTTTGGTTTGGAACTACGGTTTCACCAGGGCCGGTCCTGAGATTTTCGGGGTCCAAAGCCGATAATCAACTACTAAATTTCTGGGGCCCTTCACATTTTTTTTTTATTGAATAAAATTTTTTTTTTAAGATAAATGACAAAAGATTTGTATTAAAATCACAAAAAATACTTAGAAAAAAAAATTAATTAATTGAATAGAAAAAAAAATAATAATTACGTGTGCTTGCTATGCTGAGATCAAAATATTTTTTTAAATCAAAATTCAAAACAAGAGCACCACCACTTAACAAAACACAAAACTTTTAAATTATGTGATGTGAACTATTAAACTTAAATAAATTCTTCTTAATGATGTAAATACCAATATTATAATAGCAATTAATTGTGCAAAAGACAAGATAAATATTTAATTAATTGAATAGAAAATAAATAAATAAATAAATAATTTAGCTATTTGCTGCTACTCCATCCCTATGTTGCTGGTGTGAGCTATATCAAACAAATGTAGAGAATATGGATTAATAGAAGATAGGGTTAGGAATTAGAAAAAATGGCCTTTCAAATGGTTGGGCTGGGCCTTAACCATTGCCCTTTTAATGGTTCAAAAAAATTAAGTTAATTTGGACCTTTTTTTAATTTATTTTAGATTTAGAACATACTCAATATATTATACTAACTTATAATAGGAGGGGGCCCCTATTTTGGGCCTATTTTGAGGGGCCCTAAGCCATGGCCTTTGTGGGCTTATGGCCAAGGCCGGGCCTGGGTTTCACATAATCTATTCATACGAAGAATTATATAACATTTTCAAAAAAATTCAAAAGATCATAAATTTTGAAAATAATAATAACATGCCCATCAAACAAATTACTTTAATAATATTCATCAGTTAAGCAAAAACATAACATTAAGCAAACATTGTTCAACATTAATTTGTCATGATTTTTTGAAACATATACTTTCAAAACATAAAGGTGCACATTGCTCTACCATTAACTTAAATAAAAATAATATCTACCAAATAAATATATATGGTTTAAGTTGTACGGTCTGATTCGGTTCAGTTCAGTTCAAATTTGGAACTATGGACCTAAATTCAGAACCAATCTGTAGAGACGGTTCCCTAATTTTCTAAACCAAGAGCAAATCACAAATTAAGAAAACCAAACCAAACTTACCGGATTGATCTGGATCGGTTCGATTTGCATTTCGATGTCCTTGCTCAGCCCTAGGGGAATTAATGGTCTAAATAAGTATAATTTTTAACTTTTTATGAAAAAAATGTACAAAAAAATAAAAAGGTGATGTGATTAAAAAAAATAAAAAGATAAAAAAGTATACTTTTGTAGGAGATGCCAAATAGTGCAACATTTTTGTCAACCAAACATGAGTTACGTAAGCTCCATAGAATTGCTAGTCTAATCCCATCACCTATGGAGTCAATCAAAGGTAGCCTGAATTCATTTTAAGCATGCATTTGAAAAGATTGAATTTTAGTCAAAATATTAAAAAATCACTAAAAAAATAAGAAAAGTAAAAAAGTCATATTAAAAAAAAATCAAAGATTCCTTCCATTCTTTTTACTTTTTACACATTTTTTCATTTAAAAAAAAATCATTTTTAGAAGTTTCAATTTTTTTCATTTCATATTTAAGTTAAAAAGCTACAAGTAGATTTTTTAATAATTTTTTAATTTTTTATGAAAAGATGTGTAAAAATTAAAGAGAATAAGTTGACTTTTATATAAATTTTTAATTTTTTTTGACTATTTTAATCAATTATCAAATACCGTTAAGTGTGGATTCCACTATACAAAATTAAATTTGAACCACATATTTTCTTTTTAAATATTTTTCTATATTTGAATTCTTGATATCTAACATTAGCCCGTAAACTAGTGATTCAACACAGTTGCATCCTTTGATTTGGTTGAAGTTTTGGTACAAATCATATAACATATACAAAGCAGCATTCTTAACAATGCTGTTTCCATATAACTAAACCTCTTCAATAGTCAAAGTAAACAACCCCCTCTTTATCATGAATATGTTTGAAACTCTTAAGCCATGTAGAGCAAACCCAAAGCTATTGATCATAGAGGTGAATGAATAGGAAATGAACACATTATTGAATTTTGACTACGCACTTTGCAAAATCACTAATGGTCTGTCTGACTTTGTAAAAGATGCTGATCTCAAAAGTCAATTTTTGAATCACTAGGTTCAAACTATAATTTTTTTTTTTAAGACTGGAATAATATTTATGTTTAAATGTCATTTATTTATGCAAGTATTATTTATTTGTCTATTTTACCACCACCAATTGCGGCTGTTGATCACTGCCGACTTTTTTTTGGCTTCAACATCTTTTTTCAAAATATTTTTATCACAAAAAAAGATTAATCTGTAGATTTAATATCATATCCCCTATAAATATGGATTTCTCAAAAATAAATCCCTTTTTAAATAATTTTTGCAATTTCATTTTTATTTTTATTATTTTTATTTTTTTATTCTAAAAACAACCTATCTTTTATGGAACACTAAAATGTTATTTTTGATTTTTTAAAGGGTAAATTATACTTTATCCCTTTATGTTTGGTCACTTTCCTACTTTGTCTTTAAAATTTGTTTTTTTCCTTTTTTTTTTTCCTACTTTGACCCTCATATTTCAAGTTTTTCCTAATCTACTCCTAAAACTAATTTACGTTAAAAATTAGATAGAAAATGACACATTAACGGTCACGTGGCATAAAATTATTTTATTATATATAATTTACATCTCTAATATAAACTTAAACTCCAATATATATATATATATATTTTATATTATATCATAGTTATTATGCATTTTTTGTTTAATTTTGAATAGAAATTAACTTCTAGAATAAATTGGGACAAATTTAAAACATAAAGGGCAAAGTAAAAAAAGTAGTCAAATCTAAAGAGAACAAAGTATAATTTACCCTTTTTAGAGAGCCGTGGTCGCACAAAAATAATAAAAAACGTTGTTTGTTTTCAAACTTTTGATTGTTTAGTTTATGAACACACAACCAAACAAACAATCCTAAGCATTTCAGCAAATCCCTCTCCTTATGAATAAGTCCAAGCCAAACCCCTCCAATGTCCAAACAGAGGTAAGAAAGCATGGAAGCAAACAGAGCTAGTGTCTTAGTTTTACTCCTTGTGTGTGGTATGTATGCTATGCTCCTCCTCTCCATTTGTTCTATTTTCATGGCCTACTGATTTGTAGTTTCTCTTTGTTCCGATAAACTTTTTAAGATAGTATTGTAATTAACTATGTGCATGTTTTTAATAAAATTTTCACTTTGCTGATAAAAAAAACTATGAGCATGTTATGCAAAAATCATAGCTAATTAGTTTAGTACACAACATCCGCTGCTAATATCATGCTTTCGTTGTCACATCCTGTTCTTTAAGCACGAATCACAATATATCGCTCTGTAACAATACTGTTCTGTTTTTACAAAAAAAATGTTTTGGGTGTTTTGGATGCTGACAGGCATGTTTCTATTGGAGTACAACACTGCCGAAGCTTGCCCTCTGTATTGTTTGGAAGCAGACTACATGATATGCGAGTCATCAGGCAGTCAGAGGCTCAGTCCGGCATGCAACTGTTGCTTGGCAGGGAAGGGTTGCACCATTTACTACAATGATGGAACCTCTGAAACCTGCTAATGCTACAACATTGCACCCTCCTTATATATATAAATAATATTATATAATAATGAGACTACAATCAAGAGTAGTTTGTCTCTTCATAATGGTGTGTTTTGCCATCATTCTCCAAAACACTATGTTACAAGAATCTTAGTTCAAAACAAAACATACATGTGTACTAAAATACCAAGTGTACTCTCTCTTTTGTAATAAAAAATAGTTGTGCCTCTGTGCGACAAATATATATAGATGATGTTGGTGAAAATACCAGAAAAAATTATATTTTTATTGATAAATAATGCAAAGAAAAAGAGATACAAATAGATTAAGCGAAGGCACGGATATTTCGTTTTCTTTAAGGAGATCAAGCCCACTGCGGTAGGAAGAACCCAAATACCGATGCAGCAGCCACAAAACTATGACTTGTCCCCTTCAGGATATAACAGCCCGATCACTTGTCGTATGGTTCAAGCCAACTCTGCACAAGATGGTGAACCCAAAGCTCCACCAAGAAAAACACTCTTCTTTACTAGTAATCTCTCTTATATAGAAAATAGTTGGTGTGTTGGTGTAGAAAAGAATAGAAGAGAGGAACTATTTATAGGCCACTAGGATTTTACAAAATACACCAAAAAATAATAATGACCATGAACCTAAAGAAAAGGGAGAGTGTATCCAAATATTAACTCACCACCAAATTCATGAATTCTAATTAATCTCCATTCATAACAAGACAAAGGTCACTAAAGTAATGAATTTCCATTCATGAACAAGATGAGATTCATGAACAAGACAAAAGGAAATTCATGAACAAAATATATAAATAAATAAATAAATGATATTAAAATGGTCCAACAATCTTCCACCCATTTTAATATCAACAAGGACAAGAGATATTACCAAACAAAGATAGACTAGTATGTATCATGAATGTGTGCTCTGCATTGAACCTTCATTAGTGAAATAACAACCTCTACTCCAGAGTCAGTAGTGGTCTCAGACTTGAACTATGACTATTTAGGGGAAATAAAGTATTACTGCTCACACATAATAATCCAGGTGTTGACATGAGCTTTTAATGGCCAACACATTACAGCCTTGTGTTTATCTCAGTTTTCATGAGCATATTTGAGAATAAGCCTTGTTCTTATAGATATTGGCCCCACTATCATACTTACGTAGGTGAAATTTGTCAAGGATGTTCCTGTAATTGACACAGTTCACTCAACAAGAGCTACAGAATTTCATTAAGAGTATAAAAAGTCAACCCTCCAACATTACAGGACAAATGTACTTACATCATAGGGATGGATAACAAAATATTAAGGAGTGCATTTTTTACAACCACCATATGATTTATTGAACCTAGTTACAGGATCTTTGATCCCCAGGTTGGGTATCATCATACATGGTTTATAATTTTATAGGCTTCAAACCCATCCCCCTCGATGTATTCCAGACCCTATCTTCGCCAAGGCCTTGGTTAACGGATCCGCAAGATTATCACAAGATCTTACATAATTCACAGTTATGATGCCATTACTCAAATAGAATCTCACATTACTGTGTTTCCTTCGAATAGGTTTGGATTTACCATTATAAAAATGGTTGTTCACTCTACCAATAGCAGTAGTGCTATCATAACGAATTAACACAGGAGGAATTGGTTTTTCCCAAAAAGGGATTTCATGCAACAAATCTCTCAACCAATTCGCTTCCTCACATGCTGAAGCTAAAGCTATGAGCTCAGCTTCCATTGTAGAATTAGCAATTATAGTCTGTTTTTTAGACTTCCAACATATAGCACCACCACCTAAGGTAAAAATAAAACCCAAGGTACAGAGATAATCACCTGACAAAGTGTTCTAATCGGCATCACTATATCGCTCAAGTACCGCAAGATACTTGTTATAAAACAAATCATAATTTTTGGTACCAGATAAATATCTCATAATTCTTCCCATGACTAGCCAATGATCTCGACTTGGCTTGCTAGTAAACCTGCTAAGTACTCCAACAGCATATGCAATGTCAGGTCTAGTACAGTCAGTAGCATATCTCAAACTACCAATCATGCTAGCATATTCCTTTTGATTAATCACTTCTTTTTCATTTGTTATAACAGATAAATGTATGCTTGCATCAAAAGGAGTAGCAACATGTTTATAGTCTAGAAAGTTATATTTCTTTAAAATTTTCTCAACATAATGCGATTGATCAAGAAAAATGCCATCCTTAGTCTTGGTAATTTTAATTCCCAAAATAAAATTGGCTTCACCAATATCTTTCATATCAAAGTCGCTATTAAACATATTCTTAGTCTCATTTATAATATGCAAATTAGAGCCAAAGATAAGTAGATTATCCACATATAGGCTAATAATCACATGTGCATTCTTACAAGTTTTATAATATATGCACTTATCACATTCATTAGTCTTATAGTCATTCTCAAGCATGCAAGAATCAAATTTCTCATGCCACTGTTTAGGAGATTGTTTTAAACTATAAAGGGATTTAGTTAGCTTACACACCTTGCTTTCTTGGCCAGGCTCCACAAAGTCTTCGGGTTGGTCCATGTAAATCTCCTCATCTAGATCTCCATTTAAAAATACTGTTTTCACATCCATTTAATGAATTTTTAAATCATGAATTGTAGCCACTGCTATTAACAGTCTAATGGATGTAACTCTAATAATCGGAGAAAAAGTATCAAAGAAATCAATATCAACTTGTTGCTTAAAACCTTTAGCGACAAACCTCGGTTTATATTTATCTATAGTTCCATCCGGTTTAAGTTTTTTACGAAGGACCCATTTACACCCAATAGTTTTACAACCTGGAGGTAAATCCACTAGCTTCCATGTTTTATTTGAAAGTAGTGAATCTATCTCATCATTTACAGTCTCTCTCCAGAAAATAGCATCAGGTGATGATACAGCTTCTTGCATCGTAAGAGAATTTCTTCCACATTGTAAAGATAATAGCCAGGGCCAAAATCTTTTTCAACTCTAGCTTGTTTACTCCTCCTTGGTTGAATTTGCGAATTTTCTTGTTTTTGAAAAACTTGAGATGGAGTAGAAGAGTTAGGCACAGACAAAATATTTTCAGAAATTATTTGAGCACCACTATTTTTAGATTTGAAAGGAAATTTATTTTCATGAAAAATAGCATCACCTGATTCAAAAATAATATTATTTTCCATATCAAAAAATCTATAAGCTGTACTATGCAACGCATACCCAAGAAAAACACAAGTGGTATCTCATTCACCCAATTTAGGTCGTTTAGGATCTGCAAGCCTCACAAAAGCTAAACAATCCCAAACCCTGAAATAACATAGATTTGGTTTATGTCCCCGCCACAACTCATAGGGCATGTTTGATTTGGTGGATTAGAGCATGGGATTGGGATTATTAATCCGTGGGCCCAATTATCCTATATTTGTTTTAACATTTTGGTTTAGGATTATTAATCCAATGGATAATTAATCCAACAAATTTGTAGGATTATTAGTAATGGGGTAGGGGTAAGATTATTAATCCAATAGATATTAATCCAATTGGATAGTGAATACCACACTAATTTAATAGGATTATTAATACTTCACTATTAATCTTGTGAATCAAACATGACCATAAGGTACAATTTTAGTCTTTTTGTGTGGCACTCTATTTATCACATGGCACAGCTATCAAAATAGCATCGCCCCAAAGATTTAAGGGAGCACCTGAATCAATAAGCATAGCATTCGTTAAGTCAATTAACATTCTATTTTTTCTTTTAGCTAGCCATTAGATGAAGGTGAATATGGTGGAGTAGTCTCATGAATAATTCCCAATGATTGAACAAAAGAGTTGACTCAAAGAGATTCATACTCTCGGCCTCTATCACTTCTAATTCTCTTAATCTTTTTACCAAATTGATTTTCCACTTCAAGAAGAAATTCTTTAAATTTCTTAAAAGCATCACTTTTATTTTTTAATAAATATACATTTTTGTATTTTGAAAAATCATCAATAAAAGTGATAAAATATCGATTACCACCCCGAGTTAAAATTTCTTCAAACTCACACAAATCAGTATGAAATAATTCTAACAATTCGGTATGTTTTTTAACACTTTTATGAGGCCTCTTGGTAATTTTTGCTTAACTGCAAACTTCACATTTCTCAAAATCTTTTGTTACCTTAGGAATTAATCCTAAACTACTCATGATTCCCACATATTTACTGTTAATATAACACAAGCGAGCATGCCAAAAATTAATAGAAGATAAAGTGTAAGTTGTGTCATAGTAATCATAAAATTAATCAGCAAGAACTTTTCTTTTCCACCTCTTAAAATGAACCCCTTGAACTTGAAAGGCTTGTTGAGATCTCCAATTCCATCATTGGTTTTTTTGGTACTTGTTCCATAATTGATCTCCTTAAAATTGTTGGTGAAAATGCCAGAAAAAATTATATTTTTATTGATAAATAATGCAAAGAAAAAGAGATACAAATAGATCAGGCTGAGGCACAAATATCTCGTTTTCTTTAAGGAGATCAAGCCCACTACGGTAGAACAAACCCAAATACCAATGCAGTAGTCACAAAACTATGACTTGTCCCTCAAGGATACAACAACCCGACCATTTGTCGTATAGTTCAGGCCAACTCTGCACAAGATGGTGAGCCCAAAGCTCCACCAAGAAAAACACATTTCTTTTCTAGTACTCTCTCTTGCATAGAAAATAGTTAGTGTGTTGGTGTAGAAAAGAGTAGAAGAGAGGAACTATTTATAAGCCACTAGGACTTTACAAAATACACCAAAAAATAATAATGACCATGAACCTAGAGAAAAAGGAGAGTGTATCCAAATATTAACTCACCACCAAGTTCATAAATTCTAATTAATCTCCATTCATGAACAAGACAAAAGGTCACCAAAGTAATAAATCTCCATTCATGAACAAGGCAAAAGGAAATTCATGAACAAAATATATAAATAAATAAATAAAAGATGTTAAAATGGTCCAATAGATGTCTATGCATCTTTCATATCCATTCATGGTTTCATGAGTTCCAATTCCAAATTAGTGAATGTATAAGGTCGTGTTTGGATGGTAGATTTGATAAGGGAAATGAAAATGAAAAAGGAAACAAAATCACACTTTTTGTTTAGTTATATCGGAAAATAGAGGGAAAAAGAAAGTGAGAGAGAAATGAAATAAGAAATGTTATGTTTTTATTATTGGTAATCCCGTTTGACAAAACTCCTTTTAGTTGTGATTGTATTTGATCTTTTATTTCAGTGAGGCTATGAGTTTTTAGATGTGAATCCAACCCGAATTATGCCTTGCAGAGATGTTTCAGAACTTAATTCTTTCATGTTTTCCACTTCGCTAACTATGTCAGGGATCGAGTGGAGAATCTTTGGTTCCAGAAGTTTGAACTGTCTGCAAAAATAACCAATCATTTCTGAGCCTCCATAATGACCACACCACTGCAATAGGAATTACATTTCAGATTCTGAGCTCCTTCTTTCTGAACTTGAAGCCAAACCACCAATGAAACAACTTATTTACAGCGCTAGGGGAAACCTACTGAGTTCCCCACCAATCAAGTACAACACACCATATCTTCCAAGCAAATGGATAGAGCAACAGAATATGATTAAGATTTTCAGGCTCAGAATTACAAAACAAACACCAGGGATTAGAAGTACCCCCTAACACATCAATCCTTTGAAGGAAATCAGAAGTCTTAAGTCTACCTCTCCATACCAACCAAAATAGAAGTTTGGCTTTCGGAGGAGCTACATTGTTCCAAATAAATTTTGATAACTCCACAACATGACCCCCATCAGTTTGAAGCCACCCATACAATGATCTGACTTAAAAGATTCCAGAGGGAGATGCCAACCATCTGATATGATCCTGTAGCTCGACTTTTTCGCGTCCCCCCTTTCAAGAGGTCCGAAATATAGCCAAACAGTTCGGACTCCCGCAGTTCTGAATCTAATCTCACAAGTGCAATGTGAAATTGATAAACACCAAAGAGTCCAAATCCGACAAATCTTTTGGAAAATCGATTTTGAATCGAATTGCCAAAAATGGACTACTTTGCTAGATATAGAGTCGCCACCTAAATATTTTTGGAAAATTTAAGAAACCCATGACTTGCGCCAAAGGCCATGTGTCCGTTATCACCAAGATTGTCTTGGCTCGGGAACTTAGGTACGAGAGGGGAAGGTCATGAATACATTTGAGCACCCTCGCTCGCCCGATCAAAATCGGGCTCTACTAATCATGATATGAATCTTATGTATATTATATGCTCTTGTTCCGGTTTATTAGGCTAGCATTACTATGTGATGCGCACATACAAAAGTATAGACTAACTTTGCAAAAATTGGAATATTTTGAGTCATGTTTGTTTTGAAAATTGTTTCGAAATATGTACCACTTGAAAAAGTGATCGCATATGAATATTACTCAAATTATTCCAATTTAAGCAATTAGTCTTTATCCACAGACATTCAAACAATTATAGCATCTAAGCATTTAGCCTCATGGAAATCATGCTAAACATGGCAACAATCACACACATGCGATATGCTAAAGCGAGTAAAGGCTCACCTACTACTCCAAGCCAAAAGAGAAATGAGTTAGAAAAATGCGTAATTCCTAACTTATGCAATATGACTGATACAACACATGTGATATGTAATTAATAGGCTCGGCTACTAATATGGCATATGAATCAATGAAATAGCATATGATCTAAGCATGTATTCAAAGAAGTGTAAGCAATAACAATGCAGGTAGAATGATGAACCGAGCCTCGGTGCATGCAATATAAATGGATGCAAATATAAATATGGTAATTGAAACATGATGTTCCTAAGCTAACCATCATAAGCTAGTAAATAAAAGGGAGAAAGATGTGGGGTTAAAAGACATACACATTATTACAATATTGTGCACTCACGAAGGAGAGTCCAAATAAACTAACTAGCTAATTAACTAACTAATTAAAGCTAATTATTACAAAACAAATGAAATTAGCTAATTACTTAACTAATTATTACAACAACAAATGAATCAACTAATTATTCTAGTTAATTAAATTACAACACTTGAACAAAATTAGTTAGCTACAACTAATTAATTACAACAGATAGTTAATCTAAATATTTAAACTTTAAATAAGCTCAGAATGTGAAGGATGCTTATGCACGTGCTCGGTTTCGACCCGAAATGCCACTATTTTGCTTTCGGAAGCCTCTGTTGCATAGGGAACACATACACTGTTGCCCACTTCCAGAATAACTTTGCTTTGCCTGAAGGACACACTGCTGAATTTTGCATTGGTGGTTGGCCGACTAGTGATGAAGGTTGCCGGCCACTAGTGATGGCCGACCGGCCATCAAAAGTGGTCTACAGGCCACCTGTCGGCCATGGAAAGTGGCCTGCCAGCCACTGCTACCCAGTTCTCCTTATTGTAACAGAGGATAAACAGAGCACATACAGGGTATTTCAAGGGTTTGTTTGCACAACTCACCCTCCTTTTTATGAGCAAATCAAAGGAGTTATGAATTTGGTTCACAAACCACCAACTCAAGCAGTTTCATTGCATGATGGCTTATGAACCAAAGTGTGCAATTTCAATAAATGCAACAAAATAAGACTCTAACCTCCTCCCTTTCATGAGTTGATCAAGGAAAGTGGTGACCTTGGATACTTGAATCATTTCATCACTTAATGAGTATGAAATGGCCCAAGTTTCCATGCGTTCAATTAATGTCCGATTGAACACAACAAGTTATTATCGTACACAATTTTAGTCCCAAGTTTTAATTACTCCATTTTAGTTACCTTTCCACGTTTAATCAATTGAGTCCCAAAGGGTGAGATTAAGTCCTCTAATGGAAAGAGGGCTCAAACTAAAAGTTGTTTTAAACATGACACCTCGATCTCATGCTCTTAACAAACAAGTAGTTTGCACCACTTTCAAAGCAAAACAAAATGCCAAGAAAGGAGGGAGGTTATAGAGATTATTAGTGTTGAAAATGGGTAAGAAAAGCATAAATAAATGCTATCAGCTCAAAGGAGAAAGTGTCTAAGCCTAGAACACCAAACTCATGAGGACTATTACACCACAACCATGCAAAACAAAGCTCAAATATAACCAACAGCCAAAAACAGTGCAAAAACAGTCTAAAATAAGTCCTAAAACATGCTGGAATTGAGCCAAAAAAAATTTAGATTAACATGCTAAAACATGGCACAAACTAGGCTAGTGAGCAAACACAAGGAGGATAGGCCAACCCCTCCAAATTTAGACTTCAAAACATGATTTTGGCCACTGAAATAACTCTAAAATTCAGTATTTAAAAGCTCAAAAAAAGGTGACAACAAGGTGGGAAACAAAAGGGTAAAGGCCTTGGAAGCTAGGTAGAAGGAATAGCGAGCCACCCCTCCATCCTTATTGGCCTTAAACCACAAGTTTCTGCGCAAAATTTTAGAGTTTAGACAGTCCAAAAACAACCCAAAAATAGTAAAAAAATGTGCTGGAATGAAGACAAAAGTGGCTAAAATAATAAGCTAAAACATGGAGCAATTTAAGCTAGTAAACAAGCCAAAGGAAGGGTGGCTAACCCCTCCATTTGTGGGACTTCAAAACCACTTTTTAGCCTCTGAAAACCTCTGAAAATCAGTGATAAAACCTCAAAAATAGTTGATGAAGAGATGGGAAACACAAGTGTAAAGGCTTAGAGAACAAGGTTCAAAGAAGGGTGATTAATCCCTCTACCTTTAATAGCCTTAAACCACAAGCTTTAGCCCATAAAAACGGTCCAAAAACACTTCAAAATCAGCAAGAAAAGATAGAAAAGAAGTAGTGCAAAGATGCTCAAAGCTATACCTCTTAAAGAAGAATAACACTTTTGTTCACAAACTAACAAGTTCTCACTTTCAAGGGCTGAAATTTGGAATCAATAATCTCAGCAAGGAGAGCTCCAATATTGGTTTAAGAAGTATAGAGAGAGGGTGTATAGGTTACAAGATTGAGATGGAGAGAGAATTTCATGTTTTGGAACTTTTGAAATTTTTTTTAACCTTAAACCATGAAGGAAGGTCCCCTTTATATAGAAAAATAGCCCCTCAGGTAAAAAATATCAAGCTTGGAACAGCTGGAGCTTTTGGAGGACAGCTGGCCGAAAATATCTAGTTTTTTCACTAGTGTCCGGCAGGCCAGAAGTGTGCACTGCTGGCCATTAAAAATATGCTTCCAGGTTCAACTTCAAATGAGCATATCTCCTTCATCCGGACTCCTTTTCAGGTCATTCTTAAGTCTAAATTGAAAGCCCCGGAAGTCTAGTTTTCAATGGTGGTAGCCTCACATCTAAATTCTAAGTGTGTAAAGAGATATGCCTAGTTTAGGGAATGTTGCTCAGTTTTGGTCTTAATCGGGTTGATGCCTGACTTTAAACAGCCAAATCTCCCTCATCCAGACTTGGCTTTAGGAGATTCTTGAGTCTAAAATGAAACTCCGGAAGTCTACTTTCCAATGGTGGTGGCCTCACAACTAAAGTCTAAGTGCACAAAGAGATAGGCATGATTTAGTGAGGCTGCCCAGTTCTCTTTAACGGTTTCAAGCCCAACTTCTTCCCTAACTAGTTTTCTTTCCTCTCCTCCAATTTTCTTCAACTCCAAACCTATAAATAAGAGGTTTAAAATGATTTTTCAAAGAGTTCACCTCTCTTCCATTTATTTCCACTTTGGCCTTGCGGTTTACTGAAAAGTGCAACGTTTAACGAAATGCGAGTCTCAGAACATCATAGAAACATTTTCAAAAATATTTTGAAAGAGAGGGTTTTAAGGTCTAAAATAGTTTCGGTCCAAAATAGGGTGTAAGGTTAGGATTTTGAAGCTCTACTTGTTGAAGAAATTGAAAGTTTGTACAACATAACTCTCATCATTAATTGATCAACTTGAGGCGCCCAAGTCTTAACGACAGTAAAAAATGAAGTGTCTACAGTTATCCTCTTTGACAGAGCTCGAAGTCATGAAATGACGCGAGTGAATGTGAAAGTCCAAAGACGACCCATTTTGACATGGCTGTAAGACTTGGGCAAACAAACAAAATGCAGATATAGTTGGTTGAACCCGAGGGTTGCCTACGTATCCCGTTGTAAGGAATCAAACCAGCGTAGTTCAAGGGCAGAATGCGAAATGATACACAATATAACAAAGCATTGTAATGATATACAATGTAACGAAATAATCAAACCACAAGCAGTGCATAACACACAAATATCATAAAGAAAGAGAGATGCAAAATTGAACTACATTTTATATAGAAAAGAAATGAGCACAGCCAAATGACGCCTAACACAGGCTAAGTGCCTACATACTCAATACTGGCCTTACCACAGCATGGATGCTTACACATAACAGAACCATGTTTTAATGTGAAAAGGGTGTGAGCACATGCAAAACTATGTTTTTCATAGAAAGAGAAAGAGTACAAGTAATTGGGTGGTATGATATAGGTGAGGAATGATCTGTTGGGGAAAGATAATGATCCTAAATGTTGAATGAAACAAAACAAAGTACAATGCAATAGATGCGATGGATGCAGTGAATAAGGCGCGCAAGCCGAACCACATTTTACCTAGAAAAGGCATGGACACAAAACAGACCACGTCTAACACAGAAAAGGTATTGACACCCTCAATATTGGTCTCAGCGTAGCACGGGTACTGACACATGACAAAACCATGCTCTAACGAGGGAAAGGTATGGGCACATGCCAAACTAAGCTTAACATGGAAAGGATGCAGGCGATAAAATGGTATGATGTAATGGATAATGTAATAGATGAATATGGTGACATACTCCAACCATGCTGGAATTGTGAGAGGAGGATGAACAAATCCCAAGCACGCTGAAATCGTGTGAGGAAGGAGACACTCAAACCACGCTGAAAATCGTGAGAAAAGGTCCTGAGAAAACTGCCCAGGGTCGCGTTCCACATGTCCTAAGATAAATTCTAAACATGTTGAAATTGTGTGACGAAAGGAACACTCAAACTACGCTGAAATCATGAGAAGAGGTCCTAAGAAAACCACTCAGGGGCGCGTTCCACACGTCCTGAGATAAATTCCAAACACGCTGAAATTGTGTGAGGAAAAGAATACTCAAACCACGATGAAATCGTGAGAAGAGGTCCTAAGAAAACCACTCAAGGGCGCGTTCCACGTGTCCTAAGATAAATTCCAAACACGCTAGAAATCATGTGAGGAAAAGAACACTCAAACCATGTTGAAATCGTGAGAAGAGGTCCTAAGAAAACCACTCAAAGGTGCGTTCCACGTGTCCTGAGATAAATTCCAAACACGCTGAAATCATATGAGAAAAAAAACACTCAAACTACGCTAAAATCGTGATAAGAGGTCCTAAGAAAACCACTCAGGGGCGCGTTCCACGCATCTTGAGATAAATTCCAAACAGGCTGAAATCGTGTGAGGAAAAGAACACTCAAACCACACTGAAATCATGAAAAGAGGTCCTAAGACGATGTGATGGATGCAAAGAGTATGATAAGATTGTGCGATAGATGCACAGGAAATGCAGTAAACAAACAAAGCGGCACTTTAGAAAGTACCTCATGGGGTGAGTGGCGATGAACCACTTTACTCTGATGGGGATCTCCCCATTGTGTTTTCGAACTCTTACCTTCAACTCACAGTTCAACGGCCCTCAAATGGTGACAAGGGGTAACCTCTGCATAAAAGCCACGGATGCCGCTTTTCTTCCTGATCATATTCACAACTTTCCCTATTCTCTAATGGGGTGACAGACTAGGTTGGTTCAGTATCTAGAATTGAGGTGCACACATGCTATCTCAATCTATGGGGCTACCATACAGATTTTAAGCCGGGGATACACCCTTGGGTATTTAAACTAGACTTGAGTCTCGAAAATTCCAAATCTTTGTTTTTGGGCATCGCTATTCGAACTCTAGTTTCACCATCGCAGTTGGTCTCCTAGGAACTCATTGTAAACATAGCCAAGATGCCTCTGGCAGGGAATAGTGTTCGAGGATAGCACTTTGATCACCATTCTGGCTTGAAGCAGGCTTGAGCATGAGCTTGAGGTAGAGGTAGAGGTACACTAATACTTCGGAGAAAAGACAGGCCTGAGAAGGTGCATTCGGAATGCAACCTAGGAAATTGCTGAAGTTGAAACAAACTCAGATACTTCGTTTTTCTCCCTTTTCTTTTGCTT
Organism: Camellia japonica; assembly: GCA_030407325.1. Lineage (NCBI taxonomy): Eukaryota > Viridiplantae > Streptophyta > Magnoliopsida > Ericales > Theaceae > Camellia > Camellia japonica. Next base: position 96,087,657 of record JAPPVO010000016.1, read on the forward strand.
TGCAGTCCGGAACCTATGTAGCTTCAGATAGGTCTTTGTTTGGTTGCTCTTTCTTTTGATCAAGGGTGGACCCTGCAGTTTATAAAAGAATGAATTTGTTTTGTACATCATGTTGGGAATGACACAACATTCTGAGCACAACACGGTTTTTTTTTTTTTTAAATTGAAATTGAGAATGAATTCTTAACCGGGTATTGAGCCTACAACTGACCATAGTACACCACATGACTCAACAAAGGAAAAACAAAGAAAAAAAACAATCTAAACACGTCTATTTACACTCAAAACGACTTAAAACAAGAATCAAGACAAACAAAAGCAACAAACACAACACTTGGATGCTAACCACTGGTGGGAGACCTCTCAGTTCATGGGGAGCCCACTGCTTCTCCAGGTATTGTTTCCCACCATTTCTTATTTTTGATTCTCGTATCACTTTGGCACTCAATCTCTATTTTCTCTGAAAAGCCCTTTCCTTACTTTTTCTCTCATCGCACATTTCTCTATTCTTTAATTTCTCTTATTTTTTATCCCTTCCCAGGTTTGGTTGATGGATAACCTGGAAGTTGTGGACCTTATGAGGGGGTTCGAATATCCAGCATTCGTTCTTTGCACTTAGTTTGATACCTCACTACTTGGAGGATGAGAGAGTTTTTTGGCCTCTGCTGCTAGCCTCAGCTATGCCCTTTCTGGCGAGTACGTTGATAACGGGGAAAAGACAAAAAACCTGACTCGACTGTGCCCCTAGTTCATCATTTTGACCATTTTTTGTTTTTTGGCTTTCTGTTAAAACAATTTTGACAACATGAGAGTTAATTAACATGCTTGTTCAACTTTCTACTTTGAAATCATGTAAGTCAGGTTGTGAGCACTGAAAATTTTTCTTTTTGGGTCCAAGAAATGGTCCAATTTTGGAAAAATGAATAATTTTCAAGAGAATTAGTCATTCACATTAAAAATCCTCAAAAACTATTTTTGCAAATGGCCACTGCTCAACCAACGAGGAATTAACTCTTGAGGTGCACAACCTCAGGTCGGAACTTGATTTGTCTTGCAGCTGAATCGTCTAACGGAATAGGACAACCGAATTTGAACAAAGATGAGCACGAAGATGAGCCAATTTGCACATTGAGAGGATAACTGAGTTTGAATAAGGATAAGCCATTCAACATGGATGAGACCAGCAGGTTGAAAATAGTTGGGGCCAAACTTTAGGATGAAGTTGCCTACGTGTCCCAAAAATGGGAATCAAGCCATATGTAGTTCCGGGTTGAGGTTCACTCGGGTGTTGACACTCTTCTTTTAGACTCTAACTTTTTCCAAGGCCGCCATTTCAGGTTTTCAACCTTGTGAGCTCTATTTTTCCTCTTCATTTTTCTTTTTTCTTTTCTCTTTCTTCTTCTTTTTTGCTTTGTTTTCATTCATTCATTTTTTTATTTCTTTTTCTTTTTTTCTTGCTCTAACTTTTGCTTGGGTTGTCCTTCTGGGTTTTCGGCTCAGCGAGCCCCTCAAGGATAGAAAAGTTAACTTGTCTATGTCGATTGAGCGTAGGATCTCTAAGCCATCTGAATCCACGAGAATGGTTGCTGTTCTTGACTAAATAGTCTTGATGACGTAAGAGCCCATCCAATTGGATTTGAATTTGCTCCTAGTGTCGTGGATAGGAACTTGACTGTCCTTTAGTCATAAATTTTCTTCTCTCAGATTTTGGATTTGGCTTTCTTGCCGATCTCATTGGCTTGGGAAATGACCCAATTTTGACTCTTCGAGCATTTCTGACCTTTTTGCCCTTAGTTCAAGGGCTGCTTCTAATCCAGCTATGCAAGCTTCCTTTGATCACATCTGACCTTATTGACCCTAGTTCAAAGGCTGCTTCCAATCCGACTAGGCAAACCTCGTTTTGAATCAAGGTTCAAGGTTTGAAAGCAAAGGGGTCGAGTCTTGAGGCTGAGAGTGATCCTATGCTGTACAATCTCAAGATCAATTCCAGGCATGTCTTCGTAGAACCACGTAAAACATTTTTGAAATTCTTTTAATAAAGCGACTAATCATCATGCTTTTCTGAAGACAATGTAGAACCAATCTAGATCAAGCCAGGATCTTTCTCAGTACTCACATTAATAGACATGGTCTCATTCATGATGGGCTTAGCACGCCTTTCTTCCTCTTAATCGATCAAATTTTTGCAAATCCCAAGGAATTCCTTTCTTTTTGTTTTCACCATAGTTTCGGAAATAGTTTTGAAAGAAAAACTTTGGTCAATGCAATGATTTAAAGGCACAGTAGAAGTAAGTGGAAAAGTACTGTCATTTCATTCAGATCTTCTGGTGCAACTGGCTCAATGGTAGAAACAGACTCAAAGAGTGAAAAAGACAAACACAAAACAAGAAAATGATGCTCGAGTTAACACGCCTGAAATCACCAACCTCCGACACAATAAGACTGACTCAATACAACAAGACTGACTTAATAGAAAAAGACTGACTCAATGCCGAAGTCCGAAAGTAAAATAAACAGCATTTTCAAAGTGCTAAAAAGTGCGTGCCATCCACCACATCTGGAGTAAAATGAGCGCTATCAACAGGTGGTTCATTCCCGATCACATAGTCACATTATCCCCCTAGTTCATCGATCCAGTATCGATAGACTTTATAAGACCCGGTGGAGTGATGACCTTATTGTCAATCAGATCTTGAACTTCATGGCGAAGACGAAAATAATCGTCAGTGTCATGGCCGGTTTGTTGATGGAAGGCACAGTACTTGGCAGCCTTATACCTGGATGGAAGGGGATTAGGGAGAGGCTGAGGGTCAAGGGTTTTGAGATGGCCTGTCCTATGAGGATTTGGAGAGCTTTGGACAAGGTCATGTAAAGGGGACTGAAGGTGCGGTTACCAGTCCTGACAGGATTGACAGAGGGGTTGGCAAGTATTGACTAGGTTTGATGACCTCTTATGCGTGTAGGATTGGAGCTGAGAGGGATGTTTCTAGTACGACAACCCTTTTCATGGTTTATCCCTAGATTCAAAATGCTCCCAACCTGAGTGACAAAAGTGTCATCCATAGTTTTTGCAACAACTGCAAGCACTTGCTGCTTGTTTAGCCCTTTGCCCTTCAAAGCCTCAATAGCCCACTGAAGATGTTCATAGGGATCAATGCTTGCCTCGGCCTTGTTTTTGCCCCTTGCCTCCACTTTGCCAAGGGATTGGATCTCTATATCGGAGCAAAGCCCAGTTGTTGTTGACATGCCATCACCCAGACTTGAGATAGCTTCAAGTTGATCATTTTCAATTACAGCCCGCTCCAAGATTGGGGAGCCTTTTGGCGTGAAATTTCTAGCATGTGATGTGGTCGATGATAGAGCCAAAATCCCAAAGGCTAAATCTGTCACTATTCTTTGAAGATCTTCAATCATACTCATTAACTCAGAAGTAGTGGATTCATGGGTTTCAGATGATTGGGGTTCAAGTGCATCCATCATACACAAGTCCATGCTTTCTGGAATGAACACCTCAGGCTTGGTTAAATGCGTCAGGGTGATGTATATACTGGGGTTGTAGGTGGATGGTAGTGTATGGATTAGGTTGGGTTGTGAAGATGATGGGTTAGTAATGGCTTGAGGTCCTTTTGGTGGAACTATGATTTCTTCGTCAATAAGATCGTGAATCTTATGACGGAGGTAGATGTAACGGTTTGTATCAAGATCGTGCTGCCAATGATAGACACAGTATTTAGCAAGGTCATATCTTGGTGGAAGAGGATTTGGGAGGGGTCGGGGTTCTAAGAGCTCTGGATACCCTTTTTCTAGCAGCATTTTCGAGGCTTGAGAGAGATTCATGTAAAGAGAATGGAAATTTCAGGCATAGGGATGAGTTGAAGTGGTGGATTTTTGGCTATTGATGGGAGTGGTGATAGTGTTTATTTCTGAGCATTTCGCAACTGTGCTACCATTGAAGCTGCAAACAACATTCCTCCTCATAGGTTCATTGCCTTTCACAATGATCCCTTGCCTGATGGCATCTTCGATTTGAACCTCAATTTCATGGAGGTCTTAAAGTTGAATAATGGGAGGGCTATCATTTTCTATAATAGCCTTTCATGCAGATTTCTAACAATGATACAGACTTACTCTTTCTCTGGAGGCCTGCTTGCCATCATAGCCGCCTTTTCTCTCTAGCGAATAATAAACTTTGAAAAGCCCTCCTTTAGTTCCTGACGCGTTACCTTAAGATCACGAGTTGTGACCTCGATCTACGTGTTGTAGGAATATTGGGCAGCAAAGGATTCGACCAACTCATGCCAGCTCTATTTCACAGAGTCCTCCAATTTAGCATACCAGATGGTAGCTATTCCAGACATAGTTTGACTGAATAGTGACAACTTTTGTACTCGGGTCAAACCCATTGGTCGTAGGATATCAGAAAACAGATGCAAATGCACCATCGAATCTCCAGAGCCATCGAAGCGGTCAATATGCGGCATCTTGAACCGCTCCGGTAAGGTAACCGCCGATTTAGTGTGCCCATCTTTGATGTGTAGAATAGAGTTGACCCCTTGTGCCTTTTTGAACAGCTTTTCCAGCTTGTTGACTTTGAGTGCAGTTAGATCAACCTCGAGTTTGAACGGTGCCTCGGTTTGATACACCAGGGCTCTGGAAGTTTGTGCTGGGATGGGTTCTGCCTGGACTGGGAGAATCGAAACACCCTCGGTTTGTAGATCTTGAGCAGTGGCAGCATTGGCTATGGTACCGGGCACAGGGATAGCTGCGGTGGGTACATGTGATGCAGAGGCCGCTGTTGGCTGCAGTTGCTGTTGTTGTAGGCTAGTTATAACCTCGGCTTGACGAGTCACGTCATGTTGGAGGGAGTCAACTGTTTGCTGCAGATGGAGTAATAATCCCTCCAAATTTTTGGAGGCTGAGCCATGATAGGGGTAGATGCCCGGGATGAGCTGAACGAAGGTAATCTAAATGGTGAATGTTGGAACATTGGAACTGGTGAACCCTATATGGCCCTTTTCGTCTCGCCATCGGTGAAAGTGAACTAAGCACTGGCTGCCTTTGAACTAGGTCCCTGACCTTACCAAGTCTATCGACACGAGTCCAGAGTACCTGGGGGATATTGGAGCCTTCTGAAGCTATGGTTCCAAGACTACCTAGCAAAAGAGAAAACAGACAGCACCTCAGCCCAATTTCACTAGGACAGATATGATCACAGCTAAGTGACTATACTCCGCACTAAATTCTGCCCCAAAATAGATACCAACTTTGCGACTGATATGCACATTCCTATACAGTTTCACTATAAAGTACATACTAGTTAAGTGAGAGCCAAAACACCCCTATGAGAGGGGTAAGGTTACCCTGTCCTAGTTTCGTCAGAACTAGGTTCACTGTTCAAACAAAGCGGTTTCACGCAATCTTGCATTTCGGTTAAGCATCATGTCCTAGTTTGGAATAGTCTCTATGGCTTTTGATATGCAACTAGGCCAAATGGTCAAAAAGGGTACCTCGACAAGACTACCTAATATATCTCTCACACCTAACATCGAGAAGTGAAAGGAGGATCAAACAGTACAGCGGTAGTCCAGATCTAAGGGTTGTGTTGCCACCGTGGCAGAGCCCGCGACCGGTCAGCCTTTTGGCAAGCTTTTAGGCAAGCCTCTGGCAAACTGTCCAGGAATAGCAGATGACAAACACAGTGACTTAAATGCACCAATGCAAAGAAACATATAAGTGTAAATAAAATTTCATATCATAAATTTCAAGTCAAGTTCTCTAATTTCCCCAATGAAGTCACTAGAAACTGTAGCTCGACTTTTTCGTGCCCCCCCTTTCGAGAGGTCCAAAACATAGCCATACAGTTCGGACTCTCGTGGTTCTGAATTAATCTTACAAGTGCAATGTGAAATTGATAAACACCAAAGAGTCCAAATCTGACAAATCTTTTAGAAAATCAATTTTGAATCAAATTGCCAAAAATGGACTGTTTTGCCAGATACAGAGTCGCCATCTAAATATTTTTGGGAAATTTAGGAAACCCACGACTCGTACCAAAGGCCACGTGTCCGTCATCACCAAGATTGTCTCTGCTTGGGAACTTAAGTACGAGAGGGGAAGGTCATGAATACATTTGAGCACCCTTGCTCGCCCGATCAAAGATCGGCCTCTACTAATCATGATATGAATCTTATGTACATTATATGCTCTTGTTCTGGTTTATTAGGCTAGCACTACTATGTGATGCTCACACACACAAGTATAGACTAACTTTGCAAAAACTGAAACATTTCGAGTCATGTTTGTTTTGAAAATTGTTTCGAAATATATACCACTTAAAAAAGTGATCGCATATGAATATTACTCATATTATTCCAATTCAAGCAATTAGCCTTCATCCACAGGCATTTAAATAGTTATAGCATCTAAGCATTTAGCCTCATGGCAAGCATGCTAAACATGGCAACAATCACACACATGCGATATGCTAAAGCGAGTAAAGGCTCACCTAGCACTCCAAGCAAAAGAGAAATGAGTTAGAAAAATGTGTGATTCCTAACTTATGCAATATGACTGATGCAACACATGCGATATGCAATTAATAGGCTCGGCTACTAATATGGCATATGAATAAATGAAATAGCATACGGTCTAAGCATGTATTCAAAGAAGTGTAAGCAGTTACAATGCAGTTAGAATGATGACCGAGCCTCGGTGCATGCAATACAAATGGATGCAAAAGCATGAAATATGTTAATCGAAACATGATATCCCTAAACTAACCATTATAAGATAGTAAACAAAAGGGAGAAAGATGTGGGGTTGGAAAACATACACATTATTACAACATTGCGCTCTCACGAAGGAGAGTCTGAATAAACTAACTAGCTAACTAACTAATTAAAGCTAATTATTACAAAACAAATGAAATTAGCTAACTACTTAACTAATTATTACAACAACAAATGAATCAACTAATTATTCTAGTTAATTAAATTACAACACTTGAACAAAATTAATTAGCTACAACTAATTAATTACAACAAATATTTAATCTAAATATTTAAACTTTAAATAAGCTCGAATGCGAAGAATGCTTATGCACGTTCTCGGTTTCGACTCGAAATGCCACTGTTTTGCTTCTAGAGAGCCTCTGTTGCATAGGGAACATATACATTGTTGCCCACTTCCAGAATAACTCTACTTTGCTTGAAAAACACACTGTTGAATTTTGCATTGGTAGCTGGCCGGCCAGTGATGAAGGTTGCCGGCCACCAGTGATGGCCGGCCGGCCATCTATCGGCCACTGCTACCCAGTTCTCCTTGCTGCCACAAAGGACAAACAGAGCATATACAGGGTATTTCAAGGGTTTGTTTGCACAACTCACCCCCCTATTCATGAGCAAATCAAAGGAGTTTTGAATTTGGTTCACAAACCACCAACTCAAGCAATTTCATTGCATGATTGCTTATGAACCGAAGTGTGCAATTTCTATAAATACAACAAAATAAGACTCTAACCTCCTCCTTTTCATGAGTTGATCAAGGGAAGTGGTGATCTTGGATACTGGAATCATTTCATCCCTTAATGAGTATGAAATGGCCCAAGTTTCTATGTGTTCAATTAACGTCCGATCGAACACAACAAGTTATTATCTTGCAAACTTTTAGTCCCAAGTTTTAATTACTCCATTTTAGTTACCTTTCCATCCTTTAATCAATTGAGTCCCAAAGGGTGAGATTAAGTCCCCTAATGGAAAGAAGGCTCAAACCAAAAGTTGTTTTAGGCATAAAAGAGATATCATACCATTGGTAATGAACCCCTAAGGGATTAAACCATTAAGCATGACACCTCGATCTCATGGTCTCAACAAAAAAGTAGTTTGCACCACTTTCAATGCAAAACAAAATGCCAAGAAAGGAGAGGTTGCAAAGATTATTATTGCTGAAAATGGTGAGAAAAGCATAAATAAATGCTGTCAACTCAAAGGAGAAGGTGTCTAAGGCCTAGAACACCAAACTCATGAGGACTATTACACTACAAGCATGTAAAACAAAGCTCAAATGCAACCAACAACCCAAAATAGTGCTAAAACAGTCTAAAATATGCTAGAATTGAGCTACAAAATGTCTAGATTAACATGCTAAAACATGGCACAAACTAGGCTAGTAAACAAAACATAAGGAGGGAAGGCTAACCCCTCCAAATTTAGACTTCAAAACATGATTTTGGCCACTAAAATAACTCTAAAATTCAATAATTAAAAGCTCAAAAAAAGGTGACAACAAGGTGGGAAACAAAAGGGTAAAGGCCTTGGAAGCTAGGTAGAAGGAATGGTGAGCCATCCCTCCATCCTTATTGGCCTTAAACCACAAGTTTCAGCCCAAAATTTTAGAGTTTAGACAGTCCAAAAACAGCTCAAAAACAGTAAAAAAATGTGCTGGAATAAAGACAAAAGTGGCTAAAATAATAAGCTAAAACATGGAGCAATTTAAGCTAGTAAACAAGCCAAAGGAAGGGTGGCTAACCCCTTCATTTTTGGGACTTCAAAACCACTTTTTAGCCTCTGAAAACCTCTGAAAATCAGTGATAAAATCTAAAAAATAGTTGATGAAGAGATGGGAAACACAAGTGTAAAGACTTAGAGAACAAGGTTCAAAGAAGGGTGATTAATCCCTTTACCTTTAATAGCCTTAAACCACAAGCTTTAGCCCATAAAAACGGTCCAAAAACACTTCAAAATCAGCAAGAAAAGATAGAAAAGAAGTAGTGCAAAGATGCTCAAAGTTATACCTCTTAAAGAAGAATAACACTTTTGTTCACAAACCAACAAGTTCTCACTCTCAATGGCTGAAATTTGGACTCAATAATCTCAGCAAAGAGAGCTCCAATATTGGTTTAGGAAGTGTAGAGAGAGGGTGTATAGGTTGCAAGATAGAGATAGAGAGAGAATTTCAAGTTTTGGAACTTTTGGAATTTTTTTCAACCTTAAACCATGAAGGAATGTCCCATTTATATAAAAAACAACCCCTCAGGTAAAAAATATCAAGCTTGGAACAGCTGGAGCTTTTGGAGGACAGCTGGCCAAAAATATCTAGGCTTTTCACCAGTGTCTGGCAGGCCAGAAGTGTGCATTGCCGGCCATCTGCCGGCCACCTGCCAGCCATCAAAAATCTGCTTCCAGGCCCGACTTCAAATGGGCATATCTTCTTCATCCAGACTCCTTTTTAGGTCATGATTGAGTCTAAATTGAAGTCCCAGAAGTCTAGTTCCAATGTGGCAGCCTCATATCTAAATTCTAAGTGTGTAAAGAGATATGCCTATTTTAGGGAAGGTTGCTCAGTTTTGGTCTTATTCGGTTGATGCCTAAATTCAAACATCTATATCTCCCTCATCCGGACTCAGCTTTAGGAGATTCTTGAGTCTAAAATATAGCCCCAGAAGTCTAATTTCCAATGGTGGTGGCCTCACAACTAAAGTCTAAGTGCACAAAGAGATAGGCTTGATTTTGTGAGGCTACCCAGTTCTCTCTTAACGGTTTCAAGCCCAACTTCTTCCCCAACAAGTTTTCTTCCCTCTCCTCCAATTTTCTTGAACTCCATGCCTATAAATAAGAGGTTTAAAAAGATTTTTCAAAGAGTTCACCTTTCTTCTATTTATTTCCATTTTGGGCTTGCTCGGTTTATCAAAAAGTGCAACATTTAATGAAATGCGAGCCTCGGAACATCATAGAAACATTTTCAAAAATATTTTGAAAGAGAGGGTTTTAAGGTCTAAAATAGTTTTGGTCCAAAATAGGGTGTGTAGACACCCCATTTTTGACCATCCTCAAGACTTGGACATCACCGTTTGAACACTCGGCGATTATCCATGTTTGTGTTCGTCTTGAGTTCCCGAAGGTCTCGGCTACGCGCCTTGCCTCAGGATCTCTCGACTCGACTGTTTTGTGTCTGGTTTTGCACCAAACACTTGTGTTTTGCCTTTGAGGGGCAGGGTAGGGCTTGTTGACCATCCCATCACCGGCCATGGCTTGAGGCCATCGGCTGTGTTTTGTTGCCACCGGCCAAATATTTGGCCGGCCGGCACTATAGATGGCCGGCCAGCTATCTTTTTTTGGTCAATTGCATTTTTGGCTGGCCGACTACTGTGCATCTGCTTTTGCAGATATTTTTGTGCAGTTGGCATGCATTTGGCTCCCTTCCATACACGTGTATGGAGGGATCTCCCTCTTAGTTAGCTTGTCTTGTAAGCTTACAAGATTGAGCTCTATAAGAGGAGGCTTCTTCTCCCTCTTTTAGGGTTACAAAATTTGAGAGGAGAGCTCTGGTTTTTAGGGTTAGCATAATTGTATCTATCCTATCTCTATTTCTCTCTCTTTTTGCCTTTAAGGTGTTTAGTCTTAGATTTGCACATAAATACCTAGACTTACACCTTCTCTTGGAGCTGAGGTCCTTGAGGCTTGTTTTGGAGTTTGGAGCTAGTTTGAGCTCAAAGAACCAGCTGGTCTTCCATTTTTGAAGAGGGTCTACAAGGGTAAGACTTTTGTCCCTTTTACCCCATTTTTGCATTGTATTTTTGCCTACCTTACAACTGTTTTGAGCTTAACATATAACATAGAAAAGTTCTGTTTTTGCTTACTCTAAATAGTTGGTTAAGGGTGTTTTAAGCTTTGGGGTTGTTTGACCCCTCTTAAGCCTTGTTAGGCTCCTTTTTTGTGCATTTTTGGTGAGCTCCGGGACCATTGTGTTTGGGCCTCCTCACCATTGAAATCTTGAGGGATTTCAGAGGTGAGGATGGTGCCTTGAGTCGCAAGAAGGAGAAGGCCACCCCCTCTCCTTATTGTCCTTGAAAAGGGCCATTATTGCCTCTTGAGGAGCAAGCATAGTTTAAGTGTATGTTGACCATGCCTTAGCTGTTTTATGTGCTTATTATGTCAGATTAGCACTTTGAGTTGGTTTTGGTACACCATGCTTGCTTAGCATACATGCCTTGTAATGCCATGTTTAGGCCTTAACATGCTTTAGGTTTTGACCCTTATTCTAGCATGATTTTGGCCAAGCTTTGTGAAGCTTTTGTGTTGTTTAGCATGCTTAAGCTCTGTTTTGTTGTTTTGGTCGACCATCACATGCTTAGTATAGCCACCTTGCATTTTGGCTTGTTAACCTTAGGTGTGTGAGTGTGTAGCATGCTTTACTTGCATCATTTCAGTGGTTTGGAGCCACTTACCATGTCATTTCAGTCCTTGTAATGTGTTTACATGCTTGCATTTTATCACTCCTTTGATGCTTTAAGAGGTTGTGTTATATGCTCCATGTTTAAGCATTTGTGCATGCCTCCATGAGTAGATCATTTAGATGCCATCTAAGTAGTTTTTGGGGCTTGCCTTAACATGGTTCGGGACTGTTTTGATCCATCTTGGTCATTTGCTTCATGTGTCATATGATCATGCTTTAAGTACTTGGACCAATTACATATTATGCTTGTCATGTTTGCTTGATTTGGCATCATCTTTGACATAATTTTCAGAGCTTACATTGCATGCTAATTGTCCATGTTTACCTCCTTTTAAGTATGCTTAGAAGTTGTTCCTTTATGCTTAGGAATTGGTCCTTGGTGCATGCATGTTTGCATGTCATTGTGCCCTCATTTCCATAGCATTGGCCACTGTTTAGGCTGATTGAGGGCTGCCTAAATTAGTTTAAGTCCATCCCTTGGCATGTTGTTGCATGCTTAGCTTATGACATGTTGTTGCATGTTGAAATGGTGTTGCATTTGGCATGCATTCTCCTTCTTGTTTTGGTTGCTTAACATGCCATATGTTTTGTATGTTTGTGTGTTGGCATTGTACCTTGTATGCTCATTTAACTTGCATGCTTGTTATACGCCTTGCATGCTTCCCATATGCTCATGTTGCATGCCTAGTTACACATAGTTAGTTGCATTGCATTTGCATGCATCTTTCACCTCTTGATCAAGCCATGATAGAGGTTAAAAGCCCCTTTGTTTGCTTATTTGGTTTGCATTGCATTTGAAATTAAAATGCATACTTGATTCTTTGGGCCATCATGCATTGAAATGCGCGATTGGTGGTCCGAGAATCGAGTCCCATCCTCCTTTGAGTCATAAACATGATATGGAGTATGGTTGGTGCATACATTGCTTGAAATGCATTGCCATGCTATGTCTTGCCCTCTGCTGCTGTCAAAATCAGTTTCTGCAGGAAGATTTGGCCAGCCGGCCATCTTCAGTGCCGACCGGCCATCCATCAGTGGCCGACATCTCAATTAGTGGCCGGTGGTCATTCTCTATGGCCGGTGGCCAATCCCCTTAGCCGGTGGTGTTCTACAGCATTCAGAGAAGCAACCCTGGGACTTGTGCAGTCTTCAGAGGAGCAGAATAGTAAAAGCAGAGGCATCTTGTGCATGGCAGTGACCTTCCGAGCAAAACCGAGCGCACATGCATTGGACCCTCTTCCCGAGGCCGCTTATTGCTTAAATTAGATTAGTTAATTTGCTTAGCTAGTTTAATTTGTCTGTAATATTTAATTAGCTTGTAGGTTAATTAAGTGTATTATTCTTTCGGTCCCTCCGAGCGAGGGCAAATTTGTAATAAGTGTGGATGCGTGTGTGCATGCCTTCCAACCCCCACTTTTCTCCTTTTACTTACCTGCTTTCGATGGTTAGTATTAGGACATGTTTAATTTAGCATACCTCATGCTATGCAGCGTGCATCATTCATCAGTATTGCATGCACCGGGCTCGGCGCATCATGCTAACTGCATAAGTATTTCAAATCTAACTTGAAACACATGCTATCTATGCATTCACATGTCATCCTTAGATTAGCCGAGCCTATTCTAGTGACATTCTGTATACGTTGCATTAGCCATCTTAACATGGACTTGGATCATGCATGATTACTAACATGTTCTTTGTTTTGGCTCGGAGTACATTGTAAGTATTTTATGCTTTAGCATCTCGCACGAGTGTGAATGTTAACATGACAGCATGCTTACCATGTGGCTAGATGCTTATGTGATATAAACTGCCTGAATGCCTGTGGGTGAAGGTTGGATTGTTTGAGTTGGAACAACTCATTGAAATCCGTATTTTAGCCTACTTGCGAGTAGTGAATTCCAAAGCATTTTCCAAACAAACGGATATGTAATGTTTTGTTCCAAGTTAGGCGATCTAGTTTATACTTTTGTGTTGTGTGCATCACATAGTAATTCTAGCTAATTAACTGGAATAAGAACACATAACGTTTTCAAAGAGAATATCACGGTTAGTAGAGGCCGATCTTCGGATCGGCGCAGAGAGAGGGTGCTCATAGCTGACCTTCCCCAATCGTACCCAAGTTCCGAGCCAAGGCAACTTTGGTGATGACGGACACGTGGCCTTGGCACCGAGTTATGGTTTCCTAAATTTCCTCATAAAAAATATTTAGGTGGCGACTCTGTATTTGGCAAAGCAGTCCATGTTTGGCACTTCTTTCAAAATCTGTTTTCTCAAAACGATTTGCCGGATTTGGACTTTTGGTTCAAGATTAAGAACCGTGACAAAAACGAGTCCGAACTGTGGCATGCATAAGTCCCCTTCCCTCGCAAGGCGCGTCCACAGGGTGTAAGGTTGGGATTTAGAAGCTCTTTTGCTGAAGAAATTGAATGTTTGTACAGCATAACTCTCATCATCGAGTGATCAACTTGAGGCGCCCAAGTCTTAAGCGCAGTAAAAAACGTGGTGTTTACAGATCCTCACAATTTGCCCTCTGTTCAGGACCCTCACCCAGAATCTGTATTAGTCTACGTAATTCCTCCTTTTCCCAAGCACGAAAGGGTCTTCTAAAATTCAAAACCAACCTTCCATTTGCCACCTTTTTATCCACATACCACTTTAGAGATTCATGAGGCTCAGTTGATAAACCAAATAATCAAGAAAATTGAGACTCCAAACTTGATTTACCAATCCACTTATCACACCAAAAAAGAATCTTATTGCCATCTCCAATAACAAGATTAATATTGCCTAAGAAATAGGCAACCACATTTGGTAATAAAACAGCCACTGACATTACATCTCTCTAGATCCTAGACTCATGATTTATAACACCAGAAAGAGGTAAAAAGGATCCATTCATATGACCATAGTTACTACTAATCAACTGTCTCCACAAAGCCATCTTTTTAACCCCAAACCTCCACCACCACTTAACTAATAAACACTAATTCACCTTTCGAATATTTCTGATCCCTAACCCTCCATGATATAAAGCCTTTGTCACCTTCCCCCATCAAACTAAATGAACCTTCCTTTGATTATCCGACCTACCCCATAGGAAAGAAGCTTGCAATCTGTCTACCAACTTAGCAACACACTCAGGCATTTTAAATAGAGATAGGTAATAGTCTGGGAGACTTAATAGGACTGATTTGATCATGGTAACTCTACCAGCATAGGACATCAATCTCCTCTTCCAGCTTGCAAGTCTTGCTTTAATCTTATCCATGATAGGTTTCCAAGTTGATTTCCTTCGAGGATTTGCACCCAAAGGTAAACCCAGATAAACCAGAGGAAGATTATGTTGTGCACAATTCAGTCTATCAACAAAATCCTTTACTAGCTGGGCTGAAATTCCAACGCCACAAACAAAAATTTTTTGAAAATTAATCTTCAATCCGAAAATGATTTCAAAGCATCGAAGGATCCTCTTGATAATGAGAAGTTCACTCCAATCAGCTTCACAGAACAAAATTGTATCATCTGCAAATTGCAGATGGGAAACAACCAAGCCATTGGGACCAACAATAGCTCCTTTAATCAGACCAAGCTCCTTAGCTCTAGAAAGCAAAATATTCAACCCTCTGCAACCACATTAAATAGAAAAGGTGAAAGTGGATCACCTTGCCTTAACCCTTTCTGAGGATTAAACTCATTTGTAGGAGAGCCATTTACCAACACCGAGATACTATGAGAAGTCACATAGGCTTTAATCCACCCTATTCATCTAGCACCAAATCCAAATTTTTGAAGCATATCAAGTAGATACTCCCAATTGATAGTGTCATAGGCCTTTGCAAAGTCCAACTTGAGAATTACACCTTTGGTTTTTTGTTTTCTTCCACCAATCCACAATCTTATTTGCTATGAGCACCCCATCAATTATATTTCAACTCCCTAAAAATGCAGACTGATTCTCACTAATCATCTCAAGTAACACCTTCTTCATTCTAAAGGATAGTACCTTAGACAAAATTTTGTACACTACACCAATAAGACAAATAGGTCGATAGTCCGAAAGACATGATGGATTAAGCTTCTTTGGGACAAGAGTAAAGAAAGAGCACTTTAAGCCTCGGACCAACCTGCCATTCTCATGAAACTTCTGCATAAAATTCATAAAGTCATGCTTCAAGATATTCCAACATTTCTGTACGCAAGAAAGATTAAATCTATCAGGTCTATGGGCCTTGTTCCCATCACAGCTTTTAATAGCAGCCCACACTTCAAATTCAGTGAATTCCACCTCCAAATCAACTGCAGATTCAGTGTTAATAGATTTTAACAGACCAACCAACTTGGGCCTGTGCACCCAACTCTCAGTAAAAAAGCACTTAAAGTGCCTTACTACCTCCTGTTTCACCTCATTAGGTTGCATGACATCTTTGCCATTGACCTGAATACAATCCAACATGTTCTTACATTGTCTGCTTTTAGCCATAACATGAAAGAATCTAGTCTTCTTATCACCCTTTAGTGCCCGGTTCATTCTAGATTTTTGAAGCCATACCCACTACCCCACTTTTCTCAGTCTCCATACTTCTCCAAGTAAATTCCTTCTTTTACTAACTTCCTGATCATTCAAACTTCTACCCTCTGCTTCCAGGTCTAAGACATGAAGCTCTGCTTCAGCAACTTTTAGTTTGGAATCAACATTGCCAAAAACCTCATTGTTCCACTCCTTTAGCTTTGATTTAAGGATGAGAAGTTTGCCCTTGACAACAAAACCAGCCCATCCAAACACCTGAGCCTCCACCCAAGTCTTTTTAACCAAAGGTAAAAAACCAGGATGCAAGGACCAAGAATTGAAAATTTTAAAGGGCTTGGGACCCCAATCCCTTTGGTCCTCCATAAGTAATAATGGACAGTGATCAGATAAGATTCTAGACAGACCTCAGACTTTAAAATCAAATAACTCAAGCCACTCAGGATTAAGGAAAAATCTATCAATCCTACTCCACCTATCTCCATCAACGGAATTACTCCACGTATACTTTCTTCCCAACATCGGAATATCAATAACTTCCATTTTTTCAATAAACTCCCCAAAATCTTTCATCCCCCTATCTCTCTGTAAACACCCTTTTCTCTCACCACTGGATCTAATCTCATTGAAGTCCTCCCCCAAGCACCATGGATAACGAAAAGAGTCCCTAAGGTTACCCAGCACATCCCACAACAGCCTTTTCTTAACAACATCATTCGGCCCATAAACATTAACAATCACACAATTAAAAGAGCTACGGAAAATACCTGACAATAAAATGAAACTTCTGTTACAACAACAATCAACCATGGCAAATACCTCAGGTTTCCAAATGCAAATAAGACCCCCAGCACTCCCTTCCGCATCCACAGTCAAGAAATTAAAATAGTCCCATGACCACATTGATTTAACAAACAGTTTTGACATCACAGTTCTCTTTGTTTCTTGGAGCATTACCATATCCACACCCCTTTCTCAAACTAACTCTCTTATCTTCTTTCTCTTACAAGACCTGCCCAAGCTCCTAACATTCGAAGTTAAAATCTTCATTACAAGACCTATATCCAAATTCACCGGAGGACACAGCTTAGAGTTGCTTAGCCGGCCCCTTCATAGTCACTACTCTCTCCATATCCTTCTCTTCGAGCTCCATTAATTTTTCCAAAACCTCATTTTCTTATTCCTTAAAATCAATCCCCAATAATTTCCCAATTTGCATGGTTGCCTGGGCTTCATTCAGAAGATACCCAACCTTACTTGAGCTACTCACTTGTGATTTAGAGTGAGAGGCAGTAGTAATCGCAGCTTTAATTAACGCTCCTTTATCAATCTTACTTCCAGAGAGTTCTCTTTTTCTAACTCTTTTGTTTGAGATCTTAGCTTTACACTTTGCTATGTGTTGAACCACTGTTACTTGCCTTTTCCCGTTGCTTGGAACTCCATTTCTTCGTGAAGATTCAACCCCCCATCTTTGCCCCTATCACCAGTGATTTTCCTGATTGAATAAACAACGGACCTGCTCTATTATCCTTTAAAATAATGACATCTTCCTCCAGGCCCAGCCTATTGGATTTTGGATGGCTATCACACTCACCACACACTTTATTCAAATACCCATTGTCATGGGATGGCCCAATAACAACTTCAAGATTAATATTGGGCCGCTGCAACTCTAACCCACTCAAACTTCTCAAACATCCCAGTTTAGCAACAGGACCAACACCTTGTTGACTTCCTTTATTATCAAATTGAATTTGAATTTCAGACAAACGCCTTTCCATCTCCATCCATGCGCCACCTGCACCACCTACCCCCAAACCACTACCTGTTTCAATGACTCTGGAGACAGTTGTGTCAACAATATCCTATATTTTCCCCTCCACCTCATTAATGTTGTTCTCCCTTCCAACTGGTGTCAGCACAACTTTATTGGCCACCTCACCAACCAGCTCAACCTCCACCTTATCATCCTCCTCCTGGCCATCCTCAAAGTTTCTGCAACACCCACCATTATCATCACAGGAAGTTTTCACTCCGTTACAATACGACGACCCTTCTCCCATTTGTGGATCCTCTCGACTATCAGAATTGACTGTGATTACTTGTTCTTCACATATTCTAATAGGATAAGACTTATCTTTGCATGCCAACGTGATCACCATGTTAATGGACTCCATCACTTTTGTGACAATTCTTACTTTACCACACTGTAACGATGTCATTTGTAGAGTATCATTGTTAATCCCGATCATCTGGCCCCATAAACTTCCAATATTTCTAAAAGTAATTGAACTCGACAAATTAAATGATACACTGACTTAACCAACCTGCACTTTCCTGTTCAATAACCATATCCTTCTTCCACTCCGAGATAAAGTCACACCGTACAAAACTCCACTCCTTCATCCTACTAGCTTTAGACTTCATCTCTTCTTTTGAGTTGAACGAAATTACCACCAATTTCCCTCCACCTTCACGAAATACAGGATCTTTCACTCCTCTTTTCTCACATTCCTGTTTGAACTTTGTCAATATGCAGTATGGTTTCAACTTAACTATTAAACTCTCATATAACCAACCATTGTTAACCTCCTCTGTTCTGGCAATCAGATTCTTACCTCCCTAACCTTCATTCCCTTTCACAATGACTACGTAAGAGCGCGACTCCATCCTTAACTTACTGTTAACTCCGATCTTATTCACTTCCTTCACTCTCCGCCCATGAAGTGCTGGGTGACCCCCTCTTGGTTGAA
This sequence comes from Camellia japonica, assembly GCA_030407325.1. Taxonomy (NCBI): domain Eukaryota; kingdom Viridiplantae; phylum Streptophyta; class Magnoliopsida; order Ericales; family Theaceae; genus Camellia; species Camellia japonica. Next base: position 96,106,170 of record JAPPVO010000016.1, read on the forward strand.
CCACCCTACCAAGCTCTGCCATTTTCACTTTCAGGCCCTTATTATCAACCCATAACCCATTTTCTTTTTGGATCGCCATATCAGTCGCCACCGAACAATCATACCTCACAAAGTGGAGCCTATATCGCATTGCTTGTTTTCTCTTATTTGGAATAAAAGCGTCTTTTACCACCCCAAATTTGGAGAACAAGACAAACAAACCTTTTGGGTCCATAGATTCCGATATATTATCCACAAACACTATAAGAATTCCTTGAGCTTCCCCATTCCATCGTGATCTCCGTGGAAGAACTGGAATCCAACCTCCCCTCACACCTTTCGCTTCTCCTTGCTCCATTCCCCTAGTGATCCCTTATATTAATATTGTATATTCATATTTATATTTAGTATTTATAAATTCAGTTAAAATTAAATAAGTTTTATATAACTTAAAATTTTCTTAAATTTTAGCCTATATGTTAAGAGGTACTTAAATTTTTAAATGATATCAATTATGATTATCAAACAAACTTAATTAATTATCATTTAATCAATATAATTTTAAATACTAAATCATATTATTAAACACTCCCTAGTTTCTTTGGTAACTACTAGACAATAACTTCATCAAAACAACAATGACCTTAGACTGGAATTGTTCTTTTATTGAATCTTGAGACTAACGAATCCAAATATACAAAAATATCTTTAGTAACTACTAGACAATAACCTGATCAAAACAACAATGACCACTGGAATTGTTCCTTTATTGAATGCTTGAGACTAAAGAATCCAAATATATAAAAATATCGTGTGTGGTCCAAATTTATTTTAGGAGTGTGTTCGGGAAAATTGAATTTTAGTCAAAAAATAAAAATAAATAAATAAATAAAAAAAAATTACAAAAGTTAAAAAATTATATGAAAAATCTTTACTTTTTCTACTTTTTATTTTTTGGAGAAAAAAAGTTAAAAATCATTATCAAATACTTCAAATTTTTTAAAAGTCAAAAGGTGACAATGAAAGTCACCTATCAAACATAACTTAACTGTAGGATCCACCACACAATAGCTGAATTTGAATCAAATATTTAATTTTTTTGATATTTTTTTGGGACAATTACCCAAAAACAAAAAAAAAAAAAAATCTCAAGGTTTGAGTATTTTAACAAAACAAACACTGAATTTATAATTTTGTCAATTTAAATCTTAGACTTTTGATTTGTTTTCAATTTAAACCATTTGCTTATTTCCATTAAGTAAAATTAATAAAAAAAAATTAGGTATGTTAATTATTAAACTCAGTAAAAGTGTATTTTAAACATTTTATGTATATATATTGAGTTTAATAAATAAAATACTTTTTTTTGGTTAGTTTTACTTAATAAAAATAGGTGAATGGTTTAAATTGAAAACAAATCAAAAGATTAGTGTTGAAATTGATACAATTAAAAAGTCAGGATTTATTTTAAATAAAATTAATGAAAAAAATGAGTATTTTAGTCATTAAACTCAATAAAAAATGTATTTTAAACATTATATATACATATATATTAAGTTTAATAAATAAAATATTTTTTTAAATATTTTTCTATATTTGAATTCTTGATATCTAACATTAGACGTAAACTAATGATTCAACACAGTTGCATCCTTTGATTTGGTTGAAGTTTTGGTACAAATCATATAATACATACAAAGCAGCATTCTTAACAATGCTTTTTCCATATAACTAAACCTCTTCAATAGTCAAAGTAAACAACCCCCTCTTTATCATGAATATGTTTGAAACTCTTAGGCCATGTAGAGCAAACCCAAAGCTATTGAATTTTGACTACGCACTTTGCAAAATCACTAATGGTCTGTCTGACTTTATAAAAGATACTCATCTCAAAAGTCGATTTTTGAAATTTTTGAATCACTAGGTTCAAACTTTATTTTTTTTAAGACTAGAATAATATTTATGTTCAAATGTCACAGTGTTATTTATTTGTCCATTTTATCACCACCAATTGTGGTTGTTGATCACCGTCGACTTTTTTTTGGCTTCAACATCTTTTTCCAAAATATCCACAGATCTAATATCATATCCCCTATAAATATGGATTTCTCACCAATAAACCCCTTTTTAAATCATTTTTGGAATTTTATTTTTTATTTTTTATTTTTTCTAAAAACAACCTATCTTTTAAGAAACACTAAAAAGTTATTTTTGATTTTTAAAAGGGTAAACTATACTTTACCCGTTTATGTTTGGTCACTTTCTTACTTTGTCTTTAAAATTTGTTTGTTTGTTTGTTTTTTTTTTTTTTTTCAAGTTTTTCCTAATCTACTCCTAAAACTAATTTCTGTTAAAAATTAGATAGAAAATGACAAATTAACGGTCACGTCACATAAAATTATTTTATTATATATAACTCACATCTCTAATATAAACTTAAATTAACTTTAAGAATATAACTCACATCTCTAATATAACTCACATTTCTATTATTTTATTATATTATATCACAGTTATTATGCATTTTCTATCTAATTTTGAACATAAATTAACTTTAAGAATAAATTGGAAAAAATTGAAAACATAAAGGGCTAAAGTAAAAAAAACGGAAAAAAAAAAAAAAATGCCAAAGTAAAAAATTAGTCAAATCTAAAGGAACAAAGTATAATTTATCCTTTTTAGATAGCTGTGGTCGCACAAAAATAATGAAAAACGTTGTTTGTTTTCAAACTTTTGATTGTTTAGTTTATGAAGACACAACCAAACAAACAATCCTAAGCATTTCAGCAAATCCCTCTCCTTATAAATAAGTCCAAGCCAACCCCCTCCAATGTCCAAACAGAGGTAAGAAAGCATGGAAGCAAACAGAGCTAGTGTCTTAGTTTTACTCCTTGTGTGTGGTATGTATGCTATGCGCCTCTTCTCCATTTGCTCTATTTTCATGGCTTACTGATTTGTAGTTTCTCTTTGTTCCTATAAACTTTTTAAGATAGTATTGTAATTAACTATATGTGCATATTTTTAATAGAATTTTCACTTTGATAAAAAAAACTATGAGCATGTTATGCAAAAATCATAGCTAATTAGTTTAGTACACAACATCTGCTGCTAATATCATGCTTTCGTTGTCACATCCTGTTCTTTAAGCACGAATCACAATATATCGCTCTGTAACAATACTGTTCTGTTTTTACAAAAAAAATGTTTTGGGTGTTTTGGATGCTGACAGGCATGTTTCTATTGGAGTACAACACTGCCGAAGCTTGCCCTCTGTATTGTTTGGAAGCAGACTACATGATATGCGAGTCATCAGGCAGTCAGAGGCTCAGTCCAGCATGCAACTGTTGCTTGGCAGGGAAGGGTTGCACCATTTACTTCAATGATGGAACCTCTGAAACCTGCTAATGCTACAACATTGCACCCTCCTTATACATATAAATAATATTATATAATAATGAGACTACAATCAAGTGTAGTTTGTCTCTTCATAATGGTGTGTTTTGCCATCAGTCTTTGTGTTCTCTAAAACACTGTTTGTTACAATAATCTTAGTTCAAAACAAAACATACATGTGTACTAAATTACCAAGTGTAGTCTCTCTTTTGTAATAAAAAATAGTTGTGCCTCTGTGCAACAAATATATATAGATGTCTATGCATCTTTTATATCCATGCATGGTTTCATGAGTTCCAATTCCAAATTAGTGACTGTTTAAGGTAGTGTTTGGATGGTAGATTTGATAAGGGAAATGGAAATGAAAAAGGAAACAAAATTGCACTTTTTGTTTAGTTATATTGGAAAATAGAGGGGAAAAGAAAGTGAGAGAGAAATGAAATAACAAATAATAGTGATCTTCCATAACCTCATTTCCCTTATGTCTCTAATTAATCTGTTAGAAAACAAACTTGGAAAGTGGTGATGATCTTGCCGTCAGAAATATTTGACAACAAATATCAATTGCATAAGAAGAAGAAAAAAAACTCCAGCAAATTCAGCAAAAAAAAAAAAAAAATGTAAAAAGTAAAAAGGAACTGCTCTCAAAACATGTGTTTTTTTGGTCATCTAAGAATGGTAGTGAGAAATGCCAAGAGAAGGGAGAGAAAGATGATTTCTTTTCCTTCTCCATTTCTCAACTCAACCAAACATAGTTTGGAATTCGAATTCTGTCAATTCTTTTTCCTTTTCTTTTCTATTTCATTTTCCCTTTCCATTGCCCCCATCAAATCCACTATCCAAACATAGCCTAAGAGTAGACATTTTGGCCACTCATTTCAAGATTAACCTGTTGCCATCCCATCTCTCATCTCCAAAGGTTGGTGGATGGGTATGGTGTGGATTGCATAATATAATCAGTCCTTGCTCATGTTGTTAAAATTGCCCATTTGCAAAATGTTGTATTTTCCTTAGGCTGTATATGGATAGAGTTGAGTCAGTCCAAGCAAACTTTTGCTGGTATAAACACTGCTCAATGAAATGGGAATGTAGAGGTTTTTCTTTAAACCATCTACTGAGCTTCCCATCAGGTATATCGAGGTGTTTATAAGAGGGTTGCACATTGGAGTTCATAAGGGTATCACAGCAGTTATGGGATTTGATTAGAGTTTGCTCTAGCTCACTGTCTTGTTGGTTCTACTTCTGGGTTGTTTGTTTGGTTGGTGGTTGTTCTGGAGGATTGCCTTGCTGGTGCCCTGGTTTGGTGCCTTGTTGGTGCTCTGTTTTGTCCTTGTGTTTGTTGCCTCTTGTTTTGCTCGTGCGCTTATTTAGGTGGCTCTTGGGTTTATCTTCTGGTGTATTTTGTGGGGCATGGCTAGTGGGTGTTTTTCTTGTGCATTTTGTTCGGTCGTGGATGTTTCTTTATTGTTGGTCTCTCACCAACTTTTGATAGTGTGCTAGTATATGATTGAGTGGATGTCTTGGTGCCAACGGGATTGAGATGTTCCCCTATGATATTCTTTGTACTCATCTTTTCCTTTATTGATGTAATATCTTCGTAGTCTTATCAATAAAGCTATTTCTTTTGCTGATAAAAAAAAATAAACACTGCTCAATGCCAGACAAACAGACCAACCAACCAAACCCTAAACTGATACAGATAAATGAAGTTTCTAAAAGAAGAAAGAGTAGGTGTAATGCTTCTCTGGATTCTTTGTTTTCCACTTTGCCTGTCCGACAGACGAGAGTACAACGGTCATGTTTGATTCACAAGATTAATAGTGAAGTATTAATAATCCTATTAAATTAGTGTGGTGTTCACTATCCAATTGGATTAATATCCATTGGATTAACAATCCCACCCCTACCTCATTACTAATAATCCTACAAATTTGTTGGATTAATTATCCATTGAATTAATAATCCTAAACCAAAATATTAAAACAAACCTAAGATAATTGGACCAACGGATTAATAATCCCAATCCCATGCTCTAATCCACCAAATCAAACATGCCAAAAGTGCATTCTAAGATTAGGACAAGTAAAATTTTATATGAACATCAAATAGGAAACAAGAAGTAATTTTAAAACAAAAACAAACAAACACGAGAGCATTATATCTCAACTTCCATATACAAAAATGTTTTAAAGAATCGGGACAATGATGATTTAGTGGCTTAAATTAGTGATGACATAGTTTCTTCCCGCCATTTTTTTGGTTTTACTGATGACTTTTTTGGTCTCCAAATCACAAATTTCTTGTAGTGTCCCCTCTAGGCATAAAAATTGTCTACCTCCAACCATTCAGCTATTTGCAACTAAAATTTAGATTAAAAGATGCAAATCTAACTATATAAATATAATGGAAAATGATATACATGTTCACTTTTTAGACCCAATTTCTAAACTTGTGTTAAGAAAATAATTAGTTGATAATTAGAGAATATTTAATTATCAACCAATTATCTTCTTGACACGTTACTGAGTGAGTCTAACTTTTGAGCCTAAGTAGCAATACTCTAAATATAATTGCTTATTATAAGGGATATATATCCAATAACAGATACAAATTATGCTACAAGGCATGAACTTGTCAACTCTTTGTAGACATGTGTTCAGTTAATATTTTGAAATTTATAAGTTACAGAGTTGTGCACGAAAGCTATTTATTGTATATACATAAGCATGACATACACATTATCTCTCTCCTCTTTGCTCTGGTGTTAACCCGCCTTTTCCGCAGCTGGGACAACTCTTTAACCCAAATCCTTGGCAATCAAAGCATCTAAAAAAATTCATAGATGTATTAAAATATACAAATTAATTAGAAGGAAAAATCTGATATATTTTCTATTTCATCGTAAAATAAGAGAAAGACTTACTTCCAACGCTCAAAGATGTTCCCATTCTTTTTATTCTTTCCTGTACCCTGAGTCGACGGATATCAAACATGTTATTTCTCATATGGATAAGATCGATACAACAAGGTACTATATAGGTCTGCATTTTTAAATTTAAATTTTATATATTGTGAATTTGAAAATGAGATAGATAGAGTTATATATGACAACCTTGCATCCAGAACACTCAACTGCACCTTGGCCTCCACATGTTTGGCATCTTTTTATGATCTACATACCACCACCAACCAAGGCCATGATATGAACATTACCAAATATGCAGTATTACTAATTAGTATAAGATAAAAGAAAAACAATTAAGGCAATCGACTGGTTTCAGCTATGATATATCATTGAGGTTCTTATGATATGCCAATCTATAGAAGTCAAATTGATATATTTGTGTAAAGCTACAAGGCAAAAAGAGCATACTGAGTTGACAGAGAAGCCACCAGATTTGGTTGCAAATGTGGTAAAAGTAGTACTAGTAGTAGAACTTGGGCGGCCTCTATGTTGATGTTGTTGCTGATTAATATCACTTTTATGCACATTCGGATGAACGCGAATTGGTGATGCATATGCATATGCAGCTGCTGCAGGCAAAGTCATCCAGTTGTTGAAGCAAATAAAAGTCTTAGCCATTTCTCTATTTTTCTTGTACTGTAATACACAGATTTAAGGACTGTGTAGGAAAATGAAGAAGATGGTTGAAGTGGATAATGAGTTTAATGACACCCACATATTTCTCTTCATGGTATCACATGTATCCCCTCTCCAGGAACCAAGAATTAAAACAGAAAACTATTAACAAAGAAAAATAGTGTGTGATATTATAGGACCCATACTTGAAATAAATTTGGATCACAATGGCCTTGTTTGGTTTGTTTGTGAGAAAAAAAATTCATAATTTTTTTTTTTTTGAAGAAAAGGAAACGTATTTGATAAAAATAAATATCAAAAAAATATTTTTGTTAATTTTTAAAAAATATTTCTGACTTTTCAAAAAATAAAATTAGGGAATTTTTTTTTTTAAAATCCCTAATATTAAGATTTAATAAGATAGAGGACATAAAATATTTTCATACTAGTTAAGACACCTCAACATTTTTAATTCGACTCAGAGAAATTTTGTCAAACTTAGAAAAATTTCGCCCTAACTCAGAGAAATTTGAATTTTCACAGAGAAATTTTTTTGATTTCACGAAGAAATTTCGAAATTTCTTTGTGATCATACCAGAGAAATTTTGAAATTTTTCTGAGTTTGGGCTGAAATTTCTCTGAGTTGGGCAAAATTTATCAGAGTCGAATTTTCTCTGTGAAAATATTGAGGGACTTTAGCTAATAAAAACAAAACATTTTAGACCTCTTCTACTATACAAAATTAGAGAGAGATATTTTACTAATTTTTCCATAAAATTATGTAAATATAATAAGTGTTTTTAATTTTTTTTATTTCTCTTATCAAACAAATTTTTAATCTAAAAAAAAAATTCTGTAAATTAAATCAAACTTATTTTTCTTTATATGTTTTTTTGGGGTCAAACTCTTGATCCCTAACATTATCGATATATAAATAAATAAACCTCCCATTTAATTTTGAACCCAAGGCCACAACTCTTCCTGCCCCACTCCCCAAATATGTGGCTCTTGTGCCGTTAAAATCTAAAAACCAACAAGCATCAGACTTAACCCTTTTGTCCTTTTCTTTTTTTTCTTTTTCTTTCTTTCATTTTTTTTTTAAAAAAATTATTTTTTAATAATGTTAAGAATCATAAAAAAAATATTATAAAAAGTTTTATGAAAATTCTCAACTATTAAATTAGCTTGTAATATTTTATTATATGTTATGCAATCACTCTTAAATTAGTTTCATAGAATTTTTCATGATATTTTTTTATGATATGTAGCATTACTCATTTTTTTTTGGGTACCATTTTTTTATTCCAAAGCTTATATGTCATCGAGATATTTAGGATGCAGTTAGATAATGAATTTTGATAAGAATTTAAAAGGAAAAAAAGAAAAAGAACATGAAATGTTACCATATAATGAAAGTTGAAAAACTAATTACAAGGTGGAGATCACCCTACCAAATATATAAATAAATAAAAAAAAATTAAAGAAAAATTACAAAAAAATCTCAAAATTTGAGTCTTGTAATAAAATAAATCTTTAATTTTTAATTTATCAATTTAAATCCTAAACTTTGAATTTGTTTTCCATCTAAAACATTTGGCCTATTTTCGTTAAGTAAAATTGATGGAAAAATTAATATTTTTAGTCATTAAACTTAATTAAATAGGTATTTTAGATACATTGAGTTTAATAGTTAAATGAAAATAGACATATAGTTTAGATTAAAAATAAATCAAAAAATTAGGTTTTAAATTGACAAAAATAAAATCTCAAGAATTATTTTGTTACAAAGTTGAAACCTAACGCGTTTTCGTTTATCTTTAGTATTTTTTTTTTTTTTAATATTTTAGTCAAATTTTATTTATTTATTTATTCTATACATAAAGTTAGATTAGATGTATTTAAAAAGGAACAAGAATCGACATGTAACCCGCGGCCCCTTTCTCCCTCTCTGAAAAATCCTAGTCCCTTTTTTGTTTTGTTTTGTTTTTTTTTTTTTGGAGGAGGGGAAGGGAGTGGAGGGTAGTGTTTTTAACCTTCCTCTCTCTTCCATTTTTCTCTAGCAATTTTTATCACCATGCTAGCCACTAGAGGGTAATGTTTTTAACATTCCTCTTCTTTCCATTTCTTCTCTAGCAATTTTTATCACCATGCTAGCTATTTACTGTTTATCTTGTCTCTATCATCGACTTGTCACCGATGAAGCTTTCAGATTTAGACTTAGATCTGATTCATAACCGAGATCCGATGTTGTTAAACGCATGGTTATACGTTAGGCAAGTACCTCAGATCCATAATGTTTTATTTTGTAACGAAGAAGCAGAGATTAAAATACCAAAGTTACTGGTTGTAACGATGAACGGATCGTGAAAGTGATTGGCATTGTTTGTTTGGTGGTAATTTTTTTTTTTTTTTTGTAATAATATCTCTTTATGTAGAAGTTTCCTCCTTTCATGGTAATTTTCTCCTCTCTGCATGAAAGTTTATTTTTGGGTAAATTACACTTTGCCTCCCTTATCTTTTACCACTTTCTCACTTTGACTCTAAAAATTTCTTTTTTTTTTCCCACTTTGATTCTTTATGTTTTAACTTTTTTCCAAATTATTCCTAAGGCTAACTTTTGTCAAAACATAATTTGATAGACATTTATATATATATAAATATTAGGTTGGTGGTGATGGGTGGTGACGAGGGAAGTGGTTGGTGGTGTTCGGGCGAGATAGTTGCTGTGGGAGGTGTCATCGAGTTTTTGGGGCTGAAAATAGCAGCCATGGAAGCAAAGGAAATACAAGAAAAAGAAAGGAAAAGAAAGTAGAAAATGAGGTAAAGAAAGAGAGAGCAAAATTAGAGAGAAAAATCAAGAAAAATGAGAGGAAAATGGAGAGAGAGAACTAGTAGGGTGGGCGCGAGTCGATTACGGCTATAAACTTCTAATTTGTCATTCATTCGTCAGATTGATAGATTAAAAAAATCAATTGGCATTCATCTATCAATTCAACGAATGTGAATTAAGCGGATTGATGGATGACTCGGTTTTACAGTTTAAATTTTTATAAATTTTCAACAGCTAGTTTGAGATTGAGAAACGAACTCAATTTTAGAAAAGCAAGACATAAGAAATTATGCAGTGCACTCGCATCTATAAGTTTTATGTTACACCCTAGTGTCCTTAACTCAATCGGGTAAGGCTTTGACCCCGAAAATGAGCATCCTAAGGTTTTTCGATGCGTAAAATTCATTTTTGAGATTATTTTACCTTGAATCTGATCACAGAACTCTGATCATGAAATTGGTTGATTTATATGACTATCCGAGACAATCAACGGTGAAACCTCAACCGATTGGCATGAAATTTTAACAGGTTATTCCCTGAACTTAAATATGTAAATTTGTCGGTTGAGATCTAATTATTTGATGATCTGATTGATAACTTAAAAAGAGATGCAATAATGACTTGATAATGTTACTTTGGGAAAAAGACAAATTGCGCGACTTCGATCACAGATGATTGTGCTAGATATTTTTAGCATTTAAATTTCTTCAATCATTAGTTTAGCATATTAATGGAAATTATATTTTATATTTGATTATTCAACTTTGTATTTTTGTAACATCAGGTGAGTGGCTTAGCATGCTCCTTATTTTCATAAAAATTCTCCGATTACCCTGAAAAATTATTTTAGAAGAGTTATAATATTTAATTATGATTATATATTGAACTAGCATACAATAAATTGTTTTGATATTAAAGTGGCCAATGTTATATATTTTTATTGTGAGACTTTGTGATTGGGAATTTGTTAAAAGTACATGGAAAAGTTCAACCATTGTGATGGGACTGTGGTAATCTGGCCTCTACAGAAAAGGCATAGCTGTTGTGGTAAGACTGTGATAACTCTAGTGCTCAAGGACTTAAGGAACAGTTTTGATGCATCAGATGACCTTAATCCGGATTGACTTAGAGAAAAGACTTGAGCGCCAACGTGCAATATTGGATCCAAGAGCCAAGGTTGCCCCGAGTTATAATGTTGGCAATTACAGTTATTGATTATGGTTCCCATATGAATCATTGAGACTTGATTTGACATCGACAAATGATTTTTGGTACAATTACTTTTATTTTGAAAAATTGAGACGAGTTATTATTTTCCTGCTACAGTTGATTCAAAAATCATTATTGAGGAAAAATGTAACCCTTTTATTTTTTGTTTTTTTATATTCATCACCGTATGCCATGCTATGTCGCTATATCAATTATTTTATTCCCCGTTTAAAAATTGTATTTTACTATGTATGTTTTCCATTCACTGATTGTGAGCTCATTCCATTCATTAACATTTCAGGTGAGTGGTTGGAACATTAGAAGAGGACTCGTTTTGTCGTGGACCTAATTCCAGTGATCTCTTAGGAACCTATCTAGTAAATAAAAAGTGTATTTGTCATATAGTCCGCTCGAACTTTATTATTCGTTTAGGATATTTTAGTTGTACTTTTTGCGCTTGGGCCTTGTAGGTCCTATTTGTAAAATAATTAATGTATAAAGAAATAGAGAGAATGAATTGTGTATTGATTGATGTATTGAATGTATTGTCAGGGGCTCCTTATATAGGAGAGGATATACAATAGTGGACAATTGATAATGGACAATTCATGATGGAAAGCAACCGAAAGCAAATGCACTAATCTAAAGCCTAAAACACTAACATAAAATATATTAACAGCCCCCCTCAAACTCAAGGAGGATAGGCACAAACCAACTTGAGTTTGGAGAGAGTAACAAAATAGGAAAATAAACTAATACATAAAATAAAATAGGATAGGAGACACTGTATGGTCGTGTCGAACCGTTGGTGAAGACACTGTGGGGTCGTGTCAGACCGTTGTAAGAGGACAGTTTACGAGGTCATGCCGGACCGATGTAGAATCTAACCAGAATCAATGTCGGGACAGTTTACAAGGTCATGCCGGACCGATGTAGAATCTAACCGGAATCAAGGTCGGGACAGTTTACGGGGTCATGTCGGACCGTTGTCGCAAACACTGTGTGGTCGTGTCAGACCGTTGGAGAAGCTAACCGGAATCAATGTCGGGACAGTTTACGGGGTCATCTCGGACCGTTGTAGCAGACACTGTGTGGTCGTGTCAGACCGTTGTAGAAGCTAACCGGAATCAATGTCGGGACAGTTTATGGGGTCATGCCTTATCTTGGAATGTATTGGGAGAGTGGGTGTAAAGTGAGAGAGAGAGAGTGAGGGGCCATCGGAAAGGTCTTGGAATTGTGTGAGAAGGAGTTTGCACGATGCCCTGTGTGTTGTGAGGTGTTTAGTCAACAAGAGGTTTCTGATTGCGAGTGGTGGTGCTCTCCAGGTCGAGGAGTTGTAGGCTCCGAAGTGGGCCTGTGGCTCCGGTACCGAACTGCTTGAAGTTAAGGAATGTCGTCACTCTGGTGCTGGTTCTGGTTGCGTAGTGCCGGTGTCGCTACAGTGAGCGTGAAATAATGAAGATAATGATGCTTGCCGTGCTCCGGCACGCCATTGAGTTGTCCAGTGAATCCAACCATAGTGGGTTGGCCATACTCTGGCGTCGGCGTGTTGCCAGTGCATGGTTTTGGTGAGGGTGTTATTGTTACACGCAGTTGTTTGGTGCGTGAATTAGGCATTGGGAGATCAACCCAGTGGGGTAGCATGACCAGCTGCAAGCTGTTTGGTGTGTTGCTATCACCCACGGTGGGCAGAGGGTCCAGTTGCAAAGCTGTCTGCTGGGTGCAAAAGGAGCTATGAATCCTGTGTGTGTGAAACCCATTGTTGGGGACGCTGATTCGAGGTGAAGAGTGAGGCAATTGGTGAGTGGGTCTATGTTGTTGTATTGAGAAGACTATCTTTGTTGCTTCATATGAATCCATGGTGAGGTCCGGCGGGCGGCCAAGGCGAGGCTGCCGCCCGCTGGTGAAGCGAAATTACTAAGTTCTTAACCTAGCTCTGATACCATGTAAAATAATTAATGTATAGAGAAATAGAGAGAATGAATTGTGTATTGATTGATGTATTGAATGTATTGTCAGGGGCTCCTTATATAGGAGAGGATTCACAATAGTGGACAATTGATAATGGACAATTCATGATGGAAAGCAACCGAAAGCAAATGCACTAATCTAAAGCCTAAAGCACTAACATAAAATATATTAACACTATTATTATAAACTCATATGAAGATATTTGATTCGATGCCTGATTGAGCCCTATGATATGACTACCTATTTCAATTAGTAGCTTATGTTGGATATTTAGGCTTTTGTGGCCTATGGGCCTTAGCCTATAGCTCACAGTCGGTCATACCTATGGATTTGGGTTCTGATAGCATGTCGTCGCATTGTTTACCAAATCCATCACACCATCATGCTTCCAGATCCAAGTCACCGCTCTAGTACTACCATCGCAGGTGGTGGTGTTCTTTATATTATTTATTTATTGATTTAGACACAAAGGAAGAGGCGGTGGTGGTGGTAGACGGACAAGGTGGAGGTTAGAGGCAGTGGGACAAGAGGATAAGGTGGAGATTAGGGCTAGGGTTTTGGTGTGGAGAAAGAACAGTGATAGAGAAAGAGAGAGGAAGGGGCAGGTTTGGGTTGATGTGAGGTCCTTAACTTTTGTAAATCCTATTTAGTCTTTCACTTTTGAATTATTACAATAAAAGTTCTTAATCTCTCGTTTAATTGCATATTTAACCATAGAACATAAAACGCATCGCGAGCGAACTCGTACAAACTCTGATTGTGAGGCCCATGAATTTCGTATTCCCATTAAGACCCTGATTATTGAATTATTTCAATGAAAACCATCAATTCCTCATTTACTTGCAATTTTAACCCTAGAATTGAGAACGCATCCTGATCGGAACTATGGGAACCCTAATAGTAACTTAGGAATCACTTCTAATACCCTAGCACTAGTTAATTAACTCCTTAATTATAAATTGATCGCTCAAAAATTCTAGATTTCCGGTTCCCATAATGTTCCTTCAATTGATCGTTTTTTAAATTCGAAAATGAGAAACCTAAATCGCATTGTTTTCCCTAACCCCGATTTAATTAAATTCTACACTTAAATTAGGAATTCTAATTCATAAATTGAGCCAAACCCTCATACTTTATTAAAATTATAGTTTGATCCCAAATCAAGTACCATTATATATATATATATATATTTGTACCTTTATTCTTATTTAATCTTTTATACACAAATATCCTCAATATATATCAATCTGCACACAAAATGAAGTTGAAAAATCTTCTTAAATCATCCACACGGGCCAGCCACCCTAGTAAATACACTTGTAATTAGGGGTGTAAATCTGACCTGGCCCGATCCATGTCGAGCCTTGCGGGTTCTCACCAAAATCCGAGCCAGGGGCGGCTGGCCCACGGGCCAAAAAAATAGGCCCAGGCCCAAGCCCAGGGGTATTCAGGTCTGGTGGGCTGGGCCTCAGGCCTAACCTCGAGCTTGGGCCAAAGCTTGGACGGACTTGACCTTTTTTTTTGTTTTTCAAAATTTTTTCTACCAAATTTTTATTATTTTTCATTAAAAAATACACTAGGCCTCGGGTGGGCCAGGCTCTGAGTGGGCCTTAAGCAAGCCGATAGGTTGGGCCACGGGCCGGGCGGGGCCTCAAAACGATCGATGGCCCAGGTCCTAGCCTAGGGGCTCGGGCTGGGCTCGAGCCTGGGCCTAAACAGGTCGGGCCCATCCCGGGCCGTGAACGGGCTTCAGGCCGCCTACGGGCCGTGGGTCATTTTTACACTCCTACTTGTAGTGTACTTTTGAAGACAACATTGCTTGATTTATGTAAGAATTTCGATCAAGGCCCTAGATTCATGGAATGTTATCTTGTACTTATAACTAGCTTAGTTCTAATTAAGAATAATCCTAACTCGATCATGTTTAAAGGTATAATTAAGGTCCCTAATCACCTCTTATGTCATTACTATTATCCCAAGTAGGTAACCCAAGTGGGAGGGTGTAACATGCCCGGGGGGGTACCCGCGCGTGTTAAACAGTTCGGACCCCCGAGATCTCTTTGATCTAGTCTTATGAGTGCAATGTGAAACGTAGATGAGAGTCCAGATTTGAAAACTTTTAGTGAAAATCCATTTTATTGCAATTTTGTCAAAAATGGACTGCGTCATCAGATCTCAGAGTCGCCACCTAATATTTTGGGAAATTAGGAAACCCATGACTCAGTGCCAATGCCACTGTTCGTCGTAACCAAAGATGCTTGGCTCGGAACCTTAGGTATGAGAGGGGAAGGTCAATAATGAGCACCCCTGCTCACCCGATCAAAAGATCGGCCTCTACTAAACCATGATATGACTTTTATTTTCTTTATATGTTCATGTTCTGATTAGTTAATAAATCCTAAAATTTACTATGTGAAGCATACAAGTATAGACTATGCCATTCATTTTGGAACAATTTGATATCATGCATTTTGAAAGAGTTTTGATGATGTACAATCCAAATAAATTGAGTTTACAAGCATGAAAAATCAACATCATTCCAAATTAAGCGACACAACCTCCATCCACTGGCATTCATAGAGTTATATCACATAAGCAAATAGCCTCATGGTAGAATGCTAGACATAGTAAGAAAAACACACACAAACGGGATGCTAAAGCATAAAAACTTACATGTTTGACGTCCCACGAACAAGCTATAAAATAAAGTTAGTAAAATATGCATGATCTTATATACAAAATCCTAATGCAATTCACTCATGAGATGCAACTAAAGATTCGGCTTCTAAAATATGATATGTGAATCATCTCAAGAACATGAGGTAGCGCACATAATCACATAGGAATTGATTAAATCCACAAATGCAAACTTAGCCGAATCAAGATGCATGAAACATGGATGCAAAGCATAACTATGATGAAAAATAAATATGATGTTTATGTACAAATAAAGAAAGCAAGTAAAAGAACGGGATAGAAAGAAGCGGGGTGGGGAATTATTACAACATTTTAAAGAATAATTACAAATCAAATTAGAGAGAGATGAGGAGAATATTACAACAAAATAAAAACCTTACAATACACTCAAAATAAAAAATAAATAAAATAAAAGCTTCATGTTCTTTAGAACCGCCGGCGGAAATTGATCAATATTAGGAGATTACGCCATCTTGTTCGGAAGAAGCTAACCGGCCGGCCAACTAGGCCAGCCGGCCAACTAGGCCAAGCAAAACCTGTCTTGTTGCGAAACCAAGAAAATGAACAAACAAAAAATATGTAGGTGGCTCAACTAGCCACTACCGATTAAATTAAAAAAAAAAAAAAAGAAAACAAATATAAAATAAAATAAAAAGTGCAAACTCACAACATAAACCTAAAGCAATAAAACAAATATAAGATAGAACATGCAAGATTATACAGAACTAATATGAGACTAATACACGAAAAAAATAAAAATAAATATGAGGTAGAACATGCAAGATTATAACAAAACTAATATGAAATTAAAGCATGCGAATAAAAATAAATAAATAAATAAATAATTATGAGCTCAACAAACCACTAAGATTATAACAATACACTATGAAATATAAAGTAAGAAAATAAATATGAGATAAACAAACCACTTAGATTATAACAAAACACAATGAAATAAGAAGCATGAAAATAAATATAAGATATAAAATATAAGAAAATGAAAGACTAACAATTCACCTTCCAAAGAAAGATTGAACTTTTTGATTTCCAAACTTCCTCTTGATCACCCTCAAGTGTAGGAAGTGTGTTCTCAAATCCTCAATTCAAAATTATGGAGTTTATGGAGTTTGTGGTATAGAAAGTGGCTAACTCTCTAGTTTTTCTCACTTTCAATCACTAAACACTCTTCCTTATGATCAAGGCAATTGATCTTTGGCTATATCAGAATTTTTGGAGTGGTTTTGGTGTATGGAAATGAGGAATTTTAGTAGCTATGGAAGGTATGTGGTGTATATGGAAGATAGGAATATTTTTGGCTCAAAAACTCAAATTTTCTCTCTTTTTTCACTCTTTTCTCACTCCTTTCTCTTCAATTTCGTGATCATTTTCTCTCTTACAATATGATCGTTCTATATAGGCAATGAGGGAGAGTAAAGGTCAAAAAGAAGGTGGGAGACAAGAATGCGATAGGAGGGCAAATTTTCAAGGTGGTTGCATGGGATACTCCTTTATGAATGCAAACAAAACCTCTTTTGGACAATGGGGGATGATTAGGTATAATGGAGGATGAGTGGATGCACTTGAATGGCTCAGAAAATAGGCAAATGGGTTGTCCCAACCGAACCAAAACCAAGAAAAAATGGGCTATTGTTGTTTTGGGCCAAGTCAACAAAATCTGCTTTTAAGTCCAACTTCAAATGGGCATATCTCCCCCATATGGACTTGGTTTAGGCGGTTCTTGGGTCCAAATTGAAGCCTTAGAAGTCTACTTTCCAATAGTGGTGGCCTCACATTTAAATTCCAAGTGTACAAAGAGATATGCCTAATTTAGTAAAGGCTGTCTTGGGCTGGGTCAACAAAATCTGCTCTTAAGCCCAACTTCAAATGGGCATATCTCCCTTATTTGGACTTGGTCTGAGGTGGTTCTTGGGTCTAAATTGAAGCCCCAGAATCTACTTTCCAATGGTGGTGGCTTCACATTTAAATTCCAAGTGTACAAAGAAAAATGCCTAATTTAGTAAAGGCTGCTCATTTCCTTCTTAATGATTTGATATTCATCCTTTTCCTAAACCAGTTTTCTTTCATCCCCTCCTATTTCCTTCAACTCCAAACCTATAAGAAGATGTTTTTTTTAAATATTTTTAAAAAATTTTCACCTCCCTTCCATTTATTTCCACTTTGTCCTTACTCGGTGCAATATTTTAATCGAAATGGGAGCCTCGGGACATTGTAGAAACATTTAAAAAAAAAAACATATTTTAAAAAGATGGTTTTAAGGTCTAAAATAGTTTGGCCAAAAAATGGGTGAAGGTTGGGATTAAAACTTAAATTTCGTCTTTCTTACTGAGAATTTTGTGAGAAACACATTTTAATTGTCATCATCGGGTAATCAAAAGAAAGCGCTCAAGTCTTAGGGCCGGTCAAAATGGGGTGTCTACAGAGGGTGAATTGAGTTTCTAAATAAATTGTCAAATTAAAAATTAACCCAAATAATAAATAAATAATATGTTCAACAAAATAAAATAAAGTAATGAAATAAAATGAGCAAGGGGAAGAGAAATCAAACGTAGCGATTTATAGTGGTTCGGTACACCCAGGCCTACGTCCACTCCCCAAGTATCCTCTTCGGGAATTTTTCCACTATTTTTCAAACAGTAATTACCCCACTAACTTCATGAGTGCTAGTGAACCTTTACAACAAGTGACCAATCTCAATCACTTCGACTAGTTTAGAATTTGGTGCCTAGTTATACCTAACCAAGTAATTTTATCTCAAAAATCACTCACAAAAATATCCCAACTAGTTTTGAATCTGGTGCCTAGTCACATCTAACCCAAGTGATTTTATCCAAAAAATCACTCACAAAAACTCTATCTTTTTGCAAGAAGCTTTTTTTTAGCTTTTTATTTTTATTTTATTTTATTTTTATTTTTTTATAGCTAAAATAGCACTAAAAGACAAAATAAAGTAAAATAGCCAATAAGACAAAATATCACATTAAACACATAATCGTTTCACTTTTTTTTTCTCACAAATATCACACCCAACTACAAAAAAATCAACTATCTTCCCAAACACAAAATTTTAGCTTCCTAAAATAGCTAAAAACTAAAATAGCCTACTAAAATAGCAACTTCCTAAACACCCACAATATGAATAAGGGATAGAAAACCCTTTTACAATTTTGCTCAAATTCTCAATAAATTTTCTCACAGAAAATATAAATCAATGAAACATAATACAATATTTGAGAATATTTCAATATCACAGATTTTTCTCTTCTTCACTTCTTATTTTTCTCACACCAAAACACTTCTATATAAATATGGAAAATATATCCATTGAACATATATCCGTTGAAGGAGTAGCCGCTCCATTACGAGGCATTTGCTGAGTCACATGGACACACGAGCACGTTTTTTCCTCTTTCTCAAAAATTGTAGGCATAGGTTTGGAAATTAATGATTAAGGGTCGCTTTTCTATGAATAGTGTTCGCACAATAACCGACTAATTTTTCTTCCAAAACCTTTCGAATTCAATCAGTGCACGGCGACTTGCATAGTATTTTTCAATTAAAATATTAAAAGATGCATAGTAAAATCTCTTTAAATAATATTTATATCCAATCTAAAAATATATACGCCATTCAAAAATCTTTGTAGCTATTGTAGAAATCTTGGATACATAAAAATAACCCACCACCCCGTGTAGGTATATCAAATTTTTCAAAAGAAGTGAATAGTGATAAATGGATTTTTTTTCAAAACGTAAATAGTGAATACTGACATATGGATTTTATGCACATTAAGTTTTACGAATTTCAAACATGCACAATAAATATCTTGTGTCAAAGAATGTAAAATATGTATATTGAAAAAGTCATAATTTATCCCATAATATTTTAGACATCATCAAAATCAAACCATATGATTAACAATCTCCTGCTTTTTGATAATGGCCATATATACATGAATTTGACATAAAATTTTACAGAATAAATGCAACATAAAAATTTTCAACAATTATAATATAAATATTTATTTGCATTATATTTTCTCCCAATTTATTAACAAATTCTTTGTCAAAACATTTATATAAAAATCATATTTCTTCTCCCTCTTTGACATCATCAAAATAAAAGGTTAATATATGAATTATTTATAGAGAAGAAAATTTTCGGTGCCCAAAATGAAAATCATGTAAACACAATTGATCAATGATTCAAAGATATAGCAAATAATCTGATTTTTTATATTTTATTTTTATGTCTCCCCCGTGATCATTATCAAGATTCGCTAAAACAAATCATGCAGCAGTGCCTATAATGTTGTCAAACATGAGATTTGAGAGGATATGCATCAATGATTGTAGCTATGGTGTGTATAAAAAGTGACATAGATGATGTGTAGAGATACGAAACCTTCAAGTATTCTTACAAAAAAAAAAAAAAATTGTTCACTATCTGTGTAATCATGTCATTCCTTACCTTAGTCATCAATGGTTCTGACATAAATGAGGTGTCTGAGATTCAGGCAAATAAAAGGTTACCTATAGTGCATTCACACGTTATTCCAGTAACTGAGAGTCTTAGTGTATTTGGTAATTGTAGTGATATAGAGGCTATCAACAACACTATGGCTCTTAGTATACAGACGGTGATTGCAGTTTCTAATACGGCTCAACAACTACAAGCAATGAGCCAAGAGAATCAGTGATTAAAAGAAGAAGTGATCATTTTAAAACAACTTGTTGAAACTCGTTAGATGAAGAGAATTATTGAGAGTAAAATTTCACAGTTGAGAACGCGGTGCAATATTATGAAACCGTTATAATGCCAAGACTCACATAGGTCGAAAATAGAGAGGTTTAAGTTTGAGAGGCTCATGAAAAGCTATTGAGAGAAGTTAAGTGAAAAAAATCTGTAAAGCCTACTGTAGACACCCCATTTTTGACCGACCTTAAGACTCAGACGTCACCGATCGAGTACTTGGTGATGCTGCATATCGTGCTCGTTCAGAAGTCTCAGAGTCTCGGCTGCGAGCCTTGCCTCCGGATTTCCAAACTCTTTTGTGCCTTGCCTCGGTTTGCGAACCAGGTTCCGTTTTCTCCGTTTTCTTTTCCCGAAGGGAAGGAGGGGTCTCGTAGATCATCTCTCAGTGGCCGTAGGCTACGTTTCATGGTTGTAGGCCATTTTTCCCATTCCGGAGCCCGGTTCTCGGTTTTCGGAGCCGTCGGCCGTGTGCCTCGGTTCGGGACCGCCTAACCACCTCCGTTTGCTCCAGCTTTTGGCATACATCTTATTTCCTCCCTTTTGAGGGACACTGTGGTCTGAGAGACCAACTTCGTGGTCAAACACCACCTCCGGTGCTTAACAGTCAGTTTTCGGGGCCCCGAGCTGCGCGTTTTGGCCCCTGAACCTTCGATTTGCATCGGTTTGAGTTCATTTTTGACAGGGACCTTATTTTCATTGTTGTGAAGCCTGTAGAAGGGTGGGAGGCCAGCAATTATCCTCAGAGCCAGCTTTATTCCTTCATCGCTCTCCGTCGCCTGTTTTCTCGCTAAAAAGCTAGTGTTGACCATTCCCGGGCCACTTCCTTGGGCCCTCAACCACATATTTGTGATGTACAGACCTGGGAGGCCACCAATATGTCATGGCCGGCCATCAATTCATCTTGACCCTTTTGAACCCCTCTAAAAATTTGGGTTTTCTCTCTCCTGGTCCACTTTTTCTGGGTTTTGACCACATGGTTGTGTTGTGCACACATGGGAGGCCACCAATATGGGTGGCCAGCCAGCTAATTTTCATTGACCCTTTTGACCTTGGCCGGCCGGCCAAGGGAGGTGGCCGGCCGGCCACCTGGAGCCTCAATACATGGCCGGCCATGATCCTTGCACCCTGTTCCTTCCAGCTGTGACCTCCTTTCCCCCCCAGATTCTATATCAGAGGGGGGGAACTTTTGGGGAGGAAACTTAAATTTGAATCTCCCGCCCTTTCTCCACTCCTTGGCCTATATAACCAGCCCCTCCCCTTCAGTTTTAAGGGTTACAAAACCTTGTTTGGAGCTCTTGCATTATATCTCTCTCCCCCTCTACTTTAACCCTCAAAACCCTTAAGCCCCTTGCATCATTTCTATACCACCTCATAGCACCACACCACCACCATCCATTCCAACAACTTGGAGCTGTTTTTCAGAGCTTAGGAGCACCGTTTCTCAGGCCAAGAGCTGCTGGTCCATTGGTCTTCAAGGGTAAGCTTCTTTTTCCTTTTTTTTGTTCCTATCTTGCTCTATATTTAAGCCTTGCTTGCAAGAATTTTTGGGCTCCGACCCTAACTGGAAATAGTCTTATTTTGAGCTGTTTTTCATGTTTTATTAAGGGCCTTTCCCTGTTTGAGGCTTCCTTCTTACCCTTTGTGTTTAAACCCTCTTTTAGGCCTATTTTTGCATAGTATTTTAGGCTTATTCGTGAGCTGTTTTAGACTTGGTTATAAACTGTAAAGTGGCTTGTTTTGAGCCCATCTTCAACATTGTTGAAGGACTCTTCTCTGTTTGAGGCCAGCAGCTATCACTTGCTTCTTTGTCCCTCTTTTGGCCTTTTTCTTGCATAATAGTTTAGGCCTACTTGTGTTTGTTTTTGTGGCTTGATGTAAACTGTAAAGTGCCATTTTTTGAGCCCCTATTAAACTTTGTTGAAGGGCTCTTGGCCATTTGGGGCCGGCTTCTGCCTCTTACCTCTATTATCTCTTTTGGGGCCTTTCTTTGCATAATAGATAAGCCATATTTGTGATCACTTTTGAGACTTGTTATAAACTGAGAAAAGTCTTGTTTTAACATCATCTTCATATTTGATTAAGATTTCATTTTTTTTTGAGGTCATATGCTCCCTTGTATGCTTGACTATCTCCTATTTTGAGCCTTACACCTAAGCTTTTGTTGCATGCTTTGATTGGTCTTCTACCCACTGGAATCTAGTGGATTTCCAGTGGCTTTGATGCTGTTTTGAGCCTCCAAATCAGAGGGGGGTGACCTCCTCTCGCCTTGACTTGTTTGGTGGTCATTTTGGCCTTCCAAAGCGACCCCATCTTGCATGCTTCCTAGTCACATTCTAGGGTCAATTTGTTGAGTTTTGGGACTACCATATTTGATTTTCAAAGTTGGTTTGGGGCTGCCACATGTCTGTCTTGTATGTACTTAAGAATCCCTTTGTATGCCCCCTAAAGGAACTCCTCATTGGTGCATGTGTTGGCTGCATTTCCATGGTTATTTGGACTTATTTTGACATGTTTAGTTCACTGATTTTTGATGGTTTAGTGAGATTCCATGTGCTTCATATATGCGCCATGTAAACCATGTTTGCCCGTCGAAATTGCATGCTAATTTAAGCCATCTTGCTAGCACCTTTTGGCCTTGCTCTAAACTGGAAAAATGCATGTTTTGGGACTGTCTTGACTCTGTCCTTATACTTCATGACCAAATAATGCATGCTTTGTGTAGCTATAGGTCAATGTATGTGCCTAGTTTTGCATTTCGGGACCATTCCATGTATCGAGTGCCATATTGCCATGTTTCGGGGCTGTTTAGCATCATATTTTAGCGCTGAAATTTACATGTTTGTATGCCATATCCCATGCCTTGCCATGCCTTGTTAGAGTGGCATTTATGCCCTAGGTTCGGTCCTCGGTTTGCGTGCATGTGTGCACGCATCTCGAGTGTCTCATTTCCATCCTAATGGCCTCCTATGTGAGTGTGGCTGAGATCCGCTTGTGTTGGTGTAAGTCCATTATGCATTGTGTATGCCATTTCATTTCATAGCATTGTGTATGCTAGGTTGTATGTTAGCGCATCGTGTATGCCATGTTACCTCGTGCATCGTGTATGCCATTTCATAGCATTGTACATGTTAGGTTGTATCTTAGTTGCATTCATGCATGTCATGCATAGTGCATTGTGCTTGGGATAGGAGTTAGCCCGAGCACGGGAAACGAGGGACGTTTCGTACTCCGAGTGACGGAACGTGTCTCAATTCCCAGTCACCGACACTCCGGATTATCCATGATGGAGTTTAGGTATTGTTGTGTTTTTTACGTGCATTCATTTCATATTGAGTTGTGCAAATTCGACTCCTCGGCCATCATGCATTGAGCTGCGTGATTGGTGGCACGAGGATCGAGGCATGCATACATATGTGAAAATACATTGCCATGCCCCTTTCTTGCTCTCTGTTGCAGCAAATCAAGAATCAGCAGCCTTCCGAAGCTTGGCACGCATTCCAAGAACAATTGCAAACAGAGGCTAATTGGGGCATCGCAGTGGATTTCCGCACAAGGCAACCCGAACATGCATCATTGATCATCCGGAGCAGAGTCGAGGCAGTCCCTAGCTTGCATGCTAGTTTACCGCTTTCCTAGATTAATTTGTAAATTAATTAGGGTTTTTGTACTTATTCGGACTGTAATTATTCATTTGGGACTGTATATTATTTATTCGGACCCTCCGAGCGAGGGCAATGTTGTAATAAGTGTGCGTGCGTGTGATGTATGTCTTCCAACCCCACATCTTTCTCCCTTTTATTTATCCGCTTATGATGGTTAGATTAGGGCACGTTTCAATTAGCATACAGTATGATAGCATATTTGCATTCATTCATCTGTTTTGCATGCACCGGGCTCGGCGCATCATAACTCACTGCATTGTATGTCAATTCCAAATTGAATACTTGTTAGCTGTAGCATTCCATATGCCATGTTTAGAATAGCCGGGCCTGCTATAGTTGCATTTTTGCATGTGTTGCATTAGGCATTTCTGTATAATTAGGATCATGCATGGATTTCTAATTAGCTTCTGTTTTGGCTTGGAGTACTCGGTAAGTTTTTATGCTTTAGCATCCTTGCATGCGTGTGAGTGAATGCCATGAATAGCATGCTTACCATGAGGCTATGTGCTTATGTGATATAACTGCCTGAATGCCTGTGGGTGAAGGTTGGGTTATTTGGATTGGGACAAATCATCAATTGTGAGTTTTAAGCCCACTAGATAGTGGCAAAACCATGTTTTCTAAGCCCACATGAAGGTGGCAAAATCTGCATTTTAAGCCTACTTGCGAGTAGCAAACTACTTTAAAAAACAAACATGAAATGTTTTGTCCCAATTCAGGCGACCCGGTCTATACTTGTATGCTGTGCGCATCACATAGTAAATCTAGGCTAACAACCGGAATAAGAACACATAATGTTTTCAAAACTAGATATCATGGTTAGTAGAGGCCGATCTTTGATCGGGCGAGCGGGGGTGCTCACGAAGTGACCTTCCCCAATCGTACCCAAGTTCCCGAGCCGAGGCAACTTTGGTGATGACGGACACGTGGCCTTAGGCAAACGAGGCAAACGAGTCAGGGTTTCCTAAATTTCCCAAAAATAAAATATTTAGGTGGCGACTCTGTATCTGGCAAAGCAGTCCATGTTTGGCACTTCTTTCAAAAATCTGTTTTCTCAAAACGATTTGCCGGATTTGGACTCTTTGGTTCAGATTAAGAACCGTGACAAATTGAGTCCTGAACTGTAGTGCGCCCAAAACGAACGGAACGGGGGACTCACACCCTCCCGGGGCGTTCGGCAACGTCTACAGTTTCTGGCGACTCCGCTGGTGTAAACAAGCCCGCGGGGGGACCTCGCTACAGTTCGGACTCGATTTGTGTCACGGTTCTTAATCTAAACCAAAGAATCCAAATCCGGCAAATCGTTTTGAGAAAACAAATTTTTGAAAGAAGTGCCAAACATGGACTGCTTTGCCAGATACAGAGTCGCCACCTAAATATTTTATTTTATTTTTGGGAAATTTAGGAAACCCTGACTCGTTTGCCTAAGGCCACGTGTCCGTCATCACCAAAGTTGCCTCAGCTCGGGAACTTGGGTACGATTGGGGAAGGTCACTTCGTGAGCACCCCCGCTCGCCCGATCAAAGATCGGCCTCTACTAACCATGATATCAAGTTTTAAAAACATTGTGTGTTCTTATTCCGGTTATTAGCCTAGATTTACTATGTGATGCGCACAGCATACAAGTATAGACCGGGTCGCCTGAATTGGAACAAAACATTTCATGTTTGTTTTTTGAAGGATGGTTTGCTACTCGCAAGTAGGCTTAAAATGCAGATTTTGCCACCCTCGGGTGGGCTTAGAAAACATGGTTTTGCCACTATCTAGTGGGCTTAAAACTCACAGTTGATGATTTGTTTCAATTTAAATAACCCAACCTTCACCCACAGGCATTCAGGCAGTTATATCACATAAGCACATAGTCTCATGGTAAGCATGCTATTCATGGCAGTCACTCACACGCATGCAAGGATGCTAATGCATAAAACTCACCGAGTACTCCAAGCCAAAACAAAAACTGATTAGAAATCCATGCATGATCCTAAGTATACAGAAATGCCTAATGCAACACATGCAAAATGCAACTATAGCAGGCTCGGCTATTCTAAACATGGCATATGAGATGCAACAGCTATCAAGTATTCAACTTGGAATTGAAATACAAATGCAGTTAGTATGATGCGCCAAGCCCGGTGCATACAAAACAGATGAATGAATGCAAACATGCTATTATACTGTATGCTAATTGAAGCATGCCCTAATCTAACCATCATAAGCAGGTAAATAAAATGGAAGAAAGACGTGGGGTTGGAAGATATACATCACACTCACGCACACTTATTACAACATTGCCCTCGCGCAGAGGGTCCGAATAAAATAATATACAGTCCCAAATGAATAGTATAGTCTGAATAAATAATACAGTCCAAATATGTACAAAACCCTAATTAATTAACAAATTTAACTAGGAAAGCATTAAATTGGCATGCAAGCCAGGGACTGTCTCGACTCTTCTTTCGGATGATGAATGATGCATGCTCGAGTTGCCTTTGCGCGGAAATCCATGGCGATGTCCCAATTAGCCTCTGTTTGCAATTATTCTTGGAATGCGTGCCAAGCTTCGGAAGGCTGCTGATGCTTGATTTGCTGCAACAGAGGGGCATGGCAAAGTATTTTCACACATGTATGCATGTCTCGATCCTCGTGCCACCAATCACGCATATCGATGCATGATGGCCGAGGAGTCGAATTGCACAATTCAATATGGAATGAATGTGCATGAAAACTCAACAAAACCTAACTCCATCATGGATAATCCGGAGTGTCGGTGACTGAGGAATTGAGACACGTTCCGTCACTCGGAGTACGAAACGCCCCTCGTTTCCCATGCTCGGGCTAACTCCTATCCCAAACACAATGCAATATGCATGACATGCATGAATGCAACTAAGATACAACCTAACATGCACAATGTTATGAAATGGCATACACGATGCACGAGGTAACATGGCATACACAATGCGCTAACATACAGCCTAACATACACAATGCTATGGAATGAAATGGCATACACAATGCATAATGGGCTTACACTAATATGAGTGGACCTCAGCCACACTCACATCAGAGCCATTAAATGAAAATGAGACACTCGAGATGCGTGCACACGTGCACGCAAACTGAGGACCGATCCTAAGGCACAAATGCCACTCTAACAAGGCATGGCAAGGCATGGAATATGGCATACAAGCATGCAAATTTCAGTACCAAAATGTGATGCTAAACATCCCCAAAACATGGAAACATGGCACCCGATGCATGAGATGAATCCCGAAACATGAAATTAGGTACATGGAATGACCTATAGCTATGCAAAGCATGCATTATTTGAACATGAAGTGTGAAGACAGAATCAATAAAGTCCCAAAAGAAGCATATTTCCAGTTTTAAGCAAGGCCAAAAGGTGAACACAAATAAGGCTAAGCTAACATGCAAAAATGGCCCCAAAAGAGAGATAAAGAAGAAAGTAATAGCTTCTGGCACCAAATGGAAAGGAGCCCTTCAACAAAGTTCAAGAGGGGCTCAAAATAATGCACTTTAAAGTTTACAACAAGCCATGAAAATATACACAAGTAAGGCTAAACAATCATGCAAGGAATGGGCTTAAAAGAGGGACAAAGAAGGAAGTGGCCATTGCTGGCCCCAAAAAATGAAGAGCCCTTCAACAAAGTTGAAGAGGGGCTCAAAAAAATGTATTTTACAGTTTATGACTAAGCCCAAAACAGTGCAAAAATAAGCTTAAAATATTGTGCAAAAATAGGCCTAAAAGAAGGTTTAAACACAAAGAGCAAAAAGGGAGCCTCAAACAGCAAAACACCCTTGATCAAACATGAAGAGGGAGTCAAAATATGACTATTTACAGTTCGGACCAGAGCCCAAAAATACAAGCACAAGGAGTTAAAAAAGCATGCAAAAATAGGGCCAAAAGAGAGATAAAGAGGCAAGTGACAGATGGAAGCCTCAAACAGTGAAGAGCCCTTTAAAAATGTTGAAGAAGGGCTCAAAAAAAGCCTCTTTACAGTTTATAACCAAGCTCAAAACAGTTCACAAATAGGCCTAAAATACTATGCAAGAAAGAGGCATACAAGAGAGGTAAAGAAGCAAGTGGTAGCTGGAGACCTTAAACATGAAAGGACCCTTAATCAAACATGAAAAAGACCTCAAAACATGACTATTTTCAGTTAGGGCCGGAGCCCAAAAATGTAAGCAACTATGGCTTAGATAGCATGCAAACAAGAGCAAAAAGAGAGAAAATGGGACTCACCCTTGAAGACCAAACTTCCAGCTGCCTTTGGACCAAGTTTGGGTGCTCCTAAGCTCTGAAGAACAGCCCCAAGTTGTTGGAATGGATGGTGGTGGTGTGGTGCTATGAGGTGGTGTAGAAATGGTCCAAGAACAAAGGGTTTTGAAGCTTTGAATGAGAGAGATGGAGGGTGTATGTATGCAAAGCTCCAAGAGGATTTTTTTAACCTCAAAACACAGCTGGGGCTGCTGGTTTTATAGAGGGAGAGAAGGGAAAAAGGGGGGAAAAATGGGGAGGAAAACCAATTTAAGTTTCCCCTCAAAAGGCCAAACCCCCGGATACAAAATCTGGGGGAAAACAAAATACACAGCTGGAATGTACTCACAGGGGCAAAAATGGCCGGCCAGTTTTTTAGGGTTTAGGTGGCCGGCCGGCCTTTACCTGGCTGGCCGGCCAGGTCAAAAGGGTCAAATGTGGCCGGCCACACCCTACGATGAAGCCCCAGAAGTTAGCTTTTCAATACCGCAAACCTTGCATTAAAATTCCTCCTGCGGAAAAAGGTATGCTAGTTTCCGTGAAGCCGCGCAGATTTGGTCCAACCGGACTTCAACCAACCATATCTCCTCCACCCGGACTTGGAAATAGGAGATTCTTGAGTGCAAAATGAAGCCCCGGAAGTTAGCTTTCCAATGCCACAAACCTTGTATTAAAATTCCTCTTGTGAAAAACGTTATACCCATTTCGGCGGAGCCACGCAGTGTTTTCTCTCCTTCCCAGATTCATGCTGAATCACTTTTGACCAAAGAAAGGTGGCCGGCCAGAACAATTGCTCGCCTCCCATGTGGCCACTTTGAAGCCCCAGAAGTTAGCTTTCTAATGGCACCAACCTCGCATCAAAATTCCTCCTATGCAAAAAGTTATGCCCGTTTCGGTGAAGCCGCGCAGCTTTCGCCCTACCCGGATTCATGCCGAACTTCTCCCAAACTAGTTTTCTTCTCTCTTCTCCTCCTTTCTTCAACTCCAAACCCCTAAGTAAGGTGTTTTGAAAGATTTTTTTCAAATATTTCATCTCTCTTTCGTTCATTTCCACTTTGTCCTTGCTCGGTTTACCGAAAAGCGCAACGTTTGACAAAATGTGAGCCTTGGAACATCGTAAAACTTTATTTCAAAAACGTTTTGAAAGAGAGGGTTTTAAGACTAAAATCTTTTGATCAAGATTGTTTTGGTCTAGAACAGGGTATGAAGTTGAGATTTGACTCTCTCCTTGCCGAAGAACTGAACCTTTCCCTGCACACCTTTCTCCACCATGTAAAACCATCAGTCGCGTCCAAGTCTTAAAGACAGTAAAAAATGGGGTGTCTACAGTTGGGGATTTAGAGAACTTGACTCGAACTCATGATATCTGATTTTGGCTACACTTATGTGTTTCTTTGCATTGCATTTGCATTGGTGCGCCTAGGACACCGTGTTTTCCATCTGCTATTCCTGAACGGTTTGCCGGAGGCTTGTCTTGTCAAGCATGACCATAAGGCTGACCGATTGTGGGCTCTGCCAGTATGGAACACAAACCCTGGTTTCACCGGGGCACCCTTTGACCATTCGACCTAGTGCATATCGAAATCCGTAGTGACCATTCCAAATAGGACAGGTTTGCTTACCGATATAGGTTGTTTGAAACTGCTACGTGCGTAGTGAACCCTAGCTCCTGACAAATAGGACAGGGAAACCCTACCCTAACATAGGGGTGTTTTGGCTCTCACTTGTCTGCTATGTGCTTTTAGAGTGCGTCTCTATAGGAATGCATGTATCAGTCTACAAGTTTGGGCATTAGGCCTGCGGGCACCAGTTCAGTACTTTGGGATTCAGTTCACCTAAGGGTATTAGTTTACGGGCATAATTTTGGGCAGAATTCTGTAGGAGGCACAGTCATTCAGCTCTGTTCATATGGGTTATCGTGAAATCGGGCTGAGATGCTGCATTTTTTCTTTTTTGCTAGGTAGTCTGGGAACCATAGCTTCAGAGGGCTCCAATATCCCCCGGGTACACCGAACTTGTGTTGATAGACTTTGTCGGGTCAGAGATTCAGTTCAAAGGCAATCAGTGTTCCTCTACCAGAGGCAGGGTGAAAAGGTCGATCAGGCACAGACCACCAGTACAGCAGCTACCAGCTCAGTGGTCTTTGAACAGCCAGGTTGAGATTTCTGAGCCTACTGCAGACACAGATATACCAGTTGCTCAATTAGATCATGACAATATGTCGGGTCTGGAAGAGATGGTGCACCAACTCCAGGATAGTATGAAAGCCATGCAGCAAGATGCTGTCCGTCAAGCGGAATTTACCAAGCAACAGGTCGTGGTCATAGCCCAACAGGCAGAGACAATTGCCAGGTTAGAGCAACAAACTGGGGTATCTACTTCGCACCAGGCTCCTCCCCCACGAAGAGTTCCCATACTCGAGGAGGCAACCCACATCCAGGATGATACGGACATTCCAGGCGGGCCAGCTCCGCCCCCAGTTCTACCCCAGCTATCTAAAACACCCACCAACTTACCAGACTCCCCCTTTGAGTTCGAGACGGACCCCACAGCATTGAAAGTGAGCAAGCTTGAGAAATTGTTCAAAAAGTCTCAGGGGCCCGTTCTATTCCTGATATAGAGGATGGTTACACCGACTCAGTGGTGACCTTGCCGGAGCGGTTTAAAATGCCGCATATCCATCGATTTGATGGCTCTGAAGACCCAATGGTGCACCTCCAACTGTTTTCTGATATCTTGAGGCCAATGGGTTTGACCACAGCCTAGAAATTGTCACTATTCGGCCGAACCCTGTCTGGGATAGCCGCAATCTGGTATGCAAAATTGGAGAACTCTGTGAAATAGAACTGGGAAGAGCTGGCTGAGGCCTTTATTGCTCAATACTCCTACAACACACAGATCGAGGTCACAACTCGTGATCTCGAAGTCACCCGCCAAGAACCAAATGAGGGTTTCTCAGAGTTCGGGACGAGATGGAGAGCAAAAGCCTCAATAATGACCACTAGGCCCACTGACAAAGATCAGATTCGGATGATTGTGCGCAATCTCCAGCCCAACTTATGCAGAAAATGATTGTTCTCCCCTTCCCTACCTTTTCAGATCTTCATGAAATTGGGGTTCAAATCGAGGATGCCATCAGACAAGGGATCTTTCCAGAAGATAATGAGCCTTTGAAGAGGAATGTTGCTCGCAATTCTAATGCTACTACTGATGGTAGCACAGCTGCAAAATGCTCAGAAGTAGACACTATCACCACTTCCCTCAATGGCCAAAAACCAACCACTTCAACTCGGCCCCAAGCTCGAAAATTCCATCCTCTTTACATGAGTCTCTCCCAAGCTTTGAAAAGCTGCAAGAAGAAGGGCACCTAGAACTCCTAGAACCCCAACCCCTTCCAAACCCTCTTCCAACAAGATATGACCCATCTAAATACTGTGCCTATCATCAACAACCCGTCATGATACGAACCGTCGCATCCACTTCCGTTATAAGATTCTGTAGACACCCTATTTTTGACCGTCCTCAGACTTGGACGTCCCGCTTGAACACCCGGTGATTATCCATGTTTGTGTTTGTTTTGAGTTCCCGAGGCCCCGGCTGCACGCGTGCCTCAGGATCTCTCAACCGGCATATTCTGTGCTTGGTTTTGTACCAAGTACTTGTGTGTTTTTGCATTTGAGGGTAGGGGAAGGCTTTTTAGCCATCCCTAAAGCCCACCGGCTGCCCACACCTCCACCGGCACTCCCTAGTGGCCATCGGCATCTTTTATCCAAATCCTTGGCCGGTCGGCACTATATGTTGCCGACCGGCAGTGTTTTGTGCCGGTGACTATTTTGGCTGGCCAGTGTGACCCCTTTGCACCCCCAGGGATGGTGCATCCCAGCTGTGACAGCTGGAATGCACTATAACCACTCCCCATGCCCGGGTTTGCACCTTTTACCCCCTTTGAACCCCATAAACCTTCTAGAAGGTTGAACCCTTGGCCAAGCTTCTTGGAGAAGCTTGGCCAGCTGTCTTAGCTTCCCTTGGAAGCCAAGACCCTCTTGCACCTCTTAAACCCCCCTCTCTTTGCTTAGCCATTAAGTTAAGAGCCTTTTTTTGTCTATATAAGCAAGCCTCCTCTCCCTTTGATCAAGGTTGGCCACTTTAGACCTAAAAACCAGAGCTCACACATATCTCTGATATACATCCATATATATCTATACTTCTATATCTATCATCCTTGTGTGTGTGTTTTAGGCCCAAAAAGTGTTTACTCTTATTTTTTGCACCTTTACACACACTACTACACCTTAATCCGAGATTAGGAGGCTTGGAGGTTTGTTTTGTGTGATCTTGGACTGATTTTGATCAATCAAAGAGGGCTGGACCTTTTGTTCTTCAAAGGATCTTCAAGGGTAAGAACATTACTTTAGATTCCCTATTTTGCAACTACTTTCTACCCCTTTTTGCTTTGTGATTTTGGATTTGTGTTTAACATAAAAAAACTTGTTTTTACTTGCTCAAGAACTTTCATTAAGGTCACTTTTGTATTTGAGTGAAGCCTCATTCTTTTAGGCCTTGTTTTGGTCTCTTTTGTGCCTTTACTTTGAGCATATTTTTACTTGGTGTGTTTGGTCTTCTCACCACTGAAAACTAGTGTGTTTTCAGTGGTGAGGAAGTTGGTTTCAAGTCTCAAATAGGGGAGGGATACCCCTCTCCCCTTTGTCCCTCTTTGGCCTCCATTTTTGGCTCATGAGGTAGCATGTGTGCATGCTTGCATTTGGCTTGTTTAGAGTTTTTTTAAGTGTTTTGGAGCATGTTTAACCTCTGTTTTGGGTCGGATTTGTGGCCTCTAGCATGCCTCTCATACTTGCTTTGAAATGCTCTTTTATGCCTAAAAGCATGTCATGCATTTAGGCCATGTTTCTTGCATATCTTAGCTTGGTTCTATGAGGGTATTAGCATTATATTACCATGTATAAGGGTTGTAAGCCATTGATTTTGCCATGTATAGTGTGCTTGACATGGTTGCTTTGCTTTTAGGCTTGTAAGCCTTATGCATTTTGGTTTCTAAGCATGTTCAACCTTGATCATCCTCATGATTTGGCATCATTTGTGACCTTATTTCAGTCCATAAATCATGTGTGTATGTTTAATATGTGACTATTTTCATGCTCCAAGGGTGGTGTCCTTTTGTGCCTAGAATAGGCCTTATGCATGCTTGTATGTTTAATGCATTTTGGGGTGCCATGTGAGGGGATTTGGGTGTCATTTTGCATGATAAAAGTCTGTTTTTGGTTGTTAGATTCATGCCATGAGTGGTTGTGTTAGTGGTAGTAAGATGCTCTTTTGGTGCCTTAGGTTTAGGCCCATGAACTTGCATGTTTGTATGGCATTTTGGTCACCATTTATAGCTTGTTTTGCCACTGTTTTGGGGTGGTTTGAGGGCTGCCCCATTGAAGTTAAGTCCATCATTGCATCCTTGCATCATGTTGGTTGCATGATTGATTGATGAGGTTTTGTCACATTCTAACTCTATTGCATAATTGGCCTAGTTTCCATCATATCGGCACCTTGAGCACTTTAGCATTTTGCATGCTTAATATGATAGTTGTTAGTGCACTGGTGTGTTTGCATTCTAGTCCTCATGTTGCATTCATTTGAGGTATGTTGCATACATGCATTCCATGGCTTGGCTTGGGGTTGTCAAGCCAAGCATAAAGGTTGAGATGAGTTCACACTTTAAGTGGTGTAACTTGTCTCAACTTTTGGTCACCAAGACCTTTGATCCATACATGATAAGGTTTTGGTCTCATTTGTGTGTTTGCATGCATTGACATTAAAGTGCAACCTTGGTTCCTTAGGCTATCATGCACCAAGTTGCACAATTGATGGCCCAAGAACCAAGAGTCATG
Organism: Camellia japonica; assembly: GCA_030407325.1. Taxonomy (NCBI): domain Eukaryota; kingdom Viridiplantae; phylum Streptophyta; class Magnoliopsida; order Ericales; family Theaceae; genus Camellia; species Camellia japonica. The sequence continues at coordinate 96,140,440 of JAPPVO010000016.1, forward strand.
CCTCCTTGAGTCCCCAAGCATGACAGGAGGCATTGGCCATGCTTACATATGCTCAAAATCCATGCCATGCACTGTTGTTTTGCTGCTGCTGTCAAACTGTCCTCTACAGGACTTTCCGACGCCGACCGCAGAACAATGTGCCGACCGGCACACTTTTTGTGCCGATAAAATCTAGAAGAAGCCGGTGGCCAAATCTAAGCAGCCGGTGGTCACTTCCTTCAGCCGGTGGGGTTCTTGTAGTCCATTTGGAAGGTATCCTGGGACTTTGGGAATTTTTTGGAGAGGCAGGCAGTAGAAACAGAAGCAATAGTGTCATGACACGGGCTTTCCGGGCAAGTTAGATCGAGCATGCATCATTCGCGTATCCCGAGGTGGGCGGCTGTGGCCACCTTCCTTTTTGCATTTATTTTTGTTAATAATTAGAAGTTTTTGTAATAATTTATTTATTTATTTATTTGGACTGTAATATTTATTTTTTCGGTCCCTCCGAGTGAGGGCAAATTTGTAATAAGTGTGTGTGAGTGGGTGTATGTCTTCCAACCCCCATTTCTTTCTATCCCTTTTATTTACCTGCTTATGATGGTAGATTAGGGCATATCTAATTAGCATACCTTATGCAATGCATGCGTGCATTCATGCATTTGTTTACATACACCGGGCTCGGTACATCATACAAACTGCATCGTATTTTCAATTCCAATTTGAATACGTGATAGTTGTAACATTTCACATGCCATACTTAGGGTTAGCCGAGCCTACTCTAAATTGCATCTATGCCTGTGTTGCATTAGACCTTAACATGAACTAGGTCATGCATGTTTGCTAACTAGTTTCTTGTTTTGGCACGGAGTACGATGTAAGTTTTTACGCTTTAGCATGGCGCATGCGTGTGAATGCTAACATGACAGTATGATTGCCATGCGGCTAAATGCTTATGTGATATATACTGTTTGAATGCCTGTGGGTGGAGGTTGGATTGCGTGAGTTGGAACAACTCATTGAAATCCGTATTTTAGCCTACTTGCGAGTAGCAAAAACTAACACGTTTTTCGAGACAAAACGGATATGCAATGTTTATTTCCAAATTAGGCAATCTAGTCTATACTTGTTTTGCTGTGCGCATAACATAGTAATTCTAGGCTAATAATTGGGATAAGAACACATAACGTTTTCAAAATCGGATATCACGGTTAGTAGAGGCCGGTCTTCGGACCGGGCGAAAGGGGGTGCTCATAGCTGACCTTCCCGATCGTACCCAAGCTCCCGAGCCGAGACATTTGGTGATGACGGACACGTGGCCTTCGGCACCGAGTCAGGGTTTCCTAAATTCCCCATTTTAAAATATTTAGGTGGCGACTCTGTAATCTGGCAAAGCAGTCCATGTTTGGCACTACTTTTCAAAAATCTGTTTTCCTTCAAAACGATTTGCCAGAGTTGGACTATTTGGTTCAGATTTAGAACTGCAACAAACAAAAAGGAGAGTCCGAACTGTAGTAAGCCCCAAATGAACAGCGGGACCTTAACCCTCCCGGGGCGTTCGGGGACGTCTACAGTTTCTGGCGACTCTGCTGGGGAGTTTTAGAGAGCTTGACTCGAACTCGTGATATCCTGTTTTGATTTCGTTTATGTGTCTCTTTGCATTGCATTTGCATTGGTGCGCCTAGGACACCGTGTTTGCCATCTGCCATTCCTGAACGGTTTGCCGGAGGCTTGTCTTGTCAAGGCATGACCATAAGGCTGACCGGTTATGGGCTCTGACAGCATGGGAACACAAACCCCGGTTTTACCGGGGCACCCCTTTTTGACCATTCGACCTAGTGCATATTCGGAATCCATAGTGACCATTCCAAACTAGGACAGGTTGCTTACCCGATATAGGTTGTTTGAAACCGCTGTGTGCGTAGTGAATCCCTAGCTCCTGACAAAATAGGACAGGGAAACCCTACCCCAACATAGGGGTGTATTGGCTCGCATTTACTTGCTATGTGCTTTTAGAATGTATCTCTACAGGGAAAGCCCATGTCAGTTTGCAAGTTTCTATCCGGCCTGAGAGCACCAGTAAACGGTATTTTGGGGAATCAATTATCTGTGGGTACCAGATTCAGACTTGGGGGCAATGATTCAGAAATAGTGATCAGTATTGGAGGGACAGTGAATCAAGTTCAGCGTGTTATCCAACCGTGTGTTGTCTCTTTTATGCTGTTATGCTGTCCGATTTTCTGTTATTTATACGCTTTATTTATTTATTTATTTATACTAGGTAGTTGAGCACGATTGCTTCTGACCCAGTAGATACTCCCCGAGCACTCTGGACAAGAGGTCGTCGACTCCATCGATCTGAGGATCTGGTAGACGGACAACCAGTGTACTGTTCACTACCCCCTGTTACTAGGCGGAGGTCAGTTAGACAAAGGGCATCAGCACAGCAGTCAGTTCAGAGGGCTTTATCTACCCCACCTGTGTTCAGTAGGGATCAGGATTCTGTGTCGCCAACAGAGAGAGAATACATACCAGTAACCCAATCAGAGCAGAATAGCATGGCTAGTTTGGAGGAGATGGTGCGCCACCTTCAGGAAAGCATGAAAGCAATGCAGCAGGATGCTGTCCGTCAGGCAGATTTCGCCAGGCAACAGGCCATAGTTGTGAGGGAACAGGCAGAGACAATTGCCAGGCTAGAGCAACAGACCGGAGCATCTGCTTCGCATCAAGTTCCTCCCCCGCCAGGAGTTCCTAATGTCGGGGAGGCAGCCAATGTTCAGACTGATACAGAACTGCCCACAGGACCACCCCTGCCCCCAACCCTATCTCAAATCCAACCTCAGCTATCAAAAACGCCCACCAACCTACCGGACTCTCCCTTTGAGTTCGAGTCTGATCCCACAGCACTGAAGTTGAGCAAACTTGAAAAGTTGTTCAAAAGGTCCCAAGGGGTCAAGACCATCCCCGACATTGAAGATGGGTACACCGACGCAGCTGTGACGTTGCCCGACAGATTCAAAATGCCTCATATTGATCGATTTGATGGGTCCGGGGACCCCATGGTGCATTTAAGACTGTTTTCAGATGTTCTCAGGCCAATGGGCCTCAGTAGGCTCCAGAAGTTGTCTTTGTTTGGCCGGACCCTATCAGGTGTGGCGGCCATATGGTATGCCAAGCTAGAAGATGATGTCAAGAGGAATTGGGACGAAATGGCTGAGGCCTTCATCGCACAATATTCGTATAATACACAGATTGAGATTACGACCCGTGATCTCGAGACGACTAGGCAAGAGCCTAAGGAGAGTTTTTCAGAGTTTGTAACCAGATGGAGGGCCAAGGCTTCGATGATGACCCTGAGGCCTACGGACAAAGACCAGATTCGGATGATTGTGCGCAATCTTCAGCCGAAGTTGATGCAAAAGATGATAGTTCTCCCCTTTCCTACCTTTTCTGACCTACATGAAATGGGGGTGCAGATTGAAGATGCCTTGAAGCAAGGCTTGATTGATAATGATCGGGAGCAACCCCGACGGACTTTCAACCGTGGCAGCAATGCAGGCCCGAGTGGCCCTACTACTACGAGAGCCACCGAAGTAAGCATGGTCACCGCCAATCCCCCTCCAAGAAATACGGCAGCTGCGCCATTTTCCGGCGCGTCCGGAAGCAACCCACAAACAACCAAATACCCACCCAGAAACACCAGAACCTTCGCCCCACTATATATGCCCCTATCCAAAGCTCTGGGGGTTTTGATCAAGAAAGGGCATCTGAAGCCCCTGGAGCCGCGGCCCTTACCAGAAAAACTCCCTCCTACCCATAACCCGGCCAAATATTGCGCCTTTCACACACACACACGCACGTCACGACACGATCTGTGCTTCCGGTTGCGTCATGAGATCCAAGATCTCATCGACAATGGGGTGATTTTGCCTCCCGAAAAACCCAATGTTACTACAAATCCCCTCCCGCACATAACCAAGCTCCACCACCAAAAGACTCAATTTCATCATACTGGGACCGTGCCCTACGACCCTAGTAACTATATCACACCTACACCCCTACCCATAAACCAGAGGTGTTCCTCCCTGATTGCACCGACTTGTGCATGATGGACATCTCCACGACCCAACCAGCAGTGGCGGTGACCCCAAGAAACAAGGAAAGGAGATCCCAAAGGAAAACAGTTGTTTGAGTCAGAGTCTGCGGAATCTGGGAGTTACGTTGGGAAGACATATAGTCCGAGGACTACATTTCATCAAAAGGCCAAGATGGGCCGGAGTAGAATTGCCAACTGGGGGGGAGTTGTGCGTAATCCAAGGAGATAGCCTGGGCAGGGAACAGATGATGTAACAGCTGTGGGGGAGGACCTTGCCGATCTCCAGTTTTACAATGACCAATACCCAGAGGACGCGGCAGTCGTATGGTTCGATTACGAGGATTCAGCAGAAGCTACAGGGTGGACGACCAGCCCGATGTGGTAGGGAACTTCAGGCAGAGCAGAGTTCAGAAAGAATGAGACTATCAGTGACGGCCGGAAGGGTCGAAGAGCAAAACACATCGCCGGAGGGCGCCGGCGTCAAGAATTTCGCCCGAGATTGGAATATTTTGAGTACGGAGATGATTGAACAGACAATCATGGCAGAACAAGCAAGTTTTGAAGATTCCGAGAGAATCAGGAAAGCAAAGGCCCATGTGGGAGCTGAAATTGCTGTGTGCACAGGAAACGAAAGTACTACAGGCAGGTGGATGGAAGATGCTGCAAGCACAAAAACAGTCATACCAGAGCCAGATAAGTGTCTGTCAGCCGCTGATGGAGTGTGGTGGGAAGACGAAGACCTATGTCTTGCTCACACCGACGAAGATTGGGGGAGTAACCAACCTGATAACACTTGGTACCTCGGGGAGGTTGACCACATGACGCGGAGTGGACGGTACTTCAAGCCCCCACACTTAGATCAACCGGAAGCCTCGGGAAAGGATAGGGAAGCCGAGAAGCAAAAAGAGAAGCAACTTGAGGAAGAAGCTGTACTCAAACAGCTGAAAAAGATACAAGCAGACATCTCCATTTGGGGACTGCTCATGGCATCACGGGTACATAGAGAGGCTGTTTTATCGGCTATGGACAAGGCAAAGCTTTCAATAGAAACCACGCCAGAGCAGCTGGTAGGATTGGTCTTCCCGGGGGGAGGCACCCCGATGCTGACCTTTTCCGACAAAGAACTTCCGCCCGAGGGCACGAATCACAATAAACCCCTCTACATCTCCGTGGAGTGTAGAAATAAGTGGATACCGGTGGTGCTCGTTGATACCGGGTCCGCCATTAATGTCTGCCCAGCGAGGACGGCATATGCAATTGGCTTGAAAACCGTGGATTTTGTACCAACAGCCCAGGTCATCCGGGCATATGACAATACAAGTAGAGAAGTAATGGGAACAGTTAAAGTTCAGACAAAGGTTGGGCCGGGGCAGCACGAGATAGATTTCCATGTCCTAGAGGTCCCTGCAACCTTCAACTTGCTTTTAGGACGGCCGTGGCTGCATCAGGTGAAAGGCAGTGTCATCTACTTTGCATCAAATGGTGAAATACCCCTACGGGAAGGGAGTAGCCATCGTCTTTGGGAATTCGTCAATCCACCCACCACCAGAGGTATCCACGCCTGTTCTAGAAATCGAGCATGGCATGGAAGATGTGTTCATATCGGGTTTTACCTTGGCCGAGGCTCAGGTCGTACGGAATATTATGGCTACAAATGAAGAGATATATGTCAGTGCCCAAGCAGTGTATCTCATGAACAAGCTCCAATACATCCCCGGGATGGGATTAGGGAAGAGCGGCCGCAAAGGTATCGCACAGCGTTGGCCGAGGTGCCGCACAACCCCCATACCTTTGGCCTGGGATATACGCCCACCAGGAAGACTGGGTAAGAAAAGGAAAAGAGACGGCTGCAAGAGCCAAAGCAAAACAGATGGGGAAACCTTTCGAATTGATGCATCGGCCCATCCGAGGTACCTCTGAACGGACGCTTCGTCCGGGAGGGGGAGGATTTTCCATTCTGTGGTTTTCCGGAGCCATGGTTGAACGCAGAGAAGAAACGCGTCCCGGGGTTCGAAATTTTCTTTGACCTACAGTTATCTGGGGATGATGTTGTTGAAAAGCAGACAGACCCAGCGGTTGAGACTGAGCATAGCAAGGAAGCAGAGTCTGCGGACACAGAGTTTGAAATGGGGGTAGCACTGGCATGTCTACTTTCAGATCCTTCGATCGACCAGTTGTGCTTGGGGGATAACTCCTCGGTGTCTATGATCGGAGATGAAACGGCTGCGGGCCTACCAGCAGCTATTTTGGATGCATCCATCGCACCCTCCCTCACCTGGCAGTACGAGGAGGGATTTTTATCTAGCAGCACCGGATCAGGTAGTGAGCCGGAATCTGATTCCACCGAGTCTTGTGAGTCGGAATCAGGTTCCAGCTCGTCTGAGTCTGAGTTCGGTATTCCTGGGGGTGATAACCCGGATGCCACAGTCCTGTCCAGGTCGTCTTTTTCTTTCTCTTTTGAGTCTGTTGTAACAGAAGAATTGGACGGTTCGGAAGTATCTAATGAGAATGAGGTGACTGTGGTTTTCGAGTACTTTTCTGTGCCTTTGGTTTATTGCTTAAATCAGGACTTTCAAAATTTTGATGAAAACGACGAGGACGAAATTCCTCCGGTTTTGCAACGACTAATTGAACAAGAGCAGGAGAGGTTTGTTAAACCCTTAATGGATGAAATCACTACCGTGAACATTGGTACTGAGAAGGACCCGCGGCTGGTCCAGATCGGGTCCACGTTGTCTTCAGAGGAACGCGAGCGCTTAGTCGCTTTATTAAAAAATTTCAAAGATGTTTTCGCGTGGTCCTACGAAGACATGCCTGGAATCGATCCTGAGATTGTACAGCACCGGATCCCTCTTGACCCCGAGGCCCGACCTGTCAAACAGAAGCTCAGAAGGATCCGCCCTGATTGGGCCATTAAGATCAAGGAAGAGGTCACCAAGCAGATTGATGCAGGCTTCCTGCTGGTATCCGAATACCCGACTTGGTTGGCCAACATTGTTCCAGTGCCGAAGAAGGATGGCAGAATCCGGGTATGTGTGGACTTCAGGGATTTGAACAGAGCCAGTCCGAAGGATGACTTTCCCTTACCGCATATTGACGAGTTGGTGGACTTCACAGCGGGGCATGCTTTGCTTTCGTTTATGGATGGCTTCTCAGGTTATAATCAGATAGTAATGGCACCCGAAGACCGGGAAAAGACTGCTTTTACCACCCCGTGGGGTACATATTGCTACAGAGTAATGCCATTTGGGTTGAAGAACGCTGGGGCTACATATCAACGGGCTGCAACCACAATATTACATGACATGATCCATAAAGAGGTCGAGGTGTACGTGGACGACATGATTGTCAAGTCCAAAGAAAGAGAGGGCCACTACACTGCCTTACAAAAGTTTTTCCAAAGGATCAGGGAATTTCGGCTGCGGTTGAATCCTCAGAAGTGTACATTCGGTGTTACAGCGGGAAAAATGCTAGGATTTCTGATTACACAAAGGGGCATCGAAGTCGACCCTTCCAAAATCAAGGCCATCTTAGAAATGCCACCACCAATGACTGAAAAGGAGGTGCGAGGCTTTCTGGGTAAAGTGCAATTCATAAGACGGTTTATCTCAAAACTAACCATAACTTGTGAACCACTTTTTGGTCTCTTGAAGAAAGGAAAGAAGTTCCAATGGGACGGCCGATGCCAAGCTGCATTTGAACAGATTAAAGAATATCTACAGAATCCACCCGTGTTGTCGCCACCAAAGCCAGGGAAACCGTTGATACTATACCTGTCAGTGACTGAAACTACAATGGGCTGCATGCTCGCACAAGAGTCGGAAGATAAAGTGGAAAGGGCCATTTACTATCTGAGCAAGAAGATGCTGGATTACGAGACCCGCTACACTCCGTTGGAGAAGGCTTGTTTGGCCTTGGTATGGGCTACCAGGAAGCTGCGGCACTACCTGTTAGCTCACTCTGTAATGTTGGTTTCACGACTTGATCCCATCAAATATCTTTTCGAGAAACCAGCGCTTACGGGTAGGCTAGCTCGTTGGCTGCTGTTGCTCTCCGAATTTGATCTCAAGTATGTGACACGCAAGTCAGTAAAAGGAAGAGCGGTAGCAGAGTTCCTTGCCGACCACCCGGTTGAAGGGGATGAAGCGATTGAATACCTGTTCCCAGATGAAGCCATTTTGCACATCGAAGATGAAACTTGGACGATGTACTTTGATGGGGCGTCAAATCAGTACGGGTATGGGATAGGGGTGTTGCTGATAGCACCTGACGATTCCCGTGTCCCTTTAGCATTCAAGCTTCGATTCAAAGTCTCGAACAATGAGGCAGAGTATGAGGCATGTATTGCCGGTCTAGAGGCTGCCCTAGAACTAGGGGCAAGACGATTGGACGTCATTGGGGATTCGAACCTAGTTGTGTCTCAAGCTAAAGGAGATTGGAAAGTAAGAGGAAAGATGATGATAATTTACCACCAGACCTTGGATTTGTTAATTCCGCGGTTTGAAAAGTTAAATTTCACTCACCTAGTAAGAGAGAACAACAGGTTCGCAGATTCTTAGCAACTCTATCTTCCATGATAGACATCCCATCTGGGGTCCGGATGCGTCCAGTCATTATTGACCAGAAATTTGTACCTGCCTACGAGTCAATCTCTGCCATAGATAAAGTGCAAGATAACAACCCTTGGTATTACGACATATGGAACTTCTTGGAGAAGGAGGCATATCCACCAGGGGTGAATGCCAAGGACAAAAGGGCAATTAGAAGACTGGCTGTTCAGTTTATCATCTGCGGAGGTAAGTTGTACAAAAGAGGTCATCTGGGAATGCACAAGTTGTGTGTGGAAACCGAAGAGTCGAAGCGCCTGATGGAGGCCATCCATGGAGGAGAATGTGGGGCACATATGAATGGGTGATGCTGGCACGAAAGATCCTCAGACAGGGCTACTACTACTGGTCTACCATGGAAGAAGACTGCATCGGCTTTGTTCGGCGATGCCACAAATGCCAGATCCATGCAAATCGCATGAATATCCCGCCGTCGAAGTTGTACAACATGACGTCGCCGTGGCCATTTTCAGTATGGGGAATTGATGTGATTGGGGCAGTTACTCCGAAGGGGTCGAATGGGCATGAGTTTATCTTGGTTGCAATAGATTACTTTACGAAGTGGGTCGAGGCCCAGTCCTATGCGGTGTTGAAGGCTTCGCATGTCGCGAAGTTTATCAGAAACAACATCATCTGCCGTTATGGAGTTCCGAACGAGATATTTCAGACAATGGTTCCCACTTCAAGAGGAGTGATTGATTTGTTGGAGAAATACAATGTGGCTTTCCATAAGTCGTCTACATACCGGCCGCAAACCAATGGAGCAGTTGAGGCCGCCAACAAAACATCAAACAAACACATTTTGCAGAAGATGGTGGAAACCTATCGGGACTGGCCAGACAAGTTGCCATTCGCTCTGTGGGGCTACCGGACTTCAATTAGAACTTCAACTGGAGCAACTCCTTATTCCTGGTCTATGGGATGGAAGCCGTTCTACCAATAGAGATTGAGGTTCCATCATTACGAGTGCTTGGCTGAGTGTCAGATAGCTGAGGCAGATTGGCAGCAGAGTAGATTCGAGGAACTCATGCTCTTTGATGAAAGAAGGCTGAAAGCACTGTACCATGTCCAAGGTTATCAGCGCAGAATCGCCCGGGCTTTCAACAAGAAGGTTAAGTCCAGGAATTTGAAGGAAGGAGATTTTGTGCTCAAAGACAACCGAGCTCCCATCCACGACCCAAGGGGCAAGTTCAGACCCAATTGGACTGGTCCCTATATCATCAAGTCTATTTGGTCGGGTGGAGCTGTGGTTCTGATGGACCTAGATGGCCTAGAGTTCTCCCAACCGATCAACATGGACAAGTTGAAGAATATATTGACCCTGAGAGGCTCGCTAGGCCGAAAACCCGAAAGGGCGACCTAGGCAAAATTCAGAGCACAAAAAAATTAGAAAATATAAAAACTGAGCTCGCAAGGTTGAAAACCCGCAAAGGGCGGCCTTGGCAAAAGTTAGAGCGCAAAAGGAGAGTGAAAATACTCGAGTGAACCCAAGCCTGAACTACGTAAGGCTTGATTCCCATCCTTGGGATACGTAGGCAGCTTCATCCTGAAGTTCAGCCATAAACATTTTCCCCGATCAGCTTTGTCCATTTGATCATCTTGGTCATCTTTGTTCATCAGCATTCATCGCAATCTCCGGCGCAGTGCTATTCAGACTAGGGGCAACTTTCCGTTGCCATGCAGTGCCGCGGTACTATTCAAACTAGGGGCAATTTTCCAATTGCAGGAATCTGGGGTTGTGCATCTCAGTGACAAATTTCAGGCGTGTCCAGTTCTGATCCATGTCGAAAATGGTTTTGAAAATTTTAATAAAAGTTGACTTTGTTCAAATTAATCTTTTTACAACCAAGACCATTTTGGACCAAAGTGGGAAATTTTCAGTACCACAACTTTCAATTTCATTGATTTCAAATAGAGTTCTCCTGCTCTTGCATACAATTGAAGTTGCTTTTTATTACATTCATAAAGAAAACTTGAAAGTACTAATAAAGCAATAAATCCGGGGCATGGTCAAGTCAAATGTCCCCGCGCCCCCTCCCAGAGCTAGTTGAAGCCTCTGATGCCAAAATGGGCCCCTCCTGTGCCTTCTTCATGAGCCAGTCCCAGCACTCGTCAGATAAAGTGTGACTAAAAGTGGGAGCGGGGGCTAGGAATTCTCTGATCCTCCACGCGGTGGCCTGTCGGGTAAGCTGCGCACCTCGGACCGAAAGGTAACCGGATACTCTATCCCTTCCGGCGGACAAGTCTGATCGTGGCCAAACTGGCGCCGGATACGGAATGGAAATAGAACACGCAGTGATTCAAGCCGATCAACCGAATTCCAGTTTGTCGAGACATGCTATAACTCATCGCCGGGAGATTGAGCCAAGGGCATCGCCAAGCAATATTGTCTGCGGACAAGCTGTACATCCATTCAAACCACCAACCCTCATCAAGGGCGTCAACTAGGCGTTGCCTGAAGAAGTAGCCACGAGCCGAATATGCCGGACAAGAGTCCACAACCTGCAGTTTGTCCATCAACCATACCTGGGGAGGGACAAAAAAATGAGAGAATAAAGAATAGAGAGATGTACGATGAGAGGAAAAGTGAGAAAAGGGTTTTTGTGAGAAAAACCGAGCCTGAGGGCCGAGTGATGTGAGCAAACATAAACGTGAGATGGGATGGGAAACATTACCTGCAGTAATAGTGGACTCCCTGCTAACCTGATCGTCTCTCGACGATAAAAGGCGTCTAAGCCCAGCAGTGTCTCAGCCAGGATCATGGCAATGCAGCTTTTGCCCTCCTTCAAGCCTTGGGCAACCTCAATCAATCGAACGCTAGATTCTCCGGAGCCTGAAGCAAACAGGAAATGAGACAACACGCACAAGCAGAGGGCATGTCGCCGAAAGCCTTGCCAATGATGGTCACTGCGGTCACCGGCATCAGAAAATCGATGAACCAAGCTAGGAATATCCAGCATTCCGTCACGAATCAGGGATCGAGCATCGTACATGGTAAGGCCACACATCCGTCCCAAGGCTTGGGCGTGGCCGAAATTGAGTTGAGGCAAAATTTCCTCGTCACGTTCGCACTCCATTAAAGCTTGGAAATCTTCGAAGGTAGGACACACCTCTTGCCCGCTAAAGCTAAAGACATGTGTCACCGGATTCCAAAACCTTGCCGCGGCATGGAGGAATGGAAAATGCAGCGGGGTACGACGCAGAGTGAATAGTGCATTTACGCCGAAAGCCCAGAAATTCAGCTTTTCCGAGCCATCCAAGTTGTTAATCCAAGTTGCGAGATTTTGGGCAAGAAATTCTTCCATTTGGAGCAAATCAGTGTGGAAATAAGGAGAACCACGAAGTTGAGACCCTTTTGAAGAAGATAAGGTCGAAAGAAGGACAGATGTCAGCATTGTGCTGGTGCTGACAATTCAGTGCCGACCGGCCAACTTTAGGGCCGACCGGCCGTCTCTTTTGGCCGATGAATCACTCTTCCGGCCGATGGCCTTTATACACGGCCGGTGGGCTTTCTGTCCAGCCGATGGTCTTCCCCCTGTGTTTTCTAAGCTGTTTATGCTAGGAACTGGGAAAATCCCACCACTTTCGATGCCCTCCAGTGATCAATTCTTACGAGGGTGCGCCCGTTTGCTTATCGAGTTGTTGCATATTTGCTTATCGAGTTGTATTTCACTTCCTTTGAGTCTTTGTAACGTTTGTCAAAGTGTACTCGCATTTAGCTAGTTTGTTGAGTCACCCAACTTTGCTTATCGAGTTGTAATTGGTTTACTACCTGATTATTACGATGCGATGCTTTGGTTTTCAAAACACTGATTCAATTTCAGTCACATTGTTATGTGATGCCTTGCGATGCGATGCATAGAACGTGCAAATATAACACTTTTTGAACAAACAGTTGTTTCATTTCCATCGTATGTTTTGCAAAAACGCGCGCTTTTGAGAAATAAAACCTGCCTAAGGCAGTGCAATGTGCTTAAACTCCTAGTAAAAAGGAAAATAAAGCAGAAGAATAGCAGGGTAGCAAAGTGCTGGGTTTGACACCGGTAACCCCCCCCCTTTTCGGTCATCGCACCTTTTGCGCCCTTGTTCGGGTCAATTAGGGGGTTCGGCACCTTCATTATTCAAAACAATACAAGAAGATGCACTGTCAGAATGCAAATGGATCTTCAAGTTGATTTCAAGTCATTACTTTTGTGAGCGATGCTCGGAACATGCGAAGGATGTCCCTTCTCGTATCCTTTTACATCCTGTGAATTTCAAAAGAAATTGTTTCAATTATACTGTGCTGCAGTACGTTGCATTTCAACATCATGTTTTATCATGTTCAATTTCAAGTTCCTATATACTCATTGCTTCGTATGTGTGCGTTGCTTTACTGAGATGAGTTCAAGTTCCTATATACTCATTGCTTCGTATGTGTGCGTTGCTTTACTGAGATGAGTTCAAGTTCCTATATACTCATTGCTTCGTATGTGTGCGTTGCTTTACTGAGATGAGTTCAAGTTCCTATATACACATTGCATTGTATGCGTGCATTGCTTTACTGATATGTGTTCAAGTTCCCATATACACATTGCATTGTATGCGTGCATTGCTTTACTGATATGTGTTCGAGTTTTCCTTCCTATATACTCATTGCTTCGTATGTGTGCGTTGCTTTACTGAGATAGTTCAAGTTCCTATATACTCATTGCTTCGTATGTGTGCGTTGCTTTACTACATTGAGATGAGTTCAATTCCTATATACTCATTGCTTCGTATGTGTGCGTTGCTTTACTGAGATGAGTTCAAGTTCCTATATACTCATTGCTTCGTATGTGTGCGTTGCTTTACTGAGATGAGTTCAAGTTCCTATATATACATTGCATTGTATTCGTGCATTGCTTTACTGATATGTGTTCAAGTTCCCATATACACATTGCATTGTATGCGTGCATTGCTTTACTGATATGTGTTAGAGTTCTCCTCCCATATACACATTGCGTGCATGCATGCATTGCTTTACCGACATGTGTTCAAGTTCCTTTTCGTACACATTGCGTGCACGTGTGCATTGCTTCACTCACATGTGTTCAATCCTACTACCTTGCTGTACACATTGCATGCATTGTCACGCACTTTCGACTGCATTGTTATGCATATTGCTACTGATGTTGTATCTGTCAAGTTTGCTTTCTTTGCAGGCACGATATTGTATGTACGGCTCATTTGAGGCCAGTGCAACTGGACGAGCCGCACAGGTATTGTATCCTCCGAGTGAGACGTATCGAGAATTGCATAATTCTCTTACATCCTTTCTGCATTGTAGTGTAGATTGGTGCATGCTAGCTTATAACTGTCGCATGTGTGCTTCGTTACAGCTTTCTTTGCATGATCATAAGTTATGTTCGGCTTCTTGCACTCTCAGTTGCATTTTGCCCCTGCCTGTGGGCGCATATCTTGCTTGTCTTGTATGTTTGTCCAAGTCTTCGGCCTTGTCAAAAATGGGTCGTCTTCGGGCTTTGACATTCACTCCCGTCATTGTTATGACTGCCGAGTTCTGTCAAAGAGGGGGTCCTGTAGACACCCTATTTTTGACCGTCCTTAAGACTTGGACGTCACCGCTTGAACACCCGGTGATTATCCATGTTTGTGTTTGTTTTGAGTTCCCGGAGGCCCCGGCTGCACGCCGTGCCTCAGGATCTCTCAACCGGCATATTCTGTGCTTGGTTTTGTACCAAGTACTTGTGTGTTTTTGCATTTGAGGGTAGGGGAAGGCTTTTTAGCCATCCCTAAAGCCCACCGGCTGCCCCACACCTTCACCGGCACTCCCTAGTGGCCATCGGCACTCTTTTATCCAAATCCTTGGCCGGTCGGCACTATATGTTGCCGACCGGCAGTGTTTTGTGCCGGTGACTGTTTTGGCTGGCCGGTGTGACCCCTTTGCACCCCCAGGGATGGTGCATCCCAGCTGTGACAGCTGGAATGCACTATAACCACTCCCCATGCCCGGGTTTGCACCCTTTACCCCCTTTGAACCCCATAAACCTTCTAGAAGGTTGAACCCTTGGCCAAGCTTCTTGGAGAAGCTTGGCCAGCTGTCTTAGCTTCCCTTGGAAGCCAAGACCCTCTTGCACCTCTTCAACCCCCCTCTCTTTGCTTAGCCATTAAGTTAAGAGCCTTTTTTTTGTCTATATAAGCAAGCCTCCTCTCCCTTTGATCTAGGTTAGCCACTTTAGACCTAAAAAACCAGAGCTCACACACATATCTCTGATATACATCCATATATATCTATACTTCTATATCTATCATCCTTGTGTGTGTGTTTTAGGCCCAAAAAGTGTGGTTTTACCTTATTTTTGCACCTTTACACACACTACTACACCTTAATCCGAGATTAGGAGGCTTGGAGGTTTGTTTTGTGTGATCTTGGACTGATTTTGATCAATCAAAGAGGGCTGGACCTTTTGTTCTTCAAAGGATCTTCAAGGGTAAGAACATTACTTTAGATTCCCTATTCTTGCAACTACTTTCTACCCCTTTTGCTTTGTGATTTTGGATTTGTGTTTAACATAAAAAAAACCTTGTTTTTACTTGCTCAAGAACTTTCATTAAGGTCACTTTTGTATTTGAGTGAAGCCTCATTCTTTTAGGCCTTGTTTTGGTCTCTTTTGTGCCTTTACTTTGAGCATATTTTTACTTGGTGTGTTTGGTCTTCTCACCACTGAAAACTAGTGTGTTTTCAGTGGTGAGGAAGTTGGTTTCAAGTCTCAAATAGGGGAGGGATACCCCTCTCCCCTTTGTCCCTCTTTGGCCTCCATTTTTGGCTCATGAGGTAGCATGTGTGCATGCTTGCATTTGGCTTGATTTTAGAGTTTTTTTAAGTGTTTTGGAGCATGTTTAACCTCTGTTTTGGGTCGGATTTGTGGCCTCTAGCAGCCTCTCATACTTGCTTTGAAATGCTCTTTTATGCCTAAAAGCATGTCATGCATTTAGGCCATGTTTCTTGCATATCTTAGCTTGGTTCTATGAGGGTATTAGCATTATATTACCATGTATAAGGGTTGTAAGCCATTGATTTTGCCATGTATAGTGTGCTTGACATGGTTGCTTTGCTTTTAGGCTTGTAAGCCTTATGCATTTTGGTTTCTAAGCATGTTCAACCTTGATCATCCTCATGATTTGGCATCATTTGTGACCTTATTTCAGTCCATAAATCATGTGTGTATGTTTAATATGTGACTATTTTCATGCTCCAAGGGTGGTGTCCTTTTGTGCCTAGAATAGGCCTTATGCATGCTTGTATGTTTAATGCATTTTGGGGTGCCATGTGAGGGGATTTGGGTGTCATTTTGCATGATAAAAGTCTGTTTTTGGTTGTTAGATTCATGCCATGAGTGGTTGTGTTAGTGGTAGTAAGATGCTCTTTTGGTGCCTTAGGTTTAGGCCCATGAACTTGCATGTTTGTATGGCATTTTGGTCACCATTTATAGCTTGTTTTGCCACTGTTTTGGGGTGGTTTGAGGGCTGCCCCATTGAAGTTAAGTCCATCATTGCATCCTTGCATCATGTTGGTTGCATGATTGATTGATGAGGTTTTGTCACATTCTAACTCTATTGCATAATTGGCCTAGTTTCCATCATATCGGCACCTTGAGCACTTTAGCATTTTGCATGCTTAATATGATAGTTGTTAGTGCACTGGTGTGTTTGCATTCTAGTCCTCATGTTGCATTCATTTGAGGTATGTTGCATACATGCATTCCATGGCTTGGCTTGGGGTTGTCAAGCCAAGCATAAAGGTTGAGATGAGTTCACACTTTAAGTGGTGTAACTTGTCTCAACTTTTGGTCACCAAGACCTTTGATCCATACATGATAAGGTTTTGGTCTTATTTGTGTGTTTGCATGCATTGACATTAAAGTGCAACCTTGGTTCCTTAGGCTATCATGCACCAAGGTGCACAATTGATGGCCCAAGAACCAAGAGTCATGCCTCCTTGAGTCCCCAAGCATGACAGGAGGCATTGGCCATGCTTACATATGCTCAAAATCCATGCCATGCACTGTTGTTTTGCTGCTGCTGTCAAACTGTCCTCTGCAGGAACTTTCTGCCGACCGGCAGAACAATGTGCTGACCGGCACACTTTTTGTGCCGATAAAATCTAGAAGAAGCCGGTGGCCAATCTAAGCAGCCGGTGGTCACTTCCTTCAGCCGGTGGGGTTCTGCAGTCCATTTGGAAGCTATCCTGGGACTTTGGGAATTTTTGGAGAGGCAGGGCAGTAGAAACAGAAGCAATAGTGTCATGACACGGGCTTTCCGGGCAAGTTAGATCGAGCATGCATCATTCGCGCATCCCGAGGCGGGCGGCTGTGGCCACCTTTCCTTTTTGCATTTATTTGTTAAATAATTAGAAGTTTTTGTAATAATTTATTTATTTATTATTCGGACTGTAATATTTATTCGGTCCCTCCGAGTGAGGGCAAATTTGTAATAAGTGTGTGTGAGTGGGTGTATGTCTTCCAACCCCCATTTCTTTCTATCCCTTTTATTTACCTGCTTATGATGGTAGATTAGGGCATATCTAAATTAGCATACCTTATGCAATGCATGCGTGCATTCATGCATTTGTTTACATACACCGGGCTCGGTACATCATACAAACTACATCGTATTTTCAATTCCAATTTGAATACGTGATAGTTGTAACATTTCACATGCCATACTTAGGGTTAGCCGAGCCTACTCTAAATTGCATCTATGCCTGTGTTGCATTAGACATTTAACATGAACTAGGTCATGCATGTTTGCTAACTAGTTTCTTGTATTTGGCACGGAGTACGATGTAAGTTTTTACGCTTTAGCATGGCGCATGCGTGTGAATGCTAACATGACAGTATGATTGCCATGCGGCTAAATGCTTATGTGATATTACTGTTTGAATGCCTGTGGGTGGAGGTTGGATTGCGTGAGTTGGAACAACTCATTGAAATCCGTATTTTAGCCTACTTGCGAGTAGCAAAAACTAACACGTTTTTCGAGACAAAACGGATATGCAATGTTTATTTCCAAATTAGGCAATCTAGTCTATACTTGTTTTGCTGTGCGCATAACATAGTAATTCTAGGCTAATAATTGGGATAAGAACACATAACGTTTTCAAAATCGGATATCACGGTTAGTAGAGGCCGGTCTTCGGACCGGGCGAAAGGGGGTGCTCATAGCTGACCTTCCCGATCGTACCCAAGCTCCCGAGCCGAGACATTTGGTGATGACGGACACGTGGCCTTCGGCACCGAGTCAGGGTTTCCTAAATTCCCCATTTTAAAATATTTAGGTGGCGACTCTGTAATCTGGCAAAGCAGTCCATGTTTGGCATTACTTTTCAAAAATCTGTTTTCCTTCAAAATGATTTGCCAGAGTTGGACTCTTTGGTTTAGATTTAGAACCGCAACAAACAAAAAGGGAGTCCGAACTGTAGTAAGCCCCAAAATGAACAGAACGGGACCTTAACCCTCCCGGGGCATTCGGGGACGTCTACAGATTCAAGATCTTATTGACGAAGAAACCCTAGCTCCACCCAAAGGACCTTAGGTTAGTATTGACTCGTCACCTCCCACCTCAACCTCATCCATACACTACCATCTACCTTCGACCCCAGCATATACATCACCCCAGCCCATCTACCCAAGCCTGAGGTGTTCATTCCAGAAAGCATGGACTTATGCATGATGGATGCACCTGGACCCCAATCATCTCAAACCCGTGAGCCCACTACTTCTGAGCTAAAGAGAATGATCAAAGATCTTCAAAGAACTGTGACAGATCTGGCCTCCGGGACATTGGCTCCATCATCGACCACACCACATACTGGGAATTTCATGTCAAAAGGCTCCCCAGTCTTGGGACAGGCTGCATTTGAGGAACGCCAATCCCTTGGCAAAGTGGAGGCGAGTGGAAAGAACAAGGTAGGGGCGGGCATGGATCCCATGAACAGCTTTTGTTTGCTGTTGAGGCTTTGAAAGCCGAGGGACTGAACAAAGAGCAAGTCCTCGCAGTTGTTGCAAAAGCTGTGGATGACACTTTCGCTACTCAAGTTGGGGGAAGTCTGAATCAAAGGGAAAACCGGGAGAAGGGCCGTCATACTAGAGGCAATCCTTTCAGCTATAATCCTGCACTCGGAAGAAATCAGCAAACCAGGCCAGCACTTGCCAATCCCTTTGCTGGTGCGTCCAGCAAAAATCCACAAACCCAGAAGTACCAACCCCGAGGTCAGAGGGTCTTCTATGCCCTCCACATGCCTTTGTCCAAAGCTTTCCAAATCCTTGCTGGACAAGGCCATCTCAAACCCCTTGAGCCTCGGCCTCTCCTAAATCCTCTTCCGGCTACGCATGATGTCGCCCAGTACTGTGCCTTCCATCAACAAACTGGCCATACTACCGACAACTGCTTCCGTCTTCACCATGAAGTACAGGATCTATTTGACAACGGGGTCATTGCCGCGCCAAGCTCTGCAAAGTCTATCGGCACTGGATCGGTGAACTTGGGGGATAATGTGACCATGTGATCAGGGGATGAACCAGCTGCGGGTGGCACTCGATTAAACTCCAGACGTGGGAATGGCACGCACTGTTCTGAGCAATACGCAAACACCAGTTTTTGTGCTTTCTAACTTGGGCATTGGGTCAGTCTTGTTGTTTTGTACAAAGTTAGTCTTCTCTTACTAAGTCAGTAGGGTCTGTCTTGGTGTATCGAGTCAGTCCTGTTGTAGGCGTCACCATTTTGTTTCGCGTTTGTCTTTTCGTTTTGTTTTGAGTCTGTTCCTGCCAGGGAGCCAGTTGTGCCAATAGATTCTGAATGAAACAGCAGTGATTTTCACGCTCTCGGGTTCGCTTCTGCTTTGTGCCAGTTATGCCGGAAGTTCTGAATGAGATGGCAGTATTTGACTAAGAACTCTGTCTTTTCTGTGCCTTGAAGTCATTGTAATGACCTGAGTTTTTCAAAACTTTTTGAACACTGCGGTGAAAACAAAGATGGAGGAATTCCTCGGGATTTGCAAAACTTTGATCAAATTGAGAGAAAGAGAGGCGTGCTAAGCCCTTAATGAATGAAATCATGCTTGTTAGTGTGAGTACTGAGAAGGACCCTAGCTTTGATCCAGATTGGTTCTACACTGTCTTCAGCACGAGCGATTTGTCGCTTTCTTAAAAACTTTCAAAAAATATTTTGCGCGGTCCTGCGAAGACCTGTGTAGAATCGCTCTTGAGATTGTGCAGCTTAGGATCGCTTTCAGCCTCGAGACTCGACCCCTCTGCTTTCAAAACCTTGAACTTGGATTCAGAGTGTTCAACGGTCAACTACAATGTGAGGCCTGTGTGGCCAGATTCGAAGCAGCCCTCGAACAAGAGGCAAGAAAGTCAGATCAAGAAGACCAGATGTCATCAAAAGAAGCTTGCAAAGCTAGATCAGAAGCACCCCTGGAACTAGGGGCAAAGAATTTCAAATGTACTTGAAGAGCCGAAGATAGATCATTCCACGAATCAAAGAAGGTCGGCAAGAATGCCAAAACCCAGAGGGAGGAAGAATAAAGTATTGCTGAAGAAAAACTGAGTTCTGATCCACAACACTAGGGGCAAATTCAGCTCCCCATGGGATGGACTCCTGCATCGTCAGCAAACAGCAGTCACTCTCCTGGATTTAGACGGATTCGAGATCTCAGAACCATTTGACATGGACCAAGCTATACACTTTTACCCTTGAGAGGCTCGCTGGGCCGAAAACCCGAAAGGGCGACCCAGACAAAAGTTAGAGCGAAAAAAAAAAGAGAAGAGAAGAAAAGAACAAAAGAGAAAAATGCAAAAAAAATGATGAAGAATATGCAAAAAATGAAAAGAAAAAAAAAGAAAAGAAGAAAAAGATGAAAAAAAAGAAGAAGAAAAGAAATGAAAAAGAATTGAAGAATATAGCTCGCAAGGTTGAAAACCCGCAAAGGGCGGCCTTGGCAAAAGTTAGAGCGCAAAAGGAGAGGTTAAATACCCGAGTGTACCTTAATCCCGAACTACGTAAGGCTTGATTCCTATCTTTGGGATACGTAGGCAACTTCATTCTGAAGTCCAGCCGTAAAACACTTCAATTTGATTGTGTCCATGCGATGCTTCTGGTCATCTTTGTCTTCTTTGTATCTGAGGATTTGGTTGTGTTCGTCACTCTGAGGACTGACTACAATGCGCTGCGGTGCCATTCAAACAAGGGGCAACTTTCCGTTGCCATTCAATGCGCCACGGTGTCGTTCAAACAAGGGGCAACTTTCCGTTGCCATGCAGCTCTTTTCAAGCAAGGGGCAATTTTTCTTCGGATTTGAGGTTGTGCATCTCGAGAGTGGGTTCTATACTCGTTGAGCAGTGGCCGATTGCAAAAATAGTTTTTGAGAATTTTTACTGAGGTTGACTAATTTTCTCTCAAAAAGTATTCCATTTTTTCCAAAACTGGACCCTTTTCCTGGACCCAAAAAAGGAAAATTTTCAGTGCTCATAACCTAACTTGCATGATTTTGAATCAGAAAATCGAACAAGCGCGTTAATCTAACTCTCATTTTGGTTAAAATTGTTTTAGTAGAAAGATCAAAACAAAAAATGGTCAAAATAATGAACTAGGGGCACAGTTGAGTCAGGTGTTCTGTCTTTTCCCCTTTGTCAAAATACTTGCGAAGAAGGGCACTCTACCTGCCAGAAAAGGCACAACTGAAGGCGACAACAAAGGGCTGAAAGTTCTTTCACCCTCCGAGCAACGAGGTATCAAGCCAAGTGCGAAGTACGAACTGAAATGGGTCAAGATATTCCACTCCCTCATCTGGACAAATCTGATAATGTCCAAACTCCCCAGCAGCATCGTCAACCGATGTTAGCTGCAGATTTGCTACACACCCAGCTGTAGCACAGCCCCTCTGTGGAAAAAACTCACTGTTGTGAACAAGAATGAGAATCTGGTAGAATACCAGAGGCGAGAGCCCACAACTTCCTGCTTATCCATCAACCACCCAGGGGAGGGATTGAAAAATGAGAGATTGAAGAATAGAGAGATGTGCGATGAGAGAAAAAGTGAGAAAAGGGCTTTTTCAGAAAACAAGAGATTGAGTGCCAGAGTGATGTGAGAATCACAAATGAGAAAGGGTGGGAAACACTACCCGGTGAAACAGGCTCCCTGTGCACGTCTGAGTGTCGTGTCTTTTTTTGTTTTATCTCGATTCTTGTTTTGAGTCGTTTCGAGTGTTACTCGATGTGTCTAGGTTGTGTGCCTTTTATTTCCTTGTTGAGTCGTTTTGCTGTGTTCAGTCGTAGGCTCAATACCTGGTCGAAAACTCATCTCTCAATTTCGAAAATAAAATCGTTTTGTGCTCCGAGTGCCGTGCCGTTCTCCACATTTGTTCAAAACAGTATTTGTTCTTTCATAAAACTGCAGGGTCCACCCCCGATAAGTGTGAACAGTAAAACAAGGACCTATCTGAAGCTACATGGGTTCTGGACTATAAAGCAAAAGAAAAGAGGGAAAATGGAAGCGTCTGAGTGTGCTTCAACTTCAGAAAATTCCGTGATTGTATTCTGGATGTACCTTTTCAAGCCTTGTCAGTGCTCCGAAGTATGAGTGTGCCTCTACTTCAAGCGCAAGATCAAGCCTGCTTCAAAGTTATGCACCCATCCACCCGCATTGTTATGCACCTTTCCACTCATATTGTCACGCACACCTTACTTGCATTTATTTGCATCTTGTGTTATCTTCTACCATTTATCCTTTTACGCTGAGCAGCGTTTGAGATCGTTGTCCTTCGGGACTTTCTCAGGTTGCGTTGTGCGCGCACTTGAGCGGTTGTTTTCGGACCTCTTTTCACGATTTCAGCGTGGTTAGAGTGTTCTCTTCCTCACACGATTTCAGCGTGTTTGGAATTTATCCCAGTTGCGTTGAAGACGCGCTAGGCGGGTTGTTTTAGGACCTCTCCGCACGATTTCAGCGTGGTTTGAGTGTCCCGTTCCTCACACGATTTCAGCGTGTTTGGAATTTATCTCAGGTTGCGTTGTGCGCACACTTGAGCGGTTGTTTTTGGACCTCTTCTCACGATTTCAACGTGGTTAGAGTGTTTTTTCCTCACACGATTTCGGCGTGTTTGGAATTTATCCCAGTTTGCGTTGAAGACGCGCTGGGCGGGTTGTTTTAGGACCTCTCCTCACGATTTCAGCGTGGTTTGAGTGTCCCGTTCCTCACACTATTTCAGCGTGTTTGGATCTTATCTCAGGTTGCGTTGTGCGCGCACTTGAGCGGTTGTTTTTGGACCTCTTCTCACGATTTCAGCGTGGTTAGAGTGTTCTTTTCCTCACACGATTTCAGCGTGTTTGGATTTTATCTCAGGTTGCGTTGTAAACGCGCTGGGCGGATTGTTTTTGGACCTCCTCTCACGATTTCAGCGTGGTTTGAGTGTCCCGTTCCTCACACGATTTCAGCGTGTTTGGATTTTATCTCAGGTTGCGTTGTGCGCGCACTTAAGCGATTGTTTTTGGACATCTTCTCACGATTTCAGCGTGGTTAGAGTGTTCTCTTCCTCACACGATTTCAACGTGTTTGGATTTTATCTCAGGTTGCGTTGTAGACGCGCTGGCGGATTGTTTTGGACCTCCTCTCACGATTTCAGCGTGGTTTGAGTGTCCGTTCCTCACACGATTTCAGCGTGTTTGGATTTTATCTCAGGTTGCGTTGTGCGCGCACTTGAGCGGTTGTTTTTGGACCTCTTCTCACGATTTCAGCATGGTTAGAGTGTTTTTTCCTCACACGATTTCAGCGTGTTTGGATTTTATCTCGGGTTGCGTTGTGCGCGCACTTGAGCGGTTGTTTTTGGACCTCCTCTCACGATTTCAGCATGGTTCGAGTGTTCCCTTCGTTACACGATTTCAGCGTGTTTGGAATTTACCTTAGGTTGCGTGGAACGCGCTCCTGATTGATTTTCTTTGTTCTTCCTCCACTCACGAGTCTAGCGTGGTTGGCGTGTGTTCACCCTTTGCATCTATTGTGTTTTCCGTTGCATCGCATCTATTATCTATTGCATCACATCTATTACATCCATTGCATCATATCTATTTTAATGTTGTGTCTAGGACACCTTAAATCCTCCGGTCTAAGGAGACCTTAAATCCTGCATCATTATTCACACTGTCTTGTGCACCCCGGGTCTAGGAGACCTTAAATCCTCTAAAGGTGCAATTCCTTTGGTGTTGTCGTGCCGAACTACTTCAGTGTCTGGTATAGCCACCTGCCTGTGTTAGCAGTGAGTTCCTAGGAGATCAACTGAGACGGTGGAAACTAGAGTTCGAATAGCTCTTGCCTAGAACGCAAAGGTTTTGGATTTCCGAGACTAAAGTCTGGTTTAAATACCTAGGGGTATATCCTCGGCTTGAAATCTGTATGGCAGCCCCATAGATTGAGATAGCATATGTATGCGCCTCAATTCTGGATACCGAATCAACCTAGTCTGTCACCCTGTTGGAGAATAGGAAAGCTGCAACCATAGTCAGGGAGAAAAGTAGTACCTGCAGGTTCAACCAAGAAGAAGCGAAAGATCCCACATCAACATGAGATAGGACATCGCCGAGGCACGATATTGTATGTACAGTTCATTTGAGGCTGGTGCAACCAGACGAGCCGCACAGGTATGTAATTACTCTGTGTGAGATGTGGCGAGAATTGAATAATTCTCTGCATTCTTAACTGCATGAAATGTAATTGTTGCTTTGCATTCTTGCTTAAACTGTTGCATCTTTTTGTGAATACTTGCTCATTATAGCTTGCTACATTTGCATGATCATTGAGTTACATCCGGCTTTGTGCATATTGCTTTGCATTTTGCCCTGCCTGCGGGCATGCCTGCGGGCACATCTTGGTTTATCTTGCCTGTTTGTCTAAGTCTTCGGCCTTGTCAAAAATGGGTCGTCTCTGGGCTTTGACATTCACTCCCGTCATTTATGACTTCCGAGTTCTGTCAAAGAGGGGCAACTGTAGACACCCCATTTTTGACCGACTTAAGACTCAGACGTCACCGATTGAGTACTTGGTGATGTTGCATATATGTGCTCGTTCAGAAGTCTCAGAGTCTCGGCTGCGAGCCTTGCCTCCGGACTTCCGACTCTTTTTGTGCCTTGCCTCGGTTTGCGAACCAGGTTCTCGTTTTCTCCGTTTTCTCTCCCGAAGGGAGGGAGGGGTCTCGTAGATCATCTCTCAGTGGCCGTAGGCTACGTTTCGTGGTCGTAGGCCATTTTTCCCATTCCGGAGCCGGTCCCGGTTTTCGAGCCGTCGGCCGTGTGCCTCGGTTCGGGACCGCCTAACCACCTCCTGTTTGCTCCGGTTTTTTGCATACATCTTATTTCCTCCCTTTTGAGGGACACTGTGGTCCGAGAGACCAACTTCGTGGTCGAACACCACCTCCGGTGCTTAACAGTCAGTTTTCGGGGCCCGGCCGCGCGTTTTGGCCCCGAACCTTCGTTTGCATCGGTTTGAGTTCATTTTTGGCAGGGACCTTATTTTCATTGTTGTGAAGCTTGTAGAAGGGTGGGAGGCCAGCAATTGTCCTCAGAGCCAGCTTTATTCCTTCATCGCTCTCCGTCGCTGTTTTTCTCGCTAGAAAGCTAGTGTTGACCATTCCGGGCCACTTCTTGGGCCTCAACCACATATTTGTGATGTACAGACCTGGGAGGCCACCAATATGTCATGGCCGGCCATCAATTCATCTTGACCCTTTTGAACCCCTCTGAAAAGTTGGGTTTTCTCTCTCCTGGTTCACTTTTTCTGGGTTTTTGACCACATGGTTGTGTTGTGCACACATGGGAGGCCACCAATATGGGTGGCCGGCCAGCTAATTCTTCATTGACCCTTTTGACCTTGGCTGGCCGGCCAAGGGAGGTGGCCGGCCGGCCACCTGGAGCCTCAATACATGGCCGGCCATGATCCTTGCCCCTGTTCCTTCCAGCTTGACCTCCTTTCCCCCCCAGATTCTATATCCGAGGGGGGGAACTTTTGGGAGGGAAATTAAATTTGAATCTCCCCCCCTTTTCCACTCCTTGGCCTATATAAACCAGCCCCTCCCTTCAGTTTTAAGGGTTACAAAATTGTTTGGAGCTCTTGCATTATATCTCTCTCTCTCTCTACTTCAACCCTCAAAACCCTTAGCCTTAAGCCCTTGCACCATTTCTATACCACTCATAGCCACACACCACCATCCATTCCAACAACTTGGAGCTGTTTTTCAGAGCTTAGGAGCACCGTTCTTGGCCAAGAGCTGCTGGTCCATTGGTCTTCAAGGGTAGCTTCTTTTTCCTTTTTTTGTTCCTATCTTGCTCTATATTTAAGCCTTGTTGCAAGAATTTTGGGCTCCGACCCTAACTGGAAATAGTCTTATTTTGAGCTCTTTTTCATGTTTGATTAAGGGCCTTTCCCTGTTTGAGGCTTCCTTCTTACCCTTTGTGTTTAAACCCTCTTTTAGGCCTATTTTTGCATAGTATTTTAGGCTTATTCGTGAGCTGTTTTAGACTTGGTTATAAACTGTAAAGTGGCTTGTTTTGAGCCCCTCTTCAACATTGTTGAAGGGCTCTCCTCTGTTTGAGGCCAGAGCTATCACTTGCTTCTTTGTCCCTCTTTTGGCCTTTTTCTTGCATAATAGTTTAGCCTACTTGTGTTTGTTTTCGTGGCTTGATGTAAACTGTAAAGTGCATGTTTTGAGCCCCTTATTCAACTTTGTTGAAGGGCTCTTGGCCATTTGGGGCCGGCTGCTGCCTCTTACCTCTATTCTCTCTTTTAGGGCCTTTTTTGCATGATAGATAAGCCATATTTGTGTTCACTTTTGAGACTTGTTATAAACTGAAAAAGGCTTGTTTTGACATCATCTTCATGTTTTATTAAGGTTCCATTTTTGTTTGAGGTCATATGCTATCTTGTATGCTTGGTTCTCCTATTTTGAGCCTTCACCTAAGCCCTTTGTTGCATGCTTTGATTGGCCTTCTAGCCACTGAAATCCAGTGGATTTCTAGTGGCTTGGATGCTGTTTTGAGCCTCCAAATCAGAGGGGGGTGACCCCCTCTCACCTTGACTTGTTTGGTGTCATTTTGGCCTTCCAAAGCGACCCCATCTTGCATGCTTCCTAGTCACATTCTAGGGTCAATTTGTTGAGTTTTGGGACTACCATATTTGATTTTCAAAGTTGTTTGGGGCTGCCACATGTCTATCTTGTATGTGCTTAAGAATCCCTTGTATGCCCCCTAAAGGAACTCCTCATTTTGCATGTGTTGGTGCATTTCCATGGTTATTTGGGCGTATTTTGGCATGTTTAGTTCACTGATTTTTTATGGTTTAGTGAGATTCCATGTGCTTCATATATACGCCATGTAAACCATGTTTGCCCGTCAAATTGCATGCTAATTTAAGCCATCTTGCTAGCACCTTTTGGCCTTGCTCTAAGCTGGAAAAATGCATGTTTTGGGACTGTCTTGACTCTGTCCTTATACTTCATGACAAATAATGCATGCTTTGTATAGCTATAGTCATTATGTGCCTAGTTTTGCATTTCGGGACCATCTCATGCATCGGGTGCCATATTGCCATGTTTCGGGGCTGTTTAGCATCATATTTTAGCTCTGAAATTTGCATGTTTGTATGTCATATTCCATGCCTTGCCATGCTTTGGTAGAGTGGCATTCGTGCCTTAGGTTCGGTCCTCGGTTTGCGTGCATGTGTGCACGCATCTCGAGTGTCTCATTTCCATCCTAATGGCCTCCTATGTGAGTGTGTTGAGGTCCACTTGTGTTGGTGTAAGTCCATTATGCATTGTGTATGCCATTTCATTTCATAGCATTGTGTATGCTAGGTATGTTAGCGCATTGTGTATGCCATGTTACCTCGTGCATCGTGTATGCCATTTCATAGCATTGTGCATGTTAGGTTGTATCTTAGTTGCATTCATGCATGTCATGCATATTGCATTGTGTTTGGGATAGGAGTTAGCCCGAGCACGGGAAACGAGGTATGTTTCGTACTCCGAGTGACGGAACGTGTCTCAATTCCCAGTCACCGACACTCCGGATTATCCATGATGGAGTTTAGGTATTGTTGTGTTTTTATGTGCATTCATTCCATATTGAGTTGTGCAATTCGACTCCTCGGCCATCATGCATCGATATGCGTGATTGGTGGCACGAGGATTGAGGCATGCATACATATGTGAAAATACATTGCCATGCCCCTTTCTTGCTCTCTGTTGCAGCAAATCAAGAATCAGCAGCCTCCCGGAGTTTGGGCACGCATTCCAAGAACAATTGCAAACAGAGGCTAATCGGGGCATCACAGTGGATTTCCGCGCAAGGCAACTCAAAACATGCATCATCCATCATCCGGGGCAGAGCCGAGGCAGTCCCTAGCTTGCATGCTAGTTTATTGCTTTCTTAGTTAATTTGTAAATTAATTAATTAGGGTTTTGTACTTATTCGGACTGTAATTATTCATTTGGACTGTATATTATTTATTCGGACCCTCCGAGCGAGGGCAATGTTGTAATAAGTGTGCGTGCGTGTGATGTATGTCTTCAACCCCACGTCTTTCTCCCTTTTATTTACCGCTTATGATGGTTAGATTAGGGCATGTTTTCAATTAGCATACAGTATGATAGCATGTTTGCATTCATTCATCTGTTTTGCATGCACCGGGCTCGGCGCATCATACTACTGCATTGTATTTCAATCCAGTTGAATACTTGTTAGCTGTAGCATTCCATATGCCATGTTTAGAATAGCCGAGCCTGCTATAGTTGCATTTTTGCATGTGTTGCATTAGGCATTTCTGTATAATTAGGATCATGCATGGATTTCTAATTAGCTTCTGTTTTGGCTTGGAGTACTCGTAAGTTTTTATGCTTTAGCATCCTTGCATGCGTGTGAGTGACTGCCATGATAGCATGCTTACCATGAGGCTATGTGCTTATGTGATATAACTGCCTGAATGCCTGTGGGTGAAGGTTGGGTTATTTGGATTGGGACAAATCATCAACTGTGAGTTTTAAGCCCACTAGATAGTGGCAAAACCATGTTTTCTAAGCCCACCTGAGGGTGGCAAAATCTGCATTTTAAGCCTACTTGCGAGTAGCAAACCATCTTTCAAAAACAAACATGAAATGTTTTGTTCCAATTCAGGCGACCCGGTCTATACTTGTATGTTGTGCGCATCACATAGTAAATCTAGGCTAATAACCAGAATAAGAACACATAATGTTTTCAAAACTAGATATCATGGTTAGTAGAGGCCGATCTTTGATCGGGCGAGCGGGGTGCTCACGAAGTGACCTTCCCCAATCGTACCCAAGTTCCCGAGCCGAGGCAACTTGGTGATGACGAACACGTGGCCTTAGGCAAACGAGTCAGGGTTTCCTAAATTTCCCAAAAATAAAATATTTAGGTGGCGACTCTGTATCTGGCAAAGCAGTCCATGTTTTGGCACTTCTTTCAAAAATCTATTTTCTCAAAACGATTTGCCAGGTTTGGACTCTTTGGTTCAGATTAAGAACCGTGACAAATTGAGTCCTGAACTGTAGTGAGCCCAAAACGAACGGAACGGGGGACTCACACCCTCCCGGGGCGTTCGGGGATGTCTACACCTACTCAGAACTAACATGTAATCTCGAAATATTTTATTCTTCTGAAATAAAATTGCAAGAATTTCTCTTTGTCAAAACTTTTCCTTCTTTGTTATAAAAAGAAATTGTGGGCTGATAAGGAGTAAGATAAAAATAAAGTATAATTTCAAAATATATTTTTAGAAAAACTCCCCCTAAGATTATGCGTATAATCAGAATATAATTTTATTTTATTTATTTATTTTTTTAATGTTTTTATTATTATTTATTTATTTATTTATTTTTTACAAAATTCCTCCCAAGATGATACTTCCTCTGTGAAAAAATATTTCTCCCATGGAGCATTTTCAAATATATAAATTGCACTATAAGATTTAAAAAAAGTTTATGCAATATTTCTATTGTGACTTTAAAAAATATCCAATCATAATACAAATCATCATGATTTTTTTTTTTTTTTTTTTTTTTTAAATGTAATTGTATCAAGTCATGCATTTATCAATGAATACATAATCAAATTTTCAAAATGTATCACATATAAAGTGTCATGAAAAATATTACATTTAATTAATATACTACATCATCAAAATCAAATGTGATTCAATAAAGATAATCAAAGTAATGACAAAAATCACAATCTTTCAAACATAAATATTAAAAATTAAGCACAAAATATGACATAGCAATTGATTATTTTTAAACAGTATTTATTTTGAGGCATGAACCATGTAATGGTAATATTCTACTCCATTCTGTACTAGCATGCATGGTGTCATATTTATGAATGATGTATTCATGTATGCATGGTATGGCATGTCATGATAATCTTATATGTAATAATATGTTCATATATGCAAATCAATGACGATTAGAGGTAAGTATGAGAACAATATCATCAAATGAAATATTTTCAGATTTAGAAAATCAAATTTTACTGAAGTCACGTACATCAATTATTTATTGTTGTTACTGAATGTTACATGATTACTATTCATCCGAGAAGATGTGGTGAATATTATCTTCGGTCATATATTTTGAACATCCACTGTCCAAATATCATTTTCTCTTACCGGATTTCACCTTAAAGCACCTACAAAACAAATCAAGTATTCGATTTTGGTACCCAAACCTTTTTGGATCCGTGAATGTTAGTTTTAAGATTACTTGATTTTGGAACTCATTTCATATTTGTCCCTAATAAATTTTTCTTGTAAGGACAAAATGAAAATAAGTGATCATTCTTATTACAATAATGACATACAATATTAGGATTACTAAATGATGATTCTTTAACAAAGAAATTTTTATAAACCATTTGTTTCTTGTGGGGTTTGTACCCAATACCGGCCTTGTTAAAAATACATCTTTGATTTCCAAGTAATAATTTAAATTTTCTTTTCCATGGGTAAACTTGAAAATTATTTTATTTAAATCTTCAATTTTTTCTTTTAAAGAATCATTTTCAATTTTCAAATCACTTGAAGAATTCTTGAGAGAATCATTTTTCTTTTTTAAACTTTTCTTTTTATTTTTTAAAGTTTCATTTTCATTTTTAAAGACTTCATTTTTATTTTTCAATATTACAGTTTCATTTTTCAAAACATCATTTTCAAGTTTCAAATCATTTAGCTCAATTTTTAAAATAGGAAATTCTTTTGATTTCAAAATGTCATTTTCTTCTTTTATATTTGAAAAATCTTTTTGTAACACTTCAATTTTATTAGATAAAAATTCATTTTCTTTTGTTGAAATTGAAAGTAATTTTTTATGAGCAATATCTTTAATACCAAGTTTTCTAGATTCATCATGCAATTTTTCAAAGGCGGATTTGTAATTCATCAAAAGAATAAGAGTCGTTGTTTACCTCATCATCATCTCCAAATGCCATTAGGCATAGGTTGGATTCTTCATTGTTATTGTCATCGTTTTCTGAGTCACTTTCATCGCTATCTCCCTATGCGGGTTTAATTTTCTTTTTGCTTCCATTCATCATTACAAGGTTATGGGTCATGAGAGACTCCAAAAGCTCTTCCATGCTCAATCTTGTTAAATCTTTTACTTATTGAATAGCAATCACTTTTGACTCCCAATTTTTTGGCAAAGATCTGAGAAGTTTTCTTATCAACTCAACATTAGTATATGATTTACCAAGAGATTTTAGAACATTAATAATATTAGTAATTTAGAAAACATTTCAGAAATAGATTCATGGGATTCCATCTTAAAAAGCTCATAATCATGAACCAACATACTAATTTTAGATTCTTTAACATGGTTGCTTCCTTCATGTATCTCTAATTTATTCTAAATTTCTTTGGCCGATTCACATGTAAAGATTTTATTAAACTCATTTGAATCTAAAGCACAAAATAAAATATTCATGGCCTTGGCATTCATTTGAATGCTTCTCAAATCATTATTGTTCCATTTGTGTTCTTCCTTGGGCAAGATTCGCCCTTGAATAGTCTTGGAGGGTATCTTGTGACCGTTGACTATAATTCTCCATAGCTCATGGTTTAAAGCTTAAATGAAAATTTTCATTCTTGCTTCCAGGAAGAATAATTTGAGCCATCAAACAATGGTGTTCTAGAGGGTAATTGTCCTTTAGCAAAATAAACATCAAAATTGGTTGCCATGATCTACTCTTAGACGGTTAAGTCAAATGCAAGAGCCTAAGCTCCGATACCAATTGTTATCCTAGGTAGGTAACCCAAGAGGGGGGAGGGGGGTTGAATTGAGTTTCTAAATAAATTGTCCAATTAAAAATTAACCCAATAATAAATAAATAAATATGCTCAACACTATAAAATAAAGTAATGAAATAAAATGAGCAAAGGAAAAGAAATCAAACACAACGATTTATAGTGGTTCGGCACGTCGGAGCTACGTTCACTCCCCAAGTATCATCCTTGAAAATTTCTTCACTATTTTTGAAATAGTAATTACACCACTAGCTTCATAGGTGCTAGTGAACCTTTTGCTTAAACTCTCAATAAATTTTCTCACAGAAAATATAACTCAATGAAACATAATACAATATTGAGAATATGTCAATATTGTAACGCCCTGCCATTCCTCACAAAATCATGCCCAGATAAATACAATAATCTACCCAAAAAGTCATCTTCCTCGTTGAACTAGGAGTTAAGAGATTACAATTCAACATTTACATTCCCATAATTCCCGACATTTGCATTCCAGTTCACTGAACTAGATGACTTTACAAATTACGAGCCTCTAGGGCATACCACAATGACAAAATAAATTTAATAGTCTTGATACATAATTCCAATTCAAAAATCCAAAACATCCATGAATCAACTTTTCCCAAAATGAGCTATTGCTTGTTCCAATCCATCAACGAGGTGGTACTTCATCGTTTCCTGAAAAATAAATAGGGTTGAGCTATATGTCTAGTAGGAGTACATTTAACCGAGTATTTAATTGTTCAAATAATTTATAGCATCCTTGAGACAAATACTATGAGGAGTTTGTGTACACATGTAATCTTCATCAATTAGGTAAACAACATGACAATCAACAATGACAATTGCATTTCACAACCTTACAACACACAATCGCACAATCACATCAATAGAAAACATGCCATGAGTCCCTTGTAAGAGTCCACATCAAAACACAAGTTGCTTTTGTTTTAAAAAAACATCCCCACATTTGCCGACTATTATATGGCAGGGAGTGGGCACCCAAAACTATCTGTTTTTCCACTTTTACTAACTACAATATGGCAGGACCAGTGACACTCAAAAATATTTTTCCGACATTCGTTCGCTGATAAGCCTAGACAGGCCATTTGGCACCTTTTAAACTCTTCGCACGGGTACCAACTCAACACTACATTTTCAAAACCGACTCTTACCCGGACTCATGCATTATTAACAATTTTATCACATTTCCATTCCATTTACAAGCATCCAACATAGCAAGAGATGAAACACAACTTAACATTCAAAGAAAGCTAAGGTCCAAGCCACAATTCCAGTACCATATCAACATCCACATCTTTTATCTCTTTATTTATTTATAACATTATAGGAATTTAAGGAGATTCCACACTAATTAATGTTTTCTACTCAAAAGGAAAAGTTAGGGTTTTCGAAACACCCCAAAATAAATATGACAAACCCATCTCATATGCGGAAATAGAATTGAAACAACATACTTTCATTCATTAGAGTTAATATTCAAAAGGTGACACATGCGATATACATTCATAAATGTCCTATCCTGAATCTACAACATGTGTTACTAGTAATCAAAAGATGAAAGTTGAACATATATTTAAATGCCCTAACGGCTTGCATTTTTCCAAGTCATTCCTTGGTTACAACAAAATGAGTCTAGCTCAATACAGTTAAAGCCCTTGGCTATACAAATTAAATACAACAAAAATGAGCCCTTGCTCCAAGTCTCTCCAAGCTACTATCTTGGCGGAGGCATATCACTAGCACCTGAAAATGGTTTTTCCCAGTAGGGTGAGCCAAAGCCCAGTAGAAACAATGTAACACAATATATGAATCTTAACAAAGATATAAGCATGAAATGCATGTCTAATACCCATTATAGAATCAATTAGATCTTACAGATCATAATATGCCAAATTCTTTTATTCCAGTCCGTCTTAGCTTAATTTCATTAATATCAATTCATGAGTCACGTTCATTATTATCCAGATAACCCAGCTAAGACTACAACTTTAGTGATTCTCAAGCATACATAATCAATACATAACACTTCAATTTTTCATTTTACGAAAATTTCGTCCGCGGGAATCGGCACCCATGTACACCGGTTTTCAGGACTTACACCCAGGACACACAAGCCAACTTAATTCAATAGAGTCCATTCCCTTTCTGCTCCCACATATAGAGTACATCCTCTTTCTTCTCCTAAATATCATATATATACAATGTATTATAACACCGTCATATTCAATGACAACCAATAAGAGATTAGTTTCAATTTGCCTAGTCTTCATGCAATTTTCTACAACAATCATGGCTATCCTCAACCTATAGCCCAAAACAGATATTTCTAAGCACATATACAATCTCAAAGATAGATAAATTAGCCAAATTTTCATAGGTGAGAGATAATACATATCCAACTACACCGTTTATATAAATAACCCTCCAATTTCACATTTTTAATACCAATTTCATTATTTATGCAAAGTCAATATTGGAGACAATTTGGGGCAAAATCCTCCATTTTCTTTCAAAACCAAATCTATGTATTAAAATCCATAAATCTAACACAATACATCCTCATATTTACACCCACAACCATTTTTAATACCTTCATTTGGAAATCCTCTTTTGACTTTAAATCAAAACCCTAGTTTGTCTCCAAATACCAATCTTGTCCATATAACATCAAATAACTAAGTTAAAAACTATATAAAAGTGTAGAAAATCCCTACCTCAAGCTTAGAAGACCGAGGGAGAAGTGAAAAAACTCCAAAGACGCCGAAACCAAGATTGATTCAGATCAAAACAAAGCTCTTGAAGTGCTCACCCTTTTTGACAAAGGCACAAGGGTGGAGAAATCACTAGATCTAGATGAAAAAGTAGAGAAAATGTAGATTTTAGAGAGAGAGAGGGTCTTGATATAGGGTTTTGAAAGAGAAAGAGATGAAAAAGTGATGCAAAAAGATGCTGCTGCGAACTGATATACGCACAGTCCACTTGAGCAACAAGAGTTGAAGCTCGAGCGTTAAACATAATACGTTTTCCGCTCAAGCGTAAGAAGTGACCGCTCGAATGCATAATACACACATCCAGTAGTTTTACAGACAGAAGGACATTGCTCGAGCGTAAGAGTGGCCGCTTGAGCGGATACACGCTCGAGGGGTAGAATACACTGTCCTAGTAGTTTTGCAGATCTGCAAATGTACTGAGAGTTTGCAAAGCTTGCTCGAGCGCAAAAAGTGCCGCTCAAGTGGAAGAGCAAAATTCTGGGTAGCAAGAGTTGGGAAACTGAACAACCAACTGCTCCCAACACAACCACAACAATCCAATAGCCAAGTTTAAGGGAAAAGAAGATAAGCGAGACATATTCAGCAGTACGCAACCAAGAACCCGAGTCCAGAATATAACAAAGGTCGGGTCAAAACAGAACCGCTATAATGTCCCCCTTAAGGAATTTCGTCCCTTAAATTCTAAATCAAGTTTTAAAACTAAGTTGAAACTAATTTCAATAACGATAGATAATCAATCCCAATACAAAGATCCATTCTCCGTCATCCCTTTTCATCAATTTGATACACAAGTTCCGATATTGAAAGTAAAGTCCACATTCCCAAAACATTTACAATGTTTATATTAAATTCATGTTTTTAAAACATACGCAACATGTACAATGTTCTTTATATCCAAAACATACACAATGTTTTATTTCATTAACATAACAAATTTCATTACATGCTTCAACATCAACAAATAAGTCCAGATATTTCTTATGGACTTCCAACTCGCGTTTCCAAGTTGCTTCCTCAACCCCACGATGTTTCCACAATACCTTAACCAAGGGAATTGTCTTGCCTCGCAAGGCTTGTTCCGAATATCCAAGACTCTCACGGGTCTCTCCTCATACAAGGCATCCTCATCTACCTCTAAGTCGGTCAAACCACAACATGTAATGGATTCAGCTCATACTTCCGAAGCATGCTAATATGAAACACATCATGAACCTGGAAAGTTTTGGGCGGCAGGCCAAACGATAAGCCACCTCCCAATCTGCTTTAGGATCTCAAAAGGCCCAATGAATC
>JAPPVO010000016.1:96176643-96218823 GCA_030407325.1 Camellia japonica
CAACGCAGATAATCTAACAGATATTCCTACGATGATCAGATAGAAATTCAAAATCACATATTTTCACATAAATGGCACACAAAATCATATCAAATACATAATCACATTCATAATAAGGACCAATTAGCATAATATGGAACAGGGTTATCACAGTAATAGCCCATTGACTAATCAAAACCCGAAAAACCCAATAAATGTATGGGATTTGAACACAATAGTTACGGACTGGGTAAGCCCGACCCTTTCCATTGATGGCCTCTAATAACAGATTTGGCCAAATTAGTAATACAATTAGATTGTGAACAATGTTAGTAAGGGCTAGGCTTCTCCCAAGTCCGAGATCGGACTTGAGAGTGTTGTTAGGTCTATGGGGGCCCACCACAGATCTTGTTTTAATGATCTAAATTGTTCAAGGTGTAGAACTCATCGAGTATTTCATCCCTACAAAAAATCACGTTAATCAGATATCGATAGCCAATTAATCAAATCATATTTCTGTCAACGGTAAATATGATTTTCAAAGTAAATTGTTCATAGAAATCTGATCCGATCAACGTGGTTTTTTGGATGAATGAAATACTCGATGAACTTTACACATTAAACGATTCGGATCATCGAAACAAGATCGTGGTGGGCCCCATGAGTCTAAACAACACGGTCTAATCTACAATATGAACTAGAGAGAATCTGAGTCCAATTACTAATACTTAAGATAATAGATGAGACTAGTACATACTTACATTATGTTTACTTACAACAGGATATCAAATCAGATAAGATGACAGAATTCGCAGTCACAATGATATAATTAAGAAGAAATTACCACTCGGTGATAATTTGAAAAAATATTATATATTTGTGAAATACTTTATAATTTTAATTATTAATATTTATATATATATATTAGGGTGCTCAGACCAAAAGTCTAATTTCGAATTTTTATTGCTCAAAGATCCACACTCATAATTACTTTATCCATAAGGATATGAGTTTGCGCAATGACTAAATTACCCTCCATATATATACTTTGTTTCCAGATCTTACTCTCTCTCTCTCTCTCTCTCTCTCTCTCTCTCTCTCTCTCTCCCTCTAGAGTCTCTTTCTCTCTCCCTCTCTGCAGCGCCTCTCCACTTCATTTCTGCCACAGCTCTACCACCGCCTCCGCCACCTCGCCACATCCTAAGTTCAACCACCACGACTCTGCCACCACCACTGCCTCTCTTTCTCTAGATCCGATTGGTCGGCTTCTCTCTCTCGGCTTAAGATCTGCTGCCAATCCACAGCCACTCTCACTTCGTCGATGAACGCAAGCTCCGCCGTCTTGATCCACCCCCGTAGTGGTGCCTTCACCGATCTCATATCTCAGATTTGCAAATTTCATTTCAAACCTAAATCCAAACCCTAGCCCGCAGTTGTTGCACTTCACGAAAACCTAGCAATATTTTCTTCTCCTCAATTCCTCATTTTCACCATAAAAAGCTGTGTTTCTCAAACATTTCGACTCCTCTGATCGGTTTCTTTGAGGGCTCTTTAATTCCTCATGAAAAAAAATGGTCCACTCATCTACCTTTAGTTGGTTTTTATATGGAAATTTTGTGCATCATTGTGATTTTGATTTTATTTTGATGTATGTAGATTGATTTCTGCGATTTTACACTTCTTTGGATTCTGCGATTTTTCCAAATCTACTCTTTTATTGGTCTTGTTTGGTGGAGCTTTTTTTAAGTTAAAAGTTGATAATCAGAAAGCAGAAGCTAAAAGCACCCCTACCTCAGCTTCCAAATAATCAGCTTTTTTTCAACTTATTTAAGCTATTTCTGCCTAATAAGCTATAAGCAGAAGCTGCATCAAGTAGTTTGGCACAGATCCCAAATCAAACTAAGTTATAAACACCCCTCAAAAGCTGTAACAAACAGTCCCATTATGTTGCTATGTCGAATGTAATTTTGTGTGTGATTCAATGTGTACCAGAGAGGTATACCGTATAGATCTAGTTCGATACTACCTTAGATTTGCCCTCATTTGCCTCATCTCATCTCATCTCTCCAGTGAAAAGATCTCGCCGAAATCTGTTAAATTAGCTTCTTCTTCTTGTTGTTAATGATAAAATAGATAATTTTTTATTTTGTTTTTGTGTTGAAAAGATAAGGAGAAGAGAGAGAGAGAGAGGAAAAAAGATTTGATCAGATAGTTTTTTTTTTGAATTACAATAGATAGGTGTTAGTGTATGTATATTTGTGAGTCTATATATGTATATATGTGCGGGTGTGTATGTATGAGACAGATCTACAAAAAAAAAATGATGTTGATAATAATAATTGCAACAGATAAACAAAAAGTTAACACAGGTTTTCACGATACATAGAATTTATGGGGGAAAAATTGAACACATAATAGAATTTAGGGAGCAAAATTGACCAGATATTCAAAAATTTTGAATAGATAAATATAAAATTGAACAGATAAATAGAATTTAAAAAAATTGAACAGATAGATATAAAATTGAACAGATAAAATTGAAAAAATTTGAACAGATAAAAAAAATTGAACAGATAGGAAATTTTTTGAATAGATAGGAAAAAAATTTGAACAGATAGTCAATGAAAGTCAACACATAAAAAATTAAAAAATTAAAAAAAAAAAAAATTCAATGAGTAAAATTGGAAACAAAATTGCTATCAAAATCAACAAAAGAACTTCTTACCAAACAATTTCATAAAATGTGGACATCTCACCAATAAAACAAATCCATTGGACATAATGCCTTAAACACTCTCTAAATTGGATTTATCATTAATTTTCTCTATACTTTACTACTTATATATATTTATTTTTAAAGTTGTACACTATTGTGAAATTTTTTCTAAAATTAGACCTCATTTGTCAACTATATATTTTAATTAAAAATTCAAAAAATTAGTATAAATTATCACATCACTCTCTTTACTTTTATATATTTTTTCATAAAAAATCAAAAAATCATTAAAATAACATATTCTCAAACAAGAACTTCATACCCATAAACACCAAGCAGACTAGCTCTCTATATTTTTTTTTCCCCCATGGATGGTCTACCGTTTAGAATAATCTCGTATCCAAATGCACTTAAATAAGTGTTTTGATGACTAGTGGATTTTAGTCAAAAGAACATAATTAAAACAATCCAGTTTTATTTTTTTATTGCTTGAGGGAGTAGGAGACTTGGAAAGTATATAATGTTAATGGATTTTGCTAATAAGTCCCCTTAGAACATAAATAAAAGATAAAAGAATTGAAAAGTACAAGATGTTTTTTTAATAAATTCAATATACTTTTATTAAAATCAGTACACTTTTTAATATTTTCACATATTTTTAAGATATTTTTTGCACACTTTTAATATTAAGCAATATTTAAGGGGCATTTGTTAGCATTTATCAATGTGAATTAGTTTGTTAATCTGAATTATTATGTACCACAAGAGTCTTCAATAGTTGCAATAAATTAGGGTTTTATTTTTTCAACATATCTTATGTTATATTATATACAATACAATAATACAATGCAAATTCAAACCTAGGAGAGAAAAGGGGTAGGAGTAAAACTTAGAGAACGTTCTTGTTAGGGAATTAAGGAGCCCACAAGCACACAATAATACCGGCCTAATCCATTAGAGAGAAACTCTGGAGTCTACAAACGCTATATCAAGACCCAACATACATTATTTAAAACTCATACTCACTTAAAAGCTTAAGCCTATAAGTGGAAAGTACATCTAATGTATATTAAGACTCGTCTCTTTTTACTCTTTATTCGATGTGGGATTCTACCCTTACACATGCTCCAACAATCTTCCCCTCATGTGTGAACCAAACATCGGACCTCGCCTTGCTCTCCCTTGAGTCTGATCTATCATCAACAAGTTTATGATAGATCATATGCACTCCCCTTTTAATCTTGATCTATAACTCTCCAACATCGAGTCTAACTTGGGCCACTCGCAGACACTCCATCGCGAGCCATTATACTCCATTGAGAGCCACCTTGTAACGCCCCGAAATAATAACCATTATTTATCCCAAGACAATTATTAAATAACAATACATTTCTGAACATAATATCCTCCATTCATATAATTTCATTTTACAAAAAATGCAACATATGCAGTAATACATTCATAAGTCCTAACCTTGAATTTATAGCATGTGTCACAAACAAAATATATGAAATAAGAGTTAAACAGATAAATGAATGCCTTAATGGCTACAACTTATAACAAAAGTGAGTTTGAAACTCAATACAAATAAAGCCTTAGGGTTGTACAAAATAAATACAACAAAAACAAAACAAGAAGCTCTCGGCTCCAAGTCTCTCCAAGCTACGGCCATGGCAGAGGCATGTCATCAGCACCTAACAATAGTTTTTCACATAGGATGAGCCAAAGCCTAGTAAAGATACTCTAACATAGTGTATGAATCTTAACAGAGTTATAAGGTAAATGCATATGCAATACTCGTGTCAAAACATTTTATATCTCTTTCCAAAACCATGCAATGCCAAGTTTATTTCACAATTCATTAAATTATTCTTTTGCAATAGAAAACATGGCAATCGATACAACTCTAGGAATCTCTAAGATGTGTTTACAAGTAGGCTACAAAGCACTACCAATTGCTATTTTTACCAGTACTAAAAGGAAGGCTCGGTACCTATTTGCGCAGATTTTTGGACTTTCACCAAGGACACACAAGCCAACTTAATACCACAACTACACTTTCTATCCAAATTCACCAAGGTATTCACCATTTTTCTCAAAACAATAAACATTTTCAATGTGTTAAATATGCTACAATACTCAATGCAAATAGATGAGAAATCAGTTTCAATTCACCTAATTCTCATGCAATTTCTACAACAATCATAGCTATCATCTACCGATAGCCCAAAACAGATATCTCTAAACAGATAAATAATTTCCAACAAAGATATACTTTCTAATATTTCAAGATAGGAGTGATAATTCATATCCAACTCCACCACCATCATCGTCATCGTTCCAATTTCGTAAAACCAACATCAATTTCATTTTCTCTTTACAAAAATTAAATATTCACAATTTAGAGCAAAATCCCCTTTGTTTAAAAATCAACTCCAAGGATAAAAATACATCATTTTATCACAACTCAACCACATTTACAATCCCACAATCATTTCTAAGAAACCATTTTGAAAACCCCTCTTTTGATTTCAAAGCCAGAACCCTAGGTTTTATTCAAAAATCCCCAAATCACAATCTAGTTTAGAAAAGAAAACAACTAAGTTAAAAACTATACAAAAGTGTGGAGAAATCCCTACCTCAAAGTAGAAGATGCAAATAAAGGATGGATAGAATTTGAATGCTCCGATCAAAACAAAGCCCTCAATGTGTTCTATCTTTACTCCAAAGGGCGAGGGTTGAGAAACCACTAGATCGAAGTGTATTTAAGGTTGAAATATGGTTTCTAGAGAGAGGGAGAGATAAGACTTGAGGTTTTGAAATGTTTAGAGAGAGAAAGAGACGAAAAAGTGACTCAAAAAGTGACTTTTCAGAACTGATATACGCGCAAACTGCTCGAGCAACCAAAATACAGCTCGAGTGACCAAACACAAAAAAAGAAACCGCTCGAGCGAACAAAGTACCGCTCGAGCAAAGAGCACCACCCTCCTAGTACTTTTTTATGCCTGCAAAAGTACTGAGAGTTCTAAAACACTGCTCGAGTGCAAGAAGGACCACTTGAGCCAAGACCGTTCGAGCGTAAGAAACATCGCTCGAGCAAAGAATGACATACTCCCAGTAGTTTTGCAGACTTGCAAAAGTATTGGAAGTTCTCAAAATTCGCTCAAGGGCAAGAAAGTTCGCTTGAGCGAACAAGCCAAAATCTAGGCAGTAACAGTTTTGAAAAACTAACTCTCATCCTGTTTCAAACACAACCAAGACATTCCAATAACCAAACTTAACAAGGAATGAGACGAAAGAAGACATGAACAACCATCAAGATAAGGAATCTCGGATCCAAAACAATGAATGGGTCGGGTTTAAACCAAAATCATTAACCTTGTCGTGGTCCAACTTTGCCACGTGCATTCTTTGCTCCATCAAGAGTTGTCATAGATTTTTCTTACTCCATTAAGAGTCTCCGTACAAACCCAAAGCCAATAACATCAATGCTCTAGGAGAGCCCACCCATACATCGTCTACCATTGGCTCTAATACCACTTGTTAGGGAATTAGAGAACACAGCAATACTGGCCCAATACATTAGAGAGAAACTCTAGAGTCCACAAATGCTATATCAAGGTCCAACATATATTATTTGGAACTCATATCTACTTAAAAAACTTAAGCCTATAAGTGGAGAGCCAATCTAATGTATATTAAGACTCATCACTTTTACTCTTTATCTGATGTGGGACACTCCTCCTCGAGTCTTGATCTATCGTCAGCAAGTTCATCGCACTCCTCCCTTAATCTTGATCTATAACTCTCCAACATTGAGTCTAACTTGAGCCACCTGCACACACTTCATCATGAGCCACCATACTCCATTACGAGCCACCTTGTCGCAATCCAACCTTGCCCACATGTACCAGGAATTTTCTTTCCTCCATCAAGAGTTTTTGTATAAGCCCAAGCACACCAACATCAATGCTCCAGGAGAGTCTACCCATAGATCATCTGCCATTGGCTCTAATACCATTTGTCAGGGAATTAGGGAGCCTACAAGAGCACAGTAATACCGACCTAATCCATTAGGGAGAAACTCTAGAGTCCACAAATATCATATCAAGGACCAACATACATTATTTGAAACTCATACCCACTTAAAAGCTTAAGCCTATAAGTGGAGAGCTTATCTAATGTATATTAAAACTCATCTATTTTTACTCTTTATTCGATGTGGAACTCTACATTCACACATGCTCTAACAATTCTTACCTAGTTAGTGTTATAATGTCGATTATTGTTCCCATGTAACGTTATCACCACAATCAATTTACTTAAAAAATTATTCAAAAAAGTGAATTAATAAACTATATTTATTGTGTTAGTAACTTTAAATCTAAATTTTCATGATTCATAATATTTTTTATAAATTTAAATCTCATAAAATCTTGTCAAAGTGGGACCCATCCGATGTGGACCCACCTCTGTGAAAGAGTATTATAACTCATTTTGTCTTATTTCTTTTTCAAAAAAAATTTTAATGTTAAAATTAATTTTGTAAAAAAAATCATTTAAAATTTTCAAAAACACTCATTATATTATTATTATTATTATTATTATTATTATTATTATTACCTGTGAAAAACAGCATTTTAAAATTTAAATTTTTTTTTGTGTTTATAAAAACTAAATTTTAATATTTTTCACAAATCATGTTGTTAGGCAAATATTTTTGAATTTTGCTAATAATACCCTAAAATTACGAAATATACACTTGAACTATAGTAGCTATATTATGGATAGGGCAAATTACAAATACACACTCTGAGGTTTGATTAAAATATGAATTGCCCCTTATGGTCTTGAAAATTATATTCTACTCCTGAGGTTTCTAATTTCATAATAAATTGTCCATTTTATTAATAAATTATTAAGTCAATTAACAATTTTTAATGATGTTAGAAATAAGTTT
Organism: Camellia japonica; assembly: GCA_030407325.1. Classification (NCBI taxonomy): domain Eukaryota; kingdom Viridiplantae; phylum Streptophyta; class Magnoliopsida; order Ericales; family Theaceae; genus Camellia; species Camellia japonica. Next base: position 96,184,299 of record JAPPVO010000016.1, read on the forward strand.
GAATTAATAATTTAAGTAATTTTATTATTGTATAAAAGAATAATTATGAATTTCATTTTTTTAGTTAATTTTGTTAAATAAAAAATTCCGACAAGGGGATATTTGTAATTTTTCAAATTACAATGGGCAATTTGTCCTTTAAACAAACCTTAAGAGGTGTATTTGTAATTTATCCTTATGGATATGATGCAAAAAATAAAAATCAAAGTAGCTATGTTATGAATATGGTGTAAAAAAAATGTCAAAAAAATCATGTAGCCAAATATATATATATATATATATATTGGTATAATAATATTGGTGTAAAATCGTGTGGTGCAAAAAATGATGATAAATATTTATTGATATAGATATATACGTATGCATATTGTTGTCACAAATAGAGACAATTAAAGATATTGGACACTTGTTTATATAACTCAATATTTTTTAGTTAAACCATACAATTATTATTGGAAAGTGAATGGTCAAAGTAAGCCATGTGATCATTTATGAAGAAGTATGGCTAAATTTTCAATAGTCAATACCTAGATTTCTGTTTCTATACATTAGCTTGGTGGGGAAAGAAGAAATTTGTTTGACTAAGGTGTTCGCATATAATAATAACAATGATAATAATAATAATTATTATTATTATTATTATTTTATTCTTTAAATGTGGTGTAAATGAATCTAAAAAATATTAAAAGATATTGAAAAAATCTCAAAAAAAAACGAAAATAAGCCCCAAAAAAATAAATATTTCTAGATTTTTTTTCCATTTTTTTTATTTTTAAATTACCTTTCAGATCTATTTAGTCAAGTAATAAAATCTAAAAGTACAAGTTTGTTAAAACCCATTTTTTTTTTTAAATGATAATAAAAAGGAAAAAAGGCTAACAAAAAGGCTACTAAAAAATCAACCTCATACATAAAAGTGAGCATGGTTCGGTTTGGGATAAAATCAAAATTAATTTGTTGTCTACGATTTCATAAAAATTAGAACTAAACCAATCCATTTAAATCATAAAACTAATCTGAACCAAACCATTTAAACACAATACTGCTCGATTTGAAATCACGTTTCACATAATTTATTCACAAAAAAAAAATCATGTAATATTTTCATTTCAATATTAATATGAATTTTTCAAAACATAAACATGCATATTATTCCACCATTAACTTAAATAAACATAATATCTAATAAATAAACATATTGTTCAACATATTGCAAGCATAAAAACCCCATCAAATAAACATTGTTTGTGACAACTGTGAGAATCCGAATATACAAATAAAATAAATAATTAAATAATAATTATTTTACAAACCTCAAATATTTTACTTGTGAATTTTAAGGTGCAAATTAAATATTACTGAACAATCTTTTAATTAATTTTAAATCTAAAATAAATTTATGGTGAAAGTCTTTAATTTAGTGGTAAGATTTATTATTTAAAAAAATAGAGGACAAATAAGTAAGTATAATTTGATCTAATAATAATTGTATTTTATTTAAATTAATGGTGAGAGAAAATAAAATAAAATAAAACAAAGGATAATAATTTAGAGTCTTTTAGGTTTAGATATATAAAAGCAACCCTAGTTTTCCTAACAACACCATAGCAGCAGCAGCAGCAGCAACGCGAGAGTGGGTAAAGAGAAGAGAAAAGTGGTAGCAACAAAGAAAAAAAATTTGGTGTGTTCTCTAGCTTCTTTCTTCCTTTTACTTTTGTTTTTTTATCCTTATTTTTGTCACGCCTGGACTTTTATTAACTGAATCCATTACCAAATCCATTATAATTGTTCCATTTATTCGAGAACGTGAATATGGATAAATAATAACATTCTCTCACGGCAACAATGATGATATATATAAGATATGGTACAATGCCCTTAGGCTTACACTGAATGACAATAAATAAAACAGAAGGGATTTACCCTTATACACTGCAAGGCGCACGGCCAACAAGTAAAGGGCCTCGTGGCCAACAATTAAAAGACTTCAAGTCATACACGATTCCTCCAGCCTTGTACCTGAAAAAGTTTATCAACACGTAAGATGAGCACTAAGCCCAGTAGAGATCCCAAAAATCCTAAACCAATCACAACATATAGATAAATGATCATGAACGCATCAAGATATACCATATAAGTAGTATCACATTTAATATCGAAAATATACACATCGAACTATATTTTCTCAAAACATTCCTCTTGACACAATACAGTACAAAATCAATTCTTCTCCTTCATATTCCCATCATTACTTCCAAAAGAAAATATTTTAAAACCTCATTCTTTCTTTGATAAAACTCACCACGTTAACAAAAAGGAATCTCACTTGAACTACCGTTCTGAAAAGATAATCCCACATGCAAATCATAATCCCCATCCTACCTCGCAATACACCATAACCATTTACATCCCAACATATATCTCTACAGTCTTCCCTAACCGTAGGCCCAAGGATTTAAAAGGTGACCAGTATGAAACCGTTAACATATTCATATATTCAAACAAGATAACCGAAGTAACACATACTACCAATCTCATCTCCACAATATGAAAACTGACAACATGTACATATATCCAAAACGAGATAACTGAAGTAATACATACTACCAATTCTATCTCCATCGGCCTACAGCACAGATGGCAAATTCAACAATACCAATACCACATACCACTCTACCGGCCTCATCTGGAAGGAGGTGCTCCTTAAGTCATACTTTACCGGGCGCAAACCAGAAGGGAACGAAGAACCTATCACAAGGTGCCACGCTTTGCCGGCTAAGATACAGTGGGAAACGGACCCCCTATTCACACTTTACCGAGCGCAAACCGGAAGAGACAAGAAAACCTCTGTCAAGGTGCTACGCTTTGCCGGCTCAACATGGCGAGTAACGGACCCCCAAACAACATCACATTAAAAGCACAACAACTAACTAACATCAATAATACACGGATGTAATACATACACCTAGTCCAATTATCACAATTTTGACTATTAACAGTTAAGTACATTAACCCATTTTAATCAAAACGTGCTCCATGTACCGCCGTTCAACAACGGGTTTTCTTACATTCTTAAAGTGTTTCCAAACACAACTCGAATTACTAAATATCAAAATCATACAATCCAACAACCGTCTCACAATACAATTACATTTATAAGCGTTGCAGTTATCTCTTTAACAACATACTCCATAACTCAACAATGGAATTGTCTATTCACAATGTTCATTTATCACTGACAACACATGATGTTACATCACATAGCCCATCCTGCAATAGTACTCACAATCTATCTCTAGCAACAAGCAATACCATCCTCCACCGATGGCCAAGGACAAAAATCTAAACATCAATCACATAACCCAAAATAATATATACCCCTCGGGTAATTCCATGTTCTCGTTCGTTGGAAACTCTCACATTTTATAAAACGATAACTAATCCCAATTTTGTTTTAAAAATAGGACTTCCCACTCGAATTCCCATCATTACGCACAATGACCAAAATCTGCTATTATTAGCCTCAAAATCCCAATTTTGGTAAGCAACCACAACATAACCCCAAATTTCCATTTTTACATAAAGCCTTTCTTCAACATTCTACAATTCACGAATGGAATACCAAACCCTTCCAATCCCATATCCTACACATACTTTTCACAACCCAAAATCAAATGTAGACATAACCCATAAACCCACCAATTTAAACTCAAATCAACTCATAAGCTTTTTAACAAAATCAACCATAAACTATGCATTTAAATGTAATAAAAAAATACCACAAGTCTATTTATAGAGAGGTATTGAAAAGAAACTCAATAATCCCTACCTCTTGAAACGAAGAGAAGAAAAGCCGAAAATCCACCGGTGACGAAAACACAATCTGCTCAGATCAAAAGGAAGCCCTCGTGACCCTCTATATTTTGATTTATAGGACTAGGGGTAGGAAATGGGTGTAACTAGATGAAACCCAAGCTTTTCGGCCCAATAAACCCTAACAATGGCAAAAAGGAAGAGAGACAAGAGAGAGAAAAGCAAGAAATGACTTTTTCAGCGCACTACGGCCTTATATAGACGCGCAGTCCGCTCAAGCGCAAGAAGTGATGCTCGAGCGTCCAAACACAAAAAGTGTGACTGCTCGAGCGCAAAAAGTATCGCTCGAGCGTAGGTGTAGACATGCCCGAACGTCCCGGCCCCGCGCGTGAGATCGGCGCGAAATCCGGTTTGTTTATTAGCGTACTACAGTTCGAACTCAAATGTCACAGTTTTGAATCTAATCCCACAAAGTGCAATGCAAGACCGATAAATCACCAAAGAGTCCAAATCTGGCAAATCGTTTTGGAAAACTGATTTTATAAAGAAGTGTCAAACATGGACTGCTTTGCCAGATACAGAGTCGCCACCTAAATATTTTATCTTGGGGGAATTTAGGAAACCCTGACTCATGCCTAAGGCCACGTGTCTGTCATCATCAAAGTTGCCTCGGCTTGGGAACTTGGGTACGAGAGGGGAAGGTCATGCAATGAGCACCCCCGCTCGCCCGATCGAAGATTGGCCTTTACTAACATGATATCTTGTTTTTGAAAACACATGCGCTCTTATTCCGGTTAATTAGCCTAGAATTACTATGTGATACGCACAACACACAAGTATAGACTAGATCGCCTAAGTTGGAACAAAACATCTCATGTTTGTTTGTTTGAAAATGGTTTGAAGGTGCTACTCGCAAGTAGGCTAAGACGCGGATTTGCCACCCTCAAGTGGGCTTTAGAAAACATGATTTTGCCACCCTCAAGTGGGCTTAAAACTCGCATTTTGATGAATTGTTCCAATTCAAGTAATCCAACCTTCACCCACGGGCATTCAAGCAGTTATATCACATAAGCAGTTAGCCTCATAGCAAGCATGCTATCATGGCAACACTCACACTCATGCAAGAGGCTAAAGCATAAAAGCTTACCTAGTACTCCGAGCCAAAATAATAGCTAGTTAGAAATCATGCATGATCCTAGCTATATTAAGATGTCCAATGCAACACATGCAAAAATGCAACTAAGATAGGCTCAGCTATTCTAAGATGTCATGTGAATGCTACACTTGATACATGTATTCAAATTGGAATTGAAATACAATGTAGTTAGTATGATGCGCCGAGCCCGATGCATGCAATACAGATGAATGGATGCAAACATGCTATCATAAGTATGCTAAACATGACCTAGAACTAACCATCGTAAGCGGTTAAGTAAAAGGGAGAAAGACGTGGGGTTGGAAGACATTCACACACTCACGCACACTTATTACAAAATTCGCCCTCTCGACGGAGGGTCCGAATAAATAATACAAATCAACTAATTAATCAACTATCCTAGCTAATTAATTATTACAAAACCTTAACTAATTAAGCAAATTAATTAAGTTACAAAAACAATTCAAGCGGCTTGGAGAGGAGGGACAAATGCATGCTCAATCGACTTCGCTCGGAAATCCGTTGCCATGCCCCATATTGCCTTTGTTTGCACACTTATGCTCTTCTGAAAACTATGAAAATCTCTGTGGTGCTTCTGAACCACCTCATGGACACTCTGAGAGTCCATCGGCCAAAAGATATGGCCATCGGCCAAGGGAAAGGGGTCATCGACCACTTTTTAGTCTATCGGCCAAAAATTGTTAGCCGATCGGCACTCCAGATAGCCGATCGGCCATCAATTCCTGCAGACTACTCATTTTGCTACAGCAGAGGACAAACAAGGGCATGGCAATACATTTGTAAGAAAATGTTGTGCAACTACACCCCTTATCATGTTTGGGACTCAAAGGAGTGTAGTGCTCGACTCTCGAGCCATCAATCACGTATTTCGATGCATCATGGCCAAAGAGGCCGAATTGCACAAATCAATATGGAATGAATGCACAAAAACACATGAATGCCTCACACTCTATCATGTTGGATCAAGAGTGTCGGCGACCGAGGATTGAGGCACGTTTTGTCACTTCAAGTACGAAACGTCCCTCGGTCCTCGTGTTTGGTTTGACACCCCAAACCAAACACAATGCAATACATGCAACATGGAAAAGCTATGCAATGCAACATAAGCATGCCAAATGCAATATGACTCAAACATGCACACAAGGCTAAGGTAACAAGCATGCCAAATGCAATGCAACCTAAACAAGCATGTGACAAAATGCAAACTAGCAAGCATGTAAAATGCAACCTAAATATACAAACATGCATGGCATGCAAAGATGGACAAGCATGCAACAACATGCAAACTAGCAAGCATGCAACAACATGTAACATGTCAAGCATGCAACAACATGCAAAGATGGACTTAAACCAAAATGGGCAGACCTCAGCCATGCCTAAATCAGTGGCCAAAAGTGCCAAAATGATGGTATGAAAAGCATGAAAAGGCAAGACAAGCATGCATGCCAATTGGCTCAAGGACTAAAGCATAAAGATGCACCTCTTAAGCACACTTAAAGAATGACAAGCATGGATATGTGATAGCACCATAAGCTCTGAAATCATGTTAGGAATGATGCCAAATCAACCAAACAATGCAAGTATGGCATGCAAGAAAGCTCAAAGCTTGAAACTAACAAAGGGACTTGAACCATGGCCATGCAAATCAAGCCCCAAAGGGCCAAGGGCACCCAAAACAGTCCCAAGGCAGGTCAATACAAGACCAAAAGCAAGCTTGAACCTAGCCAACATAAGCTAGAACAAGAGTCCAAAAAGCATGAGGCATACAAGGCTAACAAGGGGTGTTACACTACACCTATTACAACCAAGCATGGCATGACTTAACCAATGAAAATAAGAGTTATGGCATATCAAAATAAGCCTAAAAACCCACTAAGATGGCATCCCAAAGACCTAAGCATAGAGGCATGCACAATGACCCACTCTTAAGGCATAAAACACCAACTCTTCAAAGCATGAAAAATGTGACAAATGCAAGTGTATGGCTACACTATATGGACTGAAATCTCATATGAAATGATGCCAAATCATGAAAATGGTCTAAGCAATGCATGCTAATGACTTGGACACTCAAAGCTAACAAGCTAGATTGAACCATGGCTATACAAAACAATGCATGCATGGCCAAGACAATGCAAATCAGAGCTTATGCATGGTAAAACAAGGCTAAAAGCTTCTTTGAGTTAGGCCAAAACATGCAAGAATGATGGTCCAAACACATGATGCATATTGAGGCAATAAAGAGGATTGCAAGACAAGTGCATGGTGCATGTAAGAGGCTATCAAACCAACTTTAGACAGAGGTATAACATGGAAAAATAACACCAAATACTTGCTGAAATGAAGCCAAAACATGCTAAGCAAACATGCTACTATTATGAGCCATTAATGCAAGCATATGAGACACAAGGAGAGGGGGGTGTCCCTCTCCTATTCAAGAATCCAAAACCACCTTTCCACCACTGAAAATCCTCTGGATTTCAGTGGTAGAAAGGTCAAAACAAGATGGTTCCAAAGCTCAAAAAGAAAAGCACAAAACATGGCCAAACAAGGCCTAAGAGGGGCTAGACTACCCCCAACACAAAAGTGACCTTAAACAATCATCTTAAGCATACAAAATCAGAACTTTTTGTAGTTTAGAGTTAAGCTTAAAACAATATGCAAGTAGGTCTAAAAGCTTAAGCCAAAATGGGGGATTAAAAGGTAATTTACTCACCCTTGAAGAACACCTTCAAGAACACCACTCCAGCACCTTTTCTGAGCTTAAACCACTCCAAGAACTCTAAAACCAACTCCTAAGGACCTCAGTAACCAAAGGATGGTGTTCTACTAGGTGTTTGTGTGCAATTGTATGAAGATTCTACACTTTTGAGCACAAACAAAGGTAAAAACAAGAAAGAGAGGTAAAATATAGAGAGAGAGAGAGAGATATAGAACTTTGTATCTCAATTTTCTGAACCATTGGAAAGGGAGGGGAGGCTCCCTTCTTATAGAATTTCAATTCTCAAGCTTGTTCAACAAGCTTGAGTCTTAAAAGCAATCCCTCCATACGCGTGTATGGAGGATGAGAATTGTGCCCACCAGCTGTCACAGCTGACACAAAATATCTGCAAAAAGCAGATGGAAAGGTCTCAGCTCAAAAATATGGCCTATGGCAAGAAAACATGGCCGATGGCATCATGCCTTAACTGATGGGTTGAGGGGATGGCCAACAAGCCACCCTCTTCCCTTAGAAGCAAAACCACAAGTCCTTGGTGCACAACCAAGCACAAAATAGACAAGTCGAGAGATCTTGAGGCAAGGCGCGCGGCTGAGACCTCCGGGAACTCAAAACGAACACGAGCATGGATGATCATCGAGTGTTCAAACGATGATGTCCAAGTCTTGAGGACGGTCAAAAATGGGGTGTCTACAGTAGGATACAAACTCTCAGAAGTTTTACAAACAAGTGACCAACGCTCGAGCACAAGAAGTACCATTCGAGTAAGCACCGCTTAAGCACAAGAATGGTCGCTCGAGCAAAGAATTATAACTCCTAGTATTTCTGTAGACCTGCAAAGGGTCTAAAAGTTCTCAATGACCGCTCGAGCGGAGCGAAGAATTATATTTCCTAGTATTTCTGTAGACCTGCAAAAGGTCTAAAAGTTCTCAATGACCGCTCGAGCTCAGGCAGTGCCGCTCGAGCGCAAAAGAAAATTTCTAGGCAACAACAGCTTGAGAAACAAGTCACCAACATGTTCCCAACGCAACCAAGACACTCCAATAACCACACCCAATAAACAATGAGCGGAAGCAAGACATGAACAACCAAAAAGGCAATGAAACCCGGATCCAAAACATCAACGAGTCGAATTCAAACCAAGGTCGCTATATTATTATTTAATTCATTGATGGAGAGGTTGTAGGTGTATGTATTATATATATATATATATATGTATATATACTATTAAAAAAATCTGAGGAGCTAAATTCATGTATAAAGAATGGGAGTAATTCCTAGTTTTAAAATTCTGTACAGAAGTACAAAATTTAAAAATCGAGGAATCATAACAAACGGATAAATTTTGAATTGAAATTTTTACAGTAGATTAATTACATATTGAATTGCATACCAGAATTTTCTTATAATTTTTGGGAGTCAAAATCCATATAAACTGATGTGTTCAAATCTGTCCAGAAAACTAATACAAAACAGTAAATTTGGAAGTGTCGTACTCTTTGGGTATAAATTTGAAAATTATCAAATCCACGTCATTAGAACCGGTTATGAGTACAGTTTCTTACATTTTTTGTCTTGCGTTGATTACTTGTGTATATTAAGAGAACCGTCAATTTCTTTAAAGTGCTGCAGAAAGCGACCTGTTGGGATATAATTAATTGTAAATAATTATTTTGATAAGCAAATCAAGTAAAACCAATTAGGTTTGAAATTTAGGATATATTAGTTGATATCTTGAGGGTTTTGGAATTTTTCTAACAGTGGGGAGTAGGTTTTTAATTTTCCAAGTTAGCGAATGGATTGGGAAAACTTCTTTAAAATTCTGTTTTATCTGAAAGTTACTTAAGTTTTGATCTGAACCCATGTCTTAGGTATTTTAGACCATGAAGAACATGAACTTAGGTATTATTTAATAATAACGGTGAGTTGGATTGAGCCGTGATAGTATGATTTAGCTTGGGGTTACTTAGTTTTTTATTCTTTTTAGTATTTATAAGTTACTAGTGATATGTAGTTTTCGTACTTGGTTCAGGGCACTAATTGGACTTTTATACTTTATTCGAAGATTACATTATTCCGTTTTTAGGTGAGTAGTTGAATGCTACATATTTTTATAAATGTTCCCCTACCCTGAACTATTGAAAAATGTAATTGTTGTTTCAGGACTAAATTGTTTTGATAAATTATTATGATATCAATGGAATTAAATTATTTCTGAAATATGTATAAACTTGGTATACTGTAAACTATCTGTTATGGTCTCATGTTTATAATTGTGAACTATTATGTTTTGCGAAACTGAATTGTATTGATTATTGGGACCATCTGTATATAAAAGTCCAAGGAAATTATTCCACTGTGTGTGGTGACTCTGGACACTAGGGAACAGATCTAGGTTAGGCTGTAATGACTCTAGTGATCAATAATTATAAGGAAAAGACCTGGACTAGACTAGGTGACCTTCAATTGGATCGTCTTAGAGAAAAGGTCCGGGTTACCACCCCGAGGATGACTCTTGGTTTTATATTGGATCCAACGGGCTTATTGCCTTGAGAACTGTGTGGCGTGTTACTTGTTATTCTTGGTACCCAGAAAATTATTGATTATCATGTCGTAATCTGTTTTAAGTGGAGAATATCATTTGTAATATTTTTGAGAGACATGAGTCTTTTAACTGTTAAACTATGGAACCTTCTTTGTGCGTATTGATTTCCGACCACACAACCAAATAGGGAATTTAACTGGAGAGCACGTGGCAGAATAGATTAAGCCAACCACCTGCCAACAAGTAGATGAGAATACCACGGTGGTTCGTCCACCCGGGAGCACTCCGACAATCAAGTCAGTCAAATAATCTCTCAAAGATATCGCACAAGTACTCAATGCACAAATTAAAGTGTACCTGAGACCCACGGGGTGCCTTACTTTTATAGTGATTAGTGTCCAACTTTCCCTAGAACTCTTATTTCATGGGACTCTATCATTTACAAAGATAACATTTATCACAACTCACACTGTTTAGATTAAAATGAACTTCATCAAGAGTCCCATCTTTATCCAAATAGGTAGGCTGATGTCATCTAGGACTCTTGTCTTCTATCTGAATATCTCAGATTTTGATATTACCACACCATGTCTCTGCACCATGGTCCACCCACGTGGCACCTCGGCTAACAACCTCATTTATGTGGACTACCCAAAAAATATGTCCCCATTACTGCCCCCCAGGTTCTATTACCTCGATAACCTGAGGTGATGGAACCTGCATCATTTCGTCTCCTAACATGTCAGCTAAACAACATGCTAACTTCTGACCAAAATCATAACTCGCCAGTGTAAAGAAACAAGGACTCGAATGTCCACTCATGAAGAATCAAGAACCAAAAACCATCATGTTCTAGCTCATCCAGGTTCAACTTCTCGATAGAGATCGCACTACTAGCAGAGATCATGACTTACTAATTCAAGAACATCAATATCCTAGTATCAATTCATCAGGAACCAAGAACAAACAAGTTCTGTCTCATCCAAATTCAACATCTCAACCGAGATTAACATCTCAACCAAGATCAACATCTCAACTGAAATCAACATCTCAACTAAAATCATCATCTCAACCAAGATTAGCATCTCAATCGAGATCATCATGTCAACCAAGATCAACATCTCAAGCAAGATCGTCATCTCAACCGAGATCGCCCTACTAGCCGAGATTGTGGCTCGCTAGTTTGAGAATTCCAAGAACCCAAGACGCGTGTGAGCTATTACACCATAACTGTCTCAACCATATTGCCTCTACGTGTCATCACCAGATTGGAGTGTATCAATCATATCCCCATTGTGTCGCATTAGTTCTGCCCCACGCCGCCTGACGTCAGTACGGGCACGTCGTCCAAGGCAGTTTCATCTTGTTTTGTCGCCTTTTCGTTTTTTGACAAAACTTTCTTCCCTCTCTCTCCATCTCTTCACTTTGCAAACACAAACCCTCTATCTTCTCAAACTTTCTCTCTCTACGAAATTTCTCTCAAAACTACATTGTTGTTCCTTCGAGCTCCTTGCAACCATCTGTTCATCACCTCCGGTGAGCCTTTCATCGTTTGGTTCCAGTAAACATGATTGTCTGACTCCAACGAACTTCATTCCGGCGTCCATTTCTCGGCTTCTCCCGGTAAGTACCCCATTTCTTTCGCACTTTCCTTACTATTCTGAAGTACATTTCTTTTTCTTTAGGCAATTGTAACTTTTCTTTCTAACAACTTTTGTTTTTGTCAACCTGAAGTGCCTTCTGATATAACTAAACAAGCTTCTTTTTGTGAATGTATGTCTTTCTTCTTTTTCTTCTAAGTGTTCAAATGTTTGCCTTTTATAACTGCTTTGTGTATGCTTGCTATCTTCCTTATCTTGTATGTTCCCATACTTAGATTTTTTCTTATCTTTCCAAGTCTAACAACTTGGGTCCTTACCTCGAATCAGAATACCTAGGGTACATTATCTCGGTTTAGAACTAATCAATTATCTCGGATTAACACATCTCAGATAGTATCTCTAACATTTGTCTCAGATAGCTTCAACTTGTAAAATTTTTCTAAAAATTTTCACAAGTGTTATATTCATTCATGCTTAATGTGAACCTAAGTGTCCCTTATGTTCACATTAAGGATGCATAGTCTGATTCTTGCCTAAGTCTAACTTAGACATTCATAATCGAGGTCATCGCGTTTGGCTCACCCAAACTAAACACTTAAGGCTTGGCCTTAGTGTACTGACAGTACTATCTACCTCGGCTTTTTGCACAAACTGACCAAAATATGGCAAGTTTTGTCTTGTTTCATACTGAAACATCGCCTTATACTTAGTTCAACTCTGTCATCATGGCAAGTCTAAGTTAATCGCCTTGTTCACCATGGGAACATCACCTGATTCTTACCTAAGTCTAACTTAGACATCCATGACCGAGGTCACTGCGTTTAGCTCGCCCAAACTAAACACTTGAGGCTTGACCTCAGTGTACCGAGAGTACAATCTACCTCGACTTTTTTCACAAACCAGCCAAAATATAGCAAGTTTCGCTTTGTTTCATACTAAAACATCACCTTATACTTAATTCGACTATGCCATCATGGCAAGTCTAAATTAATCGCCTTGTTCACCACGATAATAATGCCTTAACATTTTTTCAGTCTTATCTCACAATCATAAACAACATTTTGTAATGAACAAAGTCGATACTAGTATTTTATCAATACTTCAACTTGAGGTTATTGACATCATTGGAGCCGAGCTCCAAATTTTATCAAGCCACATTCTAAGGCCTCGACAATCTCTTACTATCAAGATCTTTTAATCTCAACTAAGCTTTGTTTTATCTCAACTCTGTTCGCCTCCGGTAAGTTCTGATCTTCTCAAAATTGTTCACCTAGGTCGAAATCCTATTTTCTTAGACCTACTCATCTAGACCAAGATCTTGTCTTCTAGATTTGGGATCTGCTCACTTAAGTTGAGCTATTGTCTTCTCGGACCTAATAATCTAGGCCAAGATCTTGTCTTCTGGGATCTGGGATCTGCTCACTTAGGTTAAGCTCTTGGCTTCTCAGACCTATTCATCTAGGCTGAGATCTTGTCTTCTAGGATCTAGGATCTGCTCACTTAGGCTGAGCTCTTGTCTTCTCAGACCTACTTATCCAAGATGAGATCTTGTCTTCTGGATTTAGGATCTGCTCACTTAGGCTGAGCTCTTGTCTTCTCAGATCTACTTATCTAGGATGAGATCTTGTCTTCTGGATTTAGGATCTGCTCACTTAGGTTGAGCTCTTGTCTTCTCAGACCTACTCATCTAGACCGAGATCTTGTCTTCTGGGATCTAGGATCTACTCACTTAGGCTGAGATCTTGTCTTTTCAGACCTACTCATCTAGGCCGAGATCTTGTCTTCTGGGATTTGCGACCTGCTCACTTAGGCTGAGCTCTTATCTTCTCGAACCTAATCATCTAGGCCGAGATCTTGTCTTCTAGATATAGGATCTGTTCACTTAGGTTAAGCTCTTGTCTTCTCAGACCTACTCATCTAGGCTGAAATCTTATCTTCTAGGATCTGCTTCACCTAGGCCATGCTCTTCCATCTTGCATCTGCTCCACCTAGGCCATGCTATTCTATCTTGGATCTGCTTCACTTAGGCCATGCTCTTCTATATTGGATCTGCTTCACCTAGGCCATGCTCTTCTATCTTGGATCTGCTTCATCTAAGCCATGCTCTTCCATCTGGAATCTGCTCTGCCTAGGCCATGCTATTTCATATGGGATTTGCTCCACCTAGGTCAATGTCTTTTCTACTTGAAGGTCGTCTTCATCTCCTCGAGAGTGCTCATATCCCTCTTATCTTTACATCCATCCCTTCTAAAAGGGTCTTTATACTATCAATGTTGACGCATTCTCCATCTTCGTTGAACTCGTCATCGCCAACATGTTGATGTTACACGATGATCACCATCTATTCTAACTAAGTTCCTACAGACGACGCCAAATTATGAGTGTTAATTTCCAACCTTCACAACCAAACAGTGAACTTAGCTGAAGAGCACCGACTAGATAAATTAAGCCAACTACCTGCCAACAAGAAGATGAGAATACCGCAGTGGTTCGTCCATCCAAGGGCACTTCGATGATCAAGTCAGTATTCTTATCTCACAGATATCGCTCAAGTATTCAATTCACAAGGAAAAACATACCTTAGACTCACGAGGGTGCCTTGCTTTTATAGCAAGCAGTGACCTAATCTCCTAGAAGTCTCACTTCGTAGGACTCAAGCTCATTGCTCATCTCGGACTCTCGGCTAGATAGGGATAAACTCCTCATGAGCATTATCCTTAACCAAACTAAGTGCCTCTTCTGTTCTAGGACTTTTGTCTCTTATCCGAATATCTTAGGATTCCGGTATTACCGCGAAACATCTTGGTAATGTTGTGGTCACCTCGGCAAACATGACTCATCCACATGGCACCTTAGCTGACATCTCGAAGCTATCTTGGCCACGTGGCATCACTCGCAAAATACTTCCCCACAACTGCTCCCTAGGTTCTTTTACCTCTGCATACTAAAGTGATGGAACCTGCACATATATCTCTCCGATCAAGATCGTGACTTGTCGTCGTCAAGGAATCAAATATCCACCTTATCAAGAATCAAGAACTATGTTCTTTAATCATCTCAACCGAGATTACTCCTCTAGCCGAGGTTATTACTTCACTATTTCAAGAATTTCAAGAGCCTTCACTGTGCATGAGCTGTCACTCACCATTATCTCAACTGTTTTCGCTTTTCAGTTTCTATACTTTAGCCAATTTTTTTGACTTGCTCCTTTTTTCTTGCAGGCCATCCAACACGTGCACTCCCATGCGGTCAAGGCCAAGCTGGTGAAGAAAGACCTTGTAAAAAAGACACAAGAAACTGTAACTCTCTTTGCTTCACTCAATGAAGCCGAGACCCGCACTCAGAATTTAATGGGCAAGCCAAAAGCTACAAAAATTGCAAAGAACAAAAACGAGGCTAAAGCCGAAGCTGCTGTGGTTACTGCCGAAGCTGTAAGGTCGATGCCAAGGCCGCCAAGGTCAGAGCGGCCGAAGCTGAGGCCAAACTCACTGAGGCCCTCGAAGTGAAGGACACCGAGATAAACTCGGCCAACAAAAAGGCCTTTAAGGAGGGGCAAGCCGCCATATGCGATCAATACAAACAATAAGTCAATCTAGCCTGTAACAAAGGCTATTACTTGGGCTGGATGGCTGCGCTTAAAAGGCTATTTTTCCTCGAGGACTCACCACTCCGGGATATTAGTCAACTCGAGGTCCCCTTTCTACCATCTCTTGCCGAGTCCAAGGAAAATGAGGCAGATGAAAAGGCCGACGTCGAAGATGTCGAAGAAGGTGCTGCCAAAGAGGTTGATGTTGGGTCCAAGTCCCTAACTCTGAATTATCAAATCCTGGTTCTGACTGAGGAGGACGGGTAAGAGGTTCCAAGAGCACCTCGCCGAAGAAAACCATTACATCCGAGGTCGAGGTTCTTGCTGCTGAGAGGAGTCTCGACCAAACATTACAAGAGATTGATGTCGAGGTTACTGCTGAGGCCGAGGCCAAGACATGCGAGAACAATGAGCCTCAACCTAGTACTTAGGATTTTTTCTTTCTTCTGAATTTGTACTTTTTCCTTTTCAATAGTTGTAATCTTTTGAACACTCTGTTTTTTGGGCCAATGTGCCTTCTGTTTGTAACTGAACAAGTTTCTCCATAATGCCAACCTTTTTTTTGTCTAAGTGTTGTTTTAGCTTCATGCCTTGTGTTATCTCTTTTTGTCTTGTATGTTTCCATACTTTCAATTTTTGAAATACTTCTAAGTACAACTTACTTGTTTAATCACTTCGGATTAGCACACTTCAGTTAGTCATCTCGGATAACAACTCTTGTTAATTATCTCAGCCTAATTGCACTTATAAAAATTTCTCATCAAATTTTTACAAGTGTTGTTTCTTCACTTGTACTAACTGCCTTCTGGAAAGACTTCACCCCTCCAAGTCTAACAACTGGGTTGGTTATCGCGAGTATACCTCAGGTATCCCTTCATTCAATTATCTCAGATGACTTCAACTTGTAAAACTTTTCAAAAAAATTCACAAGTGTTACGCTTGTTCCTATTTCCTACCCCTTAATGTGAACCTAAGTAACCTAAGTACCACTTATGTTCACATTAATGGCGTATCACCTGATTATCGCTTAAGTCTTACTTAGACACTTTTGGCCGAGGTCATCATGTTTGGCTTGCCCAAACGAAGCACTTAAGGCTTAACCTTAGTGCACTGAGAGTACCATCCTCCTCGGCTTTTCTTACAAGCTGACCAAATCATGGCCAGTTTCGCCTTGTTTCATGCCGAAACATCATAGACTTAGTTCAACTCTACCATCAGGGTAAGTCTAAGTTAATCACCTTGTTTCAAGTTGAAACATTTAGTTCAACTCTACCATCATGGCAAGTCTAAGTTAATTGTCATGTTCACCATAGGAACATCACCTTCAGGCTTTGCAATCTTATCGTATAATTTTCAATAACATTTTGTAAAACAAAATCAAGCTAGTATTTCATTAATACTTTGACTAATAATCTGTTACATAAAATAAACTTGAAAATAGAAATTAATGGTAGAAAAACTTCAAATTTTTTATGTTCCAAGGTCTTTGCAGCTTTTCCATCAGTGTCCTCAAGCCGATAAACGCCATTGCCTGCGACCGAGATAATGCGATATGGTCTTCCTAGTTTGGGCCAAGCTTACTGTCCCTAGGATCTTTCTTATTACCAACAACCTTCCTTAAGGCGAGGTCCCCAATCTAAAACTCCCTAGGATTGACCTTTTTTTTGTATGCCCTAGCGAGCTACTACTGGTATGCCCCAGCCGAATTGCTGCTCTTTCTCTTCTTTCTTCTACCAGATCAAGATCTCGAGCAAGGAATGCCTCATTTGTTCCATTCTCCACTCCCTGGGTTCTGATTCCAAGGATGCCGATCTCTAGTGGAATGACTGTTTTGGTGCCTTATGCCATCGGAAAAGGAGATTCTCTTGTAGATTTTCTCAGCATAGTCTGATATGCCCATAGGACATTAGGCAATTCCTCTACCCACTTGCCCTTTGTAGCTTCCATCCTTTTCTTGATCCCAGCCAAGATGGTTTTATTAGATGTCTCAGCTTGACCATTACTCTGGGAAAACTAGGAGTAGAATAGTAGTTCTTGATCTTGTACTTTACATAAAAGTTTTTAATCAACTTACTATCAAACTGGGTGCCATTGTCTGCCCCAATGGCTCTTGGGATCCCAAACCTGGTGATAATGTTCTTCCAGATAAAATTTTTCACATCCGCATCTCAAATTTTGGCGAGGGGTTCAGCCTCTACCCATTTCGTGAAGTAGTTAGTTACTACCAATAACAATTTTCTCTGCCCAGTCGCTTGAGGCAGTTGCCCAACAAGATCCATGCCCCACTGGGCAAATGGCTAGGGACTGGACACTGGATTCATATCTACAGCTGGCTAGTGTATCAAAGTTGCAAACCTTTGACACTTCTCGCATTACATAGGCTTTAGCGTCCTTCTACATATAGGGCTACCAGTATCCCTGAGATATGGCCCTGTGGGCAAGTGATCTGCCCCTAGCATGGCATCCACATACTCCCTTGTGGATCTCATACAAAAAGTCACACATCGCAGAAGGGGTCCAATAAAGGATCTCATGTACAGATGGCCTTCTGTTGATAGGCAGAACCTGGCTGACTTTAATCTGATCTTATGCGCTTCCTTTTTGTCTGCTGGTAGCCTGCCATCTCTGAGGAGCAAAACTATGGCGTCCATCCAGCTTGGACACATCTCTACGTACATTGATTCATACTCTATTATTAGGGGCTCTATACTGGGGCTTGATAGGTAATCCACCATTATTGTCCTTGTCTTACTCGACTTCATCATGCTAGCGAGGTTAGCCAGTACGTTGACAACGATGTTATCATCTCAGCTAACCTCCTACAGCCGACAGTTTTGGAAACATGTTAACAACTTGACAGCCTCCTTGACATAGGCTATCATCCTCTCATCCTAGGTTGCGTACTCGCCCGTCTCTTGATTTACAATTAGCTAGGAGTCACAGAAGACTACCGCCAGCTTTCACAGTTGCTACCAATTTTAGTCCAACGATCAATGCATCATACTCTGCTTCGTTATTTGAGGCCTTGAACCCCAAATGGATGGACTGTTCTATTATTCACCCATCTGGCGATACCTAAACAACTCCTGCCGCCACTCCTTGTCTGTTTGAGCTGCCATTGACAAAGAGGCGGAAGGAGTTACCGACGTAAATATTACAGGGTTTTAGCCTTTCTTCTCTCTTCTCTTATTCTGCCAGTGTGGGGTTCCATGGCCCCACTTGGTTTTCCTCTTCCTCGTTCTCTCTTAGACATCCTAGGCTGCGGCTCACCTGTGCCTACCTTGGGATCATGCCTAAAGAGAATTCTTCCATAAAGTCGGCCAAAACTTGGCCCTTAATTGTTATTTTTGACTTGAATTCTAAGTCATACTGACCAAGAACTACAGTTCATCGAGCTACTCTATCTGTCAGGTCTCCATGCTACAACAGTGATTTTAGTGGATGCTTGGTTAGCACCACAATCTTGTGGGCTTAAAACTATTGGTTCAACTTTTTCAAGGCCATTACTAGAGCCAATGTTAACTTCTCTAAAGGCAGGTACCAGGTTTCTGCATTTGCTAAGGTCTTGCTCAGATAGTTAACTGCCTTTTGTTCACCTTCTTCTTCTCGGATGACCACGGCACTCACGACGTGATCTGAAACTGCTAGGTACAAGAACAATTCTTCTCCTAGTACCTAGTTCGACAACACTGGTGCAGTTGTCAAGTACTTCTTCAAGTTGGCCAGGGCGACTTTGCATTCTTTTGTGCACAAAAAGTCTGTGGCTTTCTTTAATAACCGAAAAAATTGTTTACATTTATGTGAACTTCGGCTAATGAACCTATTTAGGGTTGTTATCCTACCAATCAAAATCTAGACTTGTTTCACTGTTGTCGGGATCTTCAGATCGAGGATGGCCTTGATCTGATCTGGGCTCGCTACAATTCCCCTTCTGGTTACCAAGTATCCCAGAAACTTACTGGATCCAACTCCAAATGCGTACTTCGAGGCATTGAATCGAAGTTAATATTTCTCAATATGTCAAAGGCCTCTTTCAATTCGACCAAATGGCTCCCTAGTTCCTTGGTTTTGACAACCATATCGTCAATGTAGACCTTCACTGTCCTCCCAATTAGATGTTTGAACATTTAGGTGACCAACCTTTGGTACATCACTCCTATATTCTTCAACCCAAAGGGCATTACTCTATAGCAATAGAGTCCTTTAGGGGTGATGAATGCTGTCTTTTCTTCATTTGGGGCATACATTGCTATCTAGTGATACCCTCTGTATGCATCTAGAAAACTCATCCTTCCATGCCCCAATATGGCATCCACCAGCTAATCAATCTTAGGCAGTGGGAAGCTGTCCTTGGGGCAAGCCATGTTCAAGCTTGTAAAGTCCACACAGACCCTCCACTTGTCATTCTTCTTCTTCACCACCACTGTATTGGACAACTAGGTGCGATAATTCACTTCTCAGATGGCCTATACCCCTAGTAGCTTCTCCACTTCGTCTTCAACTGTTTGCACATGTATCAATGTCGGCCTCCTTGCTCTCTGGATGACAGGTTTAGCCGACCTGTCCATGTTAAGTCTGTGACAAGTGACCTCGGGGGTGATCCCTAGCATCTCATACGATGTCCAGGCAAACACCTCTATGTTCTCTCTCAAGAAACCCTCTAGTTCTCTTTCTTCTTCCTCGGCTCTTAGCCGAGGATGAAGAATCATTCATCATCACCTTCTTACACCAGAACCTTTTTCAAAGGTTTTTTGCTCTTCTCGGCTAGTTATTTAGCGACATCATCCAAGAACTTGTGGTCTTCGCTTTCAATCTCTGCACTCTCGGCTTCCCTTACATTACAGGTGTACTTCATTGCTGCCATGGAGTAATTTTTCACCTGTACTTGGTCTCCTCTTACTTCTTCAATCCCCTGTTTAGTCGGGAACCGCAACAGTGGGTGCAACATTGAGGGAGCAACCCTCATTATATGCAACCAAAGTCTTCCCAGAATGATATTGTATGAGGACGGAGTATCTATCATAGTAAATTCCGTTACTACCTTCTCGTTCCCTGCCTGCACCTCTAGATTTGTGGCTCCTATAGGCCACATCGGTGTCCCATTGAATCCGACCATAGGGCTATCAAATTGCTTTAGATCATCCTGGTGAAAGCCAAGCTCCTTGTAACATCTAATAGACATGATGTCACAAGAGCTACCCTGATCAATCAATATACGCCTCACCTGGCAATCTCCAATCTTCAAAGTTACCACCTAGGCATCATTATGCGGATGCTGCACTATATCCAAGTTCACCTTAGTAAAAGATCATCAATCCCTGATATTCATTTATTCTAGGCTTCTTCTGTTGGACCTGTGTAGACACCCCATTTTTTTACCGACCTTAAGACTCAGACGTCATCGTTTATACGCGCGATGATTGTGCATGTTTGCGCTCGTTTCGAGTGTCTGAGGTTCTCGGCTGAGTGCCTTGTCTTTGAGACTCTTAGCACTCTGTGTTTTGGCCTTGTTTTTGGGCCAAACCTTGATACCTCTTTCCTGGGGAAGGGAAAGGCCTTGCCGGCCACTTGTGGCACTTGCCAGCCACTTTTCTCCCTTGTAGGCCACTTGAAGTGGTCGGTTGGCTAGAGGAGGTGGCCGGCGGCCAATTTTCTCCTTTTTTAAATATTTTTAGATCTTTTGAGCCAGCTGTTGCTCACTGAGGCTCATCTTCCATACACAAGTATGAAGGGATGAAGCAAGCTTTTTGCTTGCTTGCTCTGTATAAGGGGAGCACCCTCCCCCTTTAGAGGGGTTACAAATTTCGGAGCTAAAATTTCTCTCTATCTAGAACTCTCTCTCTATATATATATATTGTGCTTAAAAGTGAGTTTTCTTCACATATTTGCACTAAAACACCTAGTCAAACACCTTCACTTTGGAGCTGAGGTCCATTGAAGCTTGGTTTATGATCTTAGGCTTGGTTTTGGTTTAGAATTGTTGCTATGCTTCAAGGGTAACAACTTGTCCCTTTTAAGCTTTGTTTTGATTAAATGCTTGACCACCTTTGCATTCTATTTTAAGGCTGGTTTTAACCTCTCAAAAACTCTGGTTTTAAGGCTTTAAAATGTTGGTTTGAGTCTTGTTTGGTTGGGGGGTGGTTTCCTTCCTTGGCTTTTTGGCTTGTAAAGCCTTTTGAGCCACCTTTCTTAGCTTTTGGAACACCCTTTGTTTGGCCTTTCTACCACTGAAACTCAGAGGAATTTCAGTGGTAGAAAGTTGGTTTTGAGGCTTAAAATAGGAGGGGGTGATCCCTTCTCCTTGTATCTTGTTTGCTTGTGTTGATGGCCTCATACTTGAGCATGCTTTTCTACTCTTTTGTGACTTAGTTCAAGCATGTTTTTGACTTTGTTTTGACATGCTTTAACTCTGATTTTGGCTGGTTGGGTCACTTCTTTCTTGCTTTTGGTACTTGTAGTGCAATCATGCTTGTTGGCCTAACATGCTTCATGTTCTAGCCTATCATCCTAGTTTGTGTTAGCTCTACTTCAGTATGTTTTTACCACTGATTTAGTATGCTTTGACTCTGTTTTGAATGGTCTTAGCCATATAAGACTTGTTATGCATGGTTGTAGTGTAAGTGCCTCGACTAGCTTTGAGTTTTGAGGCCCTTAACATGTTATGTGTGTGATGATTGCATGTTTTGGCATCATTTAGCATGCAATTTCAGTGCATATAGTATAGACACACTCTCACATATTTCACTCTTAAATGCTTTTGAGAGTTGTGCCTTATGTCTTGCTTGTGAGCCTACATGCGAACATGTTTTTCTTGCTATTCGAGCTTCAATTTCAGCATGTTGTAGTCTCTGATTTGGCATGATTAAGCTCTGTCCAAAGCCGGTTTGGTTGTTTATGCTTGATACTGCATGCTTCTAGAATGATGCTCTTTACTAGCTTAATGTATTTGGCTTTTGAGCATGTCTTGTATGGATTGTTTGCATGATTTAGTGTCTTGAGCATGCCATTTCAGCTTTGAAAATCTGCCACCTCCCTCATTTCTTAATCTTTTTTATTTGCTTTGAGAGTTGGTTAGCCTTGAGATTGTGTTTAAGCTTGGGATTGAGGCTTGTGCTTAGATGGCTTTAACCCTCTTTTGAAGGTTCCTCCTAGTCAAAGGCATGGTCTCTCCTATGCCTTAAATCATTCTTTTGGTTCATCTTCTCTCCTTAGAGGACTTGCACATTGAACTTAACCGGTTAATGGACTAATTAGTAAGCTAAAATGAGTAAACAAGAATTGAACCAAGTAAAACATGCCAAGATAACATATGTGTGTTGCATTGCATCTGTTTGGATCGGATGTTAATCCAAACACAAGAAATGTGAGACGTTTCATACTCAAAGTGATGAAACGTGTCGCATTTCTTGGTCACCAACACCCTTGATCATGCATGATGGGGTGGAGGCACTTTGAGTCTTATGTGCGCATTCACTAAGCTTGTACAAGCTTGGTTCTTCAGCCATCATGCCTTAGGATGCTTGATTAGTGGCTTGAGAGCCAAGTACCACACTCCTTTGAGCTTGAGACATGATGAGGAGGGTGGTAGTACGCACATTTCTTGCCAAATACATTGTCTTAGCTCTGTTGCTCTCTGTTGCAACAAAGGCAGAATTCTGGAAAGAGAGGTGGCCGGCCGACCACTTGCACTAGCCTACCGACCACTTGTACTGGCCGGCCGGCCAGTTGAGGTAGCCTACCGACCAGTTGAGGTGGCCGGTCGACCACCTGTATGGAAAATTGTCCAAAGTGTTCCTGTGTTGGGGCAGATGCAATCTGGAAGTTCATATGATGTTTTGAGATCACCGCGAGTGCAAACAGAGACAACTCATGGCAAGGCAATGCATTTTCGAGCAAAGCAAACCGACCATGCATGTCTCCATCCCCCTCGAGGCCATTTTACTGCTTTACTTAGCTAGTTAATTTACTGGTTTTGTAATTAATTAGTTAATGTGCTTAGCTAATTTAATTCATCTCTGTAATATTTTAATTAGCTTAGAATAGTTAGTTAATTTAGTTTCAATGTGTTGTAATAATTAATTAGCTAAGTTAGTTAATTAGTTGTTTGGTAATAGTTAGCTTAGCTTAACGTAGCTAGTTAGCTTATTTATTTGGACCCTCCTTCGCCAGGGCGTATTGTTGTAATAAGGGTGCGTGTGTGTGTGCATGTCTTCCAACCCCATTTGTTTCTCCTTTTTACTTAAACCGCTTACGATGGTTAGTTTTAGGGCACGTTTTGATTAGCATACCTTATGTTTGAATGTTTGCATCATTCATTTGTCTTGCATGCACCGGGCTTGGCGCATCATTCAAACTGCATCGTATTTCAATACTTACTTGAATACGTGTTTCAATACATGTTATCAAGTCGCTTCATATGCCATCTTAGATAGCCGAGCCTATTTAGTTGCATTAGTGCATGTGTTGCATTAGGCATCTTAACATAGTTAGGATCATGCATGATTTCTAACTAGCTCTTTGTTTTGGCTCGGAGTACACTGTAAGTGTTATGCTTTAGCATACTTGCATGAGTGTGAGTGTTGCCATGATAGCATGCTTGCCATGAGGCTATTTGCTTAAATGCTTAACTGCATGAATGCTTGTGGGTGAAGGCTTGATTGCCTGGATTGGAACAACTCGATGATTGTGAGTTTTAAGCCCACTTTGCGAAGTGGCAAAATCATGTTTTAAGCCCACTTGAGGGTGGCAAATCCGCACTTTAGCCTACTTGCGAGTAGCACTTTCAAACCATTTTCGAAAATAAACACGAGTTGTTTTGTTCCAATTCTCGTGATTGAGTCTATACTTGTATGTTGTGCGCACCACATAGTAAAGTTAGATTAATAATCAAAATAAGAACACATGACGTTTATAAAACAACATATCATGTTTAGTAGAGGCCGATCCTTTGATCGGGCGAGTGGGGGTGCTCATTTCAGGACCTTCCCCTCTCGTACCCAAGTTCCCGAGCCGCGGCAACTTTGGTGATGACGGACACGTGGCTTTTGGCACGAGTCAGGGTTTCCTAAATTTCCCAAAATAAAATATTTAGGTGATGACTCTGTAATCTGGCAAAGCAGTTCATGTTTGGCACTTTTTATTCAAATTTGATTTTTCAAAACCAATTGTTGGATTTGGACTCTTTGGTGTTTATCAGTCTCACATTGCACTTTGTGAGATTAGATTCAGAACCGTGACAGGAGTCCGAACTGTAGTAAGACCAAATTCGCGCCCTCTCCGAAAGGGGGGCGCACGGAGAAAGTCGAGTCTACAACCTGATATACATGCTGCAGATGCCTTACTGTCTAGGTCTACCCTTGAACTTCATTCTCATTAACCTTCGAGTGAATCATATTGATTACCCGAGGTCCATCCGCCTACTGCGGTGGTGGTGGTGGTGGTGGAAGTGGTGCTACTGGTGTCTGGCGTAGCCTCGCATGCTCTTCATTTGTCTTCGCCTTATCTACTAGGTCTCTCGGGTGTCCCTATCTAACTAGATCCTCCAAGTGTGATTTCAGAGCCCTACATCCCTAAGTCATGTGCCCATCCTCGTTATGGTAGGCACAATGCTTCGCAGTGCTCCTACCCATGAACTCACTAGGGACCTTTTCCAGCACTCTGTAGTGTAGATGTCCCCGAACGTCCCGGGAGGGAATCCCGTTTTGTTCATTGGGGCTCACTACAGTTCAGGACTCAATGTCACGGTCCTGTATCTAATCTCGCAGAGTGCAATGCAAGACCGATGAATCATCAAAGAGTCCAAATCCGGCAAATCGTTTTTGAAAACAAATTTTTTTGAAAGAAGTGCCAAACATGGACTGCTTTGCCAGATACAGAGTCGCCACCTAAATATTTATTTTAGGGGAATTTAGGAAACCCTGACTCGTGCCTAAGGCCACGCGTCCGTCATCACCAAAGTTGCCTTGGCTCGGGAACTTGAGTACGATTGGGGAAGGTCACTTCGTAAGCACCCCGCTCGCCGATCAAAGATCGATCTCTACTAACCATGATATCGAGTTTTGAAAAACATTATGTGCTCTTATTCCGGTTATTAGCCTAGAATTACTATGTGATGCGCATAGCATACAAGTATAGACTGGGTCGCCTGAATTGGAACAAAACACCTCATGTTCGTTTTGAAAAACGGTTTGAAGGTGCTACTCGCAAATAGGCTAAGACGTGGATTTTGCCACCCTCGGGTGGGCTTAGAAAACCTGATTTTGCCACTCTCAAGTGGGCTTAAAACTCTCAATTGGTGAATTGTTCCAATTCAAATAACCCAACCTTCACCCACAGGCATTTAGGCAGTTATATTACATAAACACATAGCCTCATGGTAAGCATGCTATCATGGCAGTCACTCACACGCATGCAAGGATGCTAAAGCATAAGCACTTACCGAGTACTCCGAGCCAAAGAAAGAAGCTAATTAGAAAACATGCATGAATCCTAACTATGCTGAAATGCCTAATGCAATACATGCAAGAATGCAACTAAGATAGGCTCAGCTATTCTAAGGTAGCATATGAGATGCAACAATCGGTACATGTATTCAACTTGGAATTGAAATACAATGTAGTTAGCATGAGCCGAGCCCGGTGCGTGCAAAACAGATGAATGGATGCAAACATATAGATGCTAATTAAAACATGCCCTAAAACTAACCATCATAAGCTAGTAAATAAAAGAGAGAAAGACGTGGGGTGAAAGACATACAACACACACATGCACACTTATTACAACAGTTGGCCCTCTCTCGGAGGGTCCGAATAAATAATACACAACCGAAAGAATAACAAATTACAGCTAATTATTACATAACCCTAATTAATTAACAAATTAAATAAGATAAATAAGCTAGCATGCAAATTTAAATAAAAACGGACTGCCCAGCTCTGTTCCGAATGATAGGGATGCATGCATGCTCGGGCCGCCTTGTCAGGAAATCCATCGCGATGCCCCGATTTGCCTTGTTGCAACTGGTCCCAGAACACTGTACAAAGCTCCAGAAGGCTGCTGACCAGTTTTTACTGCTGGTTTCCGGTTTGCCTTGTAGCCAAGAACTCCAGCAGCTTCTGGACCAAAAATGCAACCCCTTAGCCTCTGAAAACAAGCTCCAAGAACCTTAGAGTGATGGTGGAGGGGTTAGGTTAGGAGATGGTATGAAAAGGGGCAAGAACTTCACACTTTTGAAGCTTGGATGTAGAGATATAGAGGGAGGATGCAGCTTGTGCGTCCCAGCTGGCAACAGCTGGAAAGCATTCAGGGAGACAAAAAAGGTGGGAGATGGCCGACCAGGTAAAAAGGTCCAAGGTGGTCGCCCATCCCCTATGATGAAGCCCCAGAAGTTAGCTTTCCAATGGCCCCAGCCTTGGATTAAAATTCCAACTGTGCAAAACGTTATGCCTGTTTTGGTGAAGCCGCGCAGATTCGGTCCAACCAGATTGATACCCTACTTCAACTAACTATATCTCCCTCGTCTGGACTTGGCTTTAGGAGATTCTTGAGTGACAAATGAAGCCCCGGAAGTAATATTTCCAATGGTGGTGGCCTCATAGCTGAAATCCAATTATGCAAATGAATAGGCCTGATTCAACGAGGACTGCTCGTCCCTCTCTTAGCGATTCATGTCCACTTCTCCCCCAACTGGGTCTCTTCCCTCTTCTCTTCTTTTCTTCAACTCCAAACCCCTAAACAAAGTGTTTTGAAAGATTTTTCAGAGATTTCATCTCTCTTTCGTTCATTTCCACTTTGCCCTTGCTCGGTTTACCGAAAAGCACGACATTTAACAAAATGCGAGCGTCGGAACATCGTAGAACTTTATTTTCAAAACATTTTGAAAGAGAGGGTTTCAAGTATAAAATCTTTTGATCAAGAAATGGGGTGTGAGGTTAGGGTTTGACTCTCCTCTTGCCGAAGAAATCGAACCTTTGCCCTGCTCAACTTTCTCCACCAAGTAAACCATCAGTAATGCCCAAGTCTTAAGGGCGGTCAAAAATGGGGTGTCTACATGTAGTATGGCTGGTTCCTGATCCTCTCCAAAACCGTATAGATTGGAATCTTGAATACCGTGTTGACTACCTACATAGCCCTCACTCCTTTTTATGGTCTGTCAACACCAGTATTCCCTTGGCAGTCGTTTCTCCTTTCTTGTTTTGGTGTCTTCTTTCCTTTCATGTCTTCCTCTGCTCTGGCATACTTATCAATCCGTGCCATGAGCTCTTCCATGCTCTTCAGTAGGGTTTTTGCAAGTGATTTCCGAAGGGGGCAATCATCATCCAGGTCGTTCTTGAAATAAACAACCGCCAGCTCCTGGTTACAAGCTAGGATTCGGTTGTAAACCTCGTAATATCTCTTGGCGTAGGCCCTAAGACCTTCGCCATCGCTAATCTTCAAAGCTAGTAGGGAGTCTACCCTTAGTGGTTGCGATTTGTTTGTAACAAACCTGGCCACAAACATCTAGGCCAAGCCTTCTCAACTCTTTACACTCCCTTTCAACAGTTTATAATATCAATCCAAAGATATCTCTCTAAAGGACGATAGGAATACTTTGCACAACAGTTGCTCGTTCCTGCTCCACAAAGCCATTGAATTCAAATTCAAACCAACGTGAAAGTTTGGATCAGACTTACCATCATAGATCTGAAACCTCGGTATGTTGAATCTCTTCGGTGCCTCAAATGTATCCAACTTCACCGAGAATGGCATCTTCGGCTGGGCGTTGGATGTGATCTCGACACTGAGTCTCTTTCTCTGGAGATAATCTCCCAGGTCCTTTTTCATTTGTCCAGGAGCTCAGCTATTAATAGACTTTAGCTTCTTCAGAGTGCTATTTCTGGTGTAATTGTACGTTCTCTTAGACTTTCCTTCATCCACTACATCAAAACAAAGGCTTTCCCCTTGGATCTGCCGAGATCCTTTGACATAGGTCCCCTTGTTCTATGGTCTTCTCTATGACTCGCCTCATACTAACTCTGTACGTCTGACATCCCGTGATGGCCGATGTGAGTTTACATGTCCCTTGCCATGCTATGGGACTACTAGGACTGTCTTTTGTTCTCCTTTATGGGCATCAGTTTTGGTTGCTACTGCCTGTTTGTCCTGCAACAGAAGCAATGGTTGCATCACGTTGTTTAGCATCATGAAGTTGACCACTGTCTGCAGGTCTAACAACTTGTTCGCCATGTCCTTCATCTCCTCATTCTATCTCAGGCATCTATCCTTTCATACCTGGAGATTGCTTTCATTGTAGTATTCATCTCTGCCTCCTTTCTTTGGGCCATTACGCCCCTTGCCGACATCATTCGCCCCGAGATTCAGGTCATGCACTCCTTCATTACTGTTCTCTCCTCTAGCGTTAGGATCCACACGTTCCTCCTCCTCACTATGGATGTCATCCCCAATTCTCTCTTCCTCTCGTTATTGGCCATCTATCGTTACTAAGTGCCCACAAACGGCACCAAATTATGGGTGTTGATTTTCGACCTTCACAACCAAACAGTGAACTTAGCTGGAGAGCACCGATTGGATAGATTGAGCCAACTACCTGCCAACAAGAAGATAAGAATACCGCAGTGGTTCGTCCACCCAGGGCACTCAGACGATCAAGTCAGTATTCTTATCTCTCACAAATATCGCTCATGTATTCAATTCACAGGGAATAACATACCTTAAACCCACAAGGGTGCCTCACTTTTATAACCAACTGTGACCTAGTCCCCTAGAAATCACATTTCGTAGGACTCAAGCTCATTTCTCATCTCTGACTCTTGACTAGATAGGGATAAACTCCTCATGAGCCTTATCCTTATCCAGACTGAGAGCCTCTTCTATTCTAGGACTCATCCCTTATCTGAATATTTTAGGATTCCGGCATTACCGCAGAATATCTCGGCAATGCCATGGTCACCTCGACAAACATGACTCATCCACGTAGTTATGAAGAAGTATTTTGCAAGTGACGCCATATGGCCAACATAACTCCAAGATGTCAACTAAGGTGCCACGTGGATGAGTCATGTTTGCCGAGGTGACCACGGCATTGCCTAGATGTTCTACGGTAATGCTGGAATCCCGAGATATTCGGATAAGGGACAAGAGTCCTAGAATTAGGGGTGTTCACGGGTCGAGTCGGATCGGTTTTCCAGCTTATCCGCCACCCGATCCGAACACTTCGGGTTGGACAATTTAGCATCCGATTCCGACCACTGTGATGGTCGAAACCGTCCGTTCCTTTCAAGCGGTTTACCGGTCAGTCTCGGTCGGATAGGGAAATAACAAAAGAAGCCAAGAGAGAGGGATTACAGTGAATGAAGAAGAAAGAGATGACTGGGAAAAAAAAAAAGAATAAATCACATGGACACACCATGAAGCTACTGTTCATCAATGGATTCTTTCAAACAAAAAGTCATACTTACAAATAAAAAAAAGATAAACCCAGAAGAATTTTGAAAAGGAAAAAAAAAAAAAAAACTCTACAAATCTTCAACACCATGGTTACTTTCAGATCCAGAACTCAAAAATGCAATCCTTGCATAGCCTTGAGAGATGAGAGATGTGAGAGATAGCATCGCAAATCATAGTGAAGTCTAGTAGCATAGTAGCAGGCTAGCAGCAATGAAGAGTTTCCCTTTGCCATAGCCATGGCCTCTTCGGAACTATAAAAATGATGAAGGTTTGAAAGTGTGAAATTGTTTGGATTTTTGAGTCAGGAACTTTAAAGATTGAGAGAGAGATTGACAGAGAGAGAGAGAGAGATTTCAAAATGGTGAAGTTTAAATTTTTTAGATAGAAACTTTAAAATTAATGATAGAGATAAAAGGAAAAGATATTTGAAATGAATCTTTTAGTTTGCAGGTGAAGCCTTATTTCCAAGGCAAAGTGTCAGGATTGAGAGAGAGAGAGAGAGAGAGAGAGAAAAAAAGATGTGAAAAGATTTTATTAGTTTTTAAAAATAATCTCTGTTTCCAAGGTTGTGAGAATAGAAAAAAGAAAAAGAAAAAATTGTTTACTCCTCCCAAGATAAAGAGATAATAATATATAATTGTTTACTCTAACTATATGTCTTAGGATGAGGCACGGCTGAGGAAAAAATTTTACTTTTATGTGTTTTTTTCGGTCGGGTCGGTTTCGACCGAAATAATTTATGTAAAACCGTTACCGACCGTGAAACCGCAAAATTAAACCAAATGAAACCGCAGCTGACCGGCTAAATATTCGAAACCGTCCGTTTTATTTCGATTCGGTTCGGTCCGGGCGGGTGGGTCGGGTTCCGGTTTTTCATGAACACCCCTACCTAGAATAGAAAAGGCTCTCAGTCTGGATAAGGATAAGGCTCATGAGGAGTTTATCCCTGTCTAGCCGAAAGTCCGAGATAAGTATAAAGCTTGAGTCCTACAAAATGAGACTTCTAAGGGACTAGGCCACTGCAGGTTATAAAAGTGAGGCACCTGCATGGGTATAAGATATGTTATTTCCTATGAATTGAATACTTGAGCGATATCTGTTAGAGATAAGAATACTGACTTGATCATCAGAGTACCCCTAGGTGGATAAACCACCACAGTGTTTTCATCTTCTTGTTGGCAGGTAGTTGTCTCAATCTATCCAACCAGTGCTCTCCAACTAAGTTCACTGCTTCATTGTGAATGTCAAAAATCAACACCCACAATTTGGCACCGTCTGTGGGAACTTAGTAAGGATAGATTGCCAACAATGGAGAGGAAGAGAGAATTGGGGACGACATCTAGAGTGAGAAGAAGGAACATGTGGATCCTAACGCCAAAGGAGAGAACAGTAATGAAGGAGTGCAAGACCTGAATCTTAGGGCGAATGATATCAGCAAGGGGCACAGCGGTCCAAAAAAGGGAGGCCGAGATGAATACTACAATGAAAGCGATCTCCAAGTATGGAATGATAGATACCTAAGACGGGATGAGGAGATGAAGGACATGGCGAACAAGTTGACAAACCTACAGACAGTGGTCAACTTCATGATGCAAAACAATGTGATGCAACTATCGTTCCCGATGCAGGACACATTGGCACCAGCAGCCAAAACTAATGCCTAGAAAGGAGGACAAAAGACAGTCCCAGTCATCCCACAGCATAGCAAGGGACAGGAAAACTCACATCGGCCATCACGGGATGTCAGGCGTATAAAGTCAGTATGAGGCGAGTCATAGAGGACACCACGGACCAAGAGAACCTATGTCAAGAGATCTTGGTAGATCCAAGGGCAAGGCCTCTATTTTGATGCAGTGGATAAAGGCTAAGAGAACGCACAATTACATTGGAAGCAGCACGCCGAAGAGGCTGAAGTCTATTGAGAGCCAAGCTCCTGGACAAACGAAGGAGGACCAAAGAAAAAGACTCAACGCCGAGATCACATCCAACGCCTAGCCGAAGACGCCATTCTCAGTAGAGTTGGATACGTTCGAGGCACCGAAGAGATTCAACATGTCGAGGTTTCAAATCTATGATGGTAAGTCTGATCCAAACTTTCATGTTGGTTTCTATTTGAATTCAATGGCTTTGTGGAGCGGAAACGAGCAACTGTTATGCAAAGTATTCCCATCGTTCTTTGGAGAGATACTTCAGATTGGTTCCGTAAACTACTGTGACAACCCTCACCACTGATTAGTGCTAATCTATGATTAAGCATGTTAAATGACTGATTGACTGAAATCCTGAACTAATTCATTGAGTGTATAGCTTAAATGCATTTCTATCTGTTGACTGTTGAATGATCTGTTTATGTTTTATGTTTCAAACTGCGAATTGAAGGCCTTATCGGCGGCCGAACCAGAAATTGATTAGTGTTTTATGCTAATTAGAATTTATGCGATTTTATGGTATATTTAAGTGAAATGTGATTTAGTATGATTAAATTAGATTAAATAAAGCTAAATTAATTAAGTTAGACTTATCTACCATTTTGCCACTTAGTGGACAATTCTAGGACTTGTTTAATCACACTTCATACACTTTTGACACAACACTTCTTCAACCATTTTGAGAGCTTGAACCGAATAGAGAGAGAGGGAGAGTAGAAGAATTGATTTCATCTAGAATTGGCTTGGAAACTAGAAGAATTGAAGGTTAATCTGCACAATTGAGCTTCCACATCTTGAATTCAAGACTTAAGGTAGAGAATTTACCTTCTTGTTCATATGTTGGGTTGGTTCTTGCATGGTTTAGAGGATTGTTAGAGTTTAGAGCCAAGTTATGGCTTAAAATGTTGAATTGAAGCTTAATCCATGCATGCATGTACATGTTCTAGTATTTTGAGGTTGTTTTCAAGGGGATTGTTACATGCATGTTCACATCTTGAGTATAGTTCATGAATTCATCATGTTCTTAAGGAAATTGACTCTTTTGAACAAGTATTTAAAGCTTTTAAGTTGTCTAAATTCTTGCATGTTTCATACACTTTGTGTTCTTGAAGTTTATTTGAAAATGGTGTTTAATTGAACTATCTTTGGGCTTTGATTTCTCAAATTGATCTTTGAAACATGTAATATTATGGGTTTTGAAGTGTTTTCCAGAAAATTAGCCCAAAAGGATCGAATTTGATGCTTTAAAAGTTGGTTTTGAGCTTGAGGTTCAAATCTAGAAATTCCAGATTTTGGACTCACGCTCGAGTGGGGAACTCCACGCTCGAGCGTACACACTGAATTCATGCAGTCCGCTCGAGCGAGAAAAGTGACGCTCGAGCGTGAAATGCGTTTATCCATGTAATAACCCCGACCCGTGATTAGCTATTAATCGGTATTTAAGGATGCTACTGAATGGATTAAAATGAATTATGGGATTAATATGTAATATGCATGATAATTGGCTTTCTATCTGTCAATTATAAAAATATCTGCTTAGAATCCCGCTTTAAAATGAAAATTGAAAGCCTTATCGGCATCCAAACCCGGAATTGATTATACCATTGTGTTATTTGGAATTTTTAGAACCTTATGGCATATTTAATCAAAATGTGATTTGGTATGATTAAATTAGATCAAATAAGCTAATTAAAGAGTTTGACTTATTTACCGTTTTGCCACCTAGTGGCCAAATCCATACAAAACATATTTTAGCCCCCTTTAGCTCATTTTGAGCTCATTTTTCATCTCCTTAGTGGAAAATTCTGAGATAACATCTTAGAGAGAGAGTGTGTGCAATTTTAGAGAGAGGAAGGAGAATTCAAGAGAGATTGAAGGCTAGAGTTTGAATTAAACAAGGATTGTGCTAGAACAAGAGAATTTGAGGGCTCTAAGTAAGAACCTAAGCTATAATGCTTGTAGATTTTATGTTTAATTGTTGAATTCATGAAGATTATAGGTTTAGTCATGTAATGGAGCTTAGAATGAGGAGTTTTCAAATCATGCATGCATGCATAAATTCTTGCACTTCTTGAAATTCAGGTTGAAATTGTGAGTTTTGACAAACCTTGGGCTATGATTTTATAAATTGATCTTTAAACTTTCATACTCTACAAGTTTTCTGGGTTATCTCAAGTTTTAGGGCCCAAGAGATGAGTTTTGAAAGGTTGAATGTCGAATTTGAACTTGGAGGTGCAACCTGGAAATTCCAGATTCTACAACCTCGCTCGAGCGAAGGAATTCTCGCTCGAGCGACCACTCTGAGATCGTGCTCTCGCTCGAGCGACCAAGAGTCTGCTCGAGCGTAAATTTCGAGCTCCCAGAAGTTTGCATCATTTACAGATCGCTCGAGCGAAAGAATGTGCGCTCAAGCGACCAGTCACATTTTTGCATGCTCGCTCCAGCGAGGAAAGCTTCGCTCGCGCGAGGACTTAAAATTCTGAAATTTTGCCTAAGTGTTCCAAGGCATGTTTTGACAACCTCATTGCATCTTAGGCATTCCTAAGCCTTAATTAAGCTATAGTAATGAGGTTATGGGCTAGAAACGCACACTAAGATAAAGAATGGCAAGTGTGTATGTGACTTGAGCATTGTAATAAGAATAAATCACACTAAGAGATTGCAAGGGTGTGTGTGTTCTAAGCCATGTGTTAAGAATGAACATGAACCAA